>OX401411.1:1408239-1916201 GCA_947846245.1 Cerastoderma edule
AATGTTGTTATTGTTTGGTAATGGGTTAAACTACGAACAGGGTTTTACCTTGATCTTTTGATGTATGCTAATGTAGGGGTGGCCCCTCTCCGCGTGGGTTCAAATCCTGAGAGGGATATGGATTTTCATAAGAGGCAGTGTCCCGACTGACTTACGGAATGCCGATGGTTCTTCCCGCCTTGACCAGGCCCTATGGGCGGTTGAGTTTGGGGTCTTCCTCCATCATTAAGATTCGGGCATCGCTACATAACTGAAATATTGTTGATGTGATGTAAAACCCATAAAAAAAAATAATGTGGGGGATTTTTGACCCATATTTATGGATTAATGGAAATTGGAACTTGGGTCAAGGAAGACCATGTACTGATATTTCATTTGTAACATTGAGGCACTTGTGACAAAAGCTGTTTTTCCTGTTCCATCATTCTTACTGCAGCCACAAGTGGGAATAAACTTAAATTTAGTTCATTGATTTTGAGGCTTTATGATATTTGTTCCGTATGTATGAGGTAATAAGCGCTGTTTAAAGTAGGAATAATTTGTATTAATTTACCTAATTACATGGGTGAAAGTTTTCAGGATTATTCCTGATTTTCAGGATTTGGAGACTTTTTGTCTCTATATAATAATATAGCAAACATGCCTTTTCAGGGTTAAGAAGTAGAGATTTCGGGGTTTTGAAATTTTCAACTTTCACCCATGTTATCAGGACTACATGTTTGTGTATTTGATGAGTTTGCTATAGCTTACAAATTGGTCTATTGGTGACATTTTTATTTTTGATGATTCTGGACTGAGTTTGTTCACTCTACTACAATAAAGGAGATTTTAAGGTAGTGAGATGACCTTTAGACCTCTGAAATTATTATAGCATCTGCTTTTTATCAGATATTGAGACTTTGCTGAATTGAAACAACATTCAGGATGTCTTGAAGCATTGAAACTGATACACCGTTCCTCTTTCAATTGACAATTAGAGAAAAGTCATCTAAATGTTGTTATGCCTTTTTCTAATTTTAAATTTTTCATGACTGATTGAGTTAATGGGTAAATGCTGTAAATGCTATGTATGCAACTGGATTTTTACATCTTTGTTCAATTTTACATCTGTCTGTGACAGAAATGAAGAAGTCATCATTAGGTAATGTGAATATGAAATGCAATGCAGACAACAGTTTTAGGAAAGATAGTATATTATCCTTCCTGTCATATAGGAATAATTTAAGAATGAAAAATATTTGCATTGTAAAATTTGGTAGAAACTAATGTGATAAAGAAAGGAATTGAGCTATGTTCAATTTCTCCTTTTGTCATATTCAAGTTTTATGTTGCAGATGAGTTTAAACAAGTGAATGTTTATATGTGGTAATGGATAGTCATTACCAAACAAGTCTATTTGAAAGAGACCAATTAAGATTGTATTTAAATCAATTAAATGACGGATTTGTTGTAGAATCAATAGAAGTGATTCAAATGATCAATTCCTACTTTCATTTTTTTTTTTTTTTAAATCATCTTGTTGAATCCAGGGGTTATTTTCAAATTGGTTACTGTGCAATAATATAAAGCCTAAAGAATACTGGTTTCATAGTTTCTGTAGAAATACTTTAAGGTTTCTTTCCACTTAGATTGAAAACTCAAATACAAAACTGTGCTGCAGCATAAAATGGTATCACACTTTTTTCAACATCCTGAGGATACTTTGTTAAGAGTTTTCTACACTATACCACTGTTTGAATGTTGCTCCCGATTGAAAGATAAATCATCACTAAACAACCATCATTTATTTTTTGGGAAAGTATTTCATGGCTTTCAGTGTTGATAGAAAGTCCAGAGATGCTTGCCACAAGCAGCATCTTAATGGTCTCTATTGTTTTCCCAAGTTGACTGCAATATTATTTGAGGTAAAAGAAAATATCAGTAGAAAAAAGGGTTCATGAACAGCACCTGTAAATGCGATTTTCCAAATTTCCCAGGAGAAATATGTGACTGGTCCAAAGTTTAGAACATTTCAGGTAAACTAAAATTTGGGAGAAACTATTGTGACAAAGGATGAATTGCGCATGATTAGCAATGTATCCTTTTGTCAAAGTGTTTTTTAAACAAAGGCCTGTCTCATTGCAAAAACACCCCAAAAAACAAAACAATTTAGCAAATCCATGCTGACTGGGTTTACATATTGTCTGGTTGAAATGCCTATAGTAATGTTTGTTAAGGAGAAGCATTGTCTTTATTGAATATAAGTGAATCAATCGGACAAAAGAGAAATGGTTAAGTAGTCTGCTGAATATGTGTTCAGTACCTGCATGTATAAAGATAATGGGGAAATGTTCCAAGTTAGTCACTTATTATCTGAGATTTTTCAAGATCTGTGCATATATAGTAATGTTGCAGTCTTTAATTCAATGATTTATTTTTCTTTATTTCATTAATGGCGTTATCTGCTTAGTACTGATATTGTAATTTTGTTTTAGGATCTTAAAAATACATGTTATTTATGGCACAATTGATAGTTTGACTTTTTTATTGCTACATTCAATCACAAGTTCTGAGGCTTTTAACTCAATAGCTGACATTGATCAAAAATTAATAAAACATCAGAATTGCATATTGACAAGATTATGCGGTGGTGTAATGGGGACTAGAGACCTGCCAACCCTTACCTAGTGATCACTTATTTCACTCTGGAGTGCCCTTGTGCAAGAAATATTTTCCTACCTTAGTTTCGGTACTATAATACTCCAAAATGAGTATGGTACATCAAAATAAAAAAGGAGAAACAATTTTAATAAGTTCATACAAAATAATGGTTAGAGAAGCAATGAAGAAGTGGGGGGGGGGGGGTATATACATGATACTTGGACCTCTATTCAAGTAGATAATTATTACTAAGAAAGATCCGATCCAAAACTTGTGAAACTGTGTGTTGACTTTTTCAAGACTAGTAATAACGTCCAGTAGCTGGTAATGCATTCTATTGTCCCTTTACATGGGTATTCAAATCTGTATTCACATACATTACATGTATGTGTTTATCCATTTGGGTAGAAACCATGTTTATTCTTTATGCGTTCAATAGAATTTATTTAGAGTGCTATGTAACCTTCTATTGTGTCTCTCTTAGAAAACTATGCAGCTGAATTCCAGAGAACCCAATGAGGCAAGACAAAACGTTTAAAAGAGCTGCTCTTCGTGTTCCATTTCTGCTTTTGAAACAAGCTCAAACCAACTAAAATGCAAACATTAAAACGGACATCGGTTCGCAACTGTATATATCCAAATTACCATTTAAAGGATCTAGACATGAATTAAGGTACCCGTTATCGTTACATGTACCTGTCTTTTCTATTAGTAGATATAACTGTTTATCGAGTACGTGAGACTTGAACGACGTACGTTTGTTTGACCCTTACATCACAATACCTTAATGACCGCATCTGCTTCAGAACACTCAAGAAACCATTGTCTCAGAATTATAGAAGTGGTCTTAACGGTTTCGATCCAAATGAACAAAAACGTGTTTATTTCTTGGCATATTTCAGTTGCTTCTTATTTAGTCCAAATGCAAATTATCATATGCTGGAATGCGGTAAGACGAAAACTTACAGCGAGAACCGGTTGTAGGATAACTCCACCTCCTACTTACTCCTACGTATCAATGCACAGCATTCACTCTTGAGCATTATTGTACATATCCCTTGCATGGCCTACCAGTACTAAGCCAGGAAATGTGTTTTGTCAAAGGTTACTCCGGGGTGAAAAAGATGATCGCCATCGAGGATCGAACCCGGGTTGGTCGGTCTCCGATGCTAACTATTACAGTTACAGCTTGGATCATCCGAGTTACCCACCCTATTGTCTGTAAGATATTTCTCGCCAAGCCCTGAAGCATATGGATACGTAACACAACGGTTGGTTGTTGTGTGATCAGCGGTTTCTGCGAAGTGACATGACTCGTATCAGACAGTGGAGCGGATATACGTATATACCAATAAACGTTTCTTAAACACTAGGAAGGTCTTAACCCTATACGAAACGCGAAATTTCGACAGTCCCAAATTGAAAGAGTTTGCAGACGACATTTCAAAATGTGATGAAATCGAAAAATAATCTTCTGATAGGGCAGAAAACATCGTGGGAAAAGGAGAAATTGCTCGTTAAGAGCGTTTTCTCCTTTTCCCACATAGTTTTCCAGAGTCTTCTGCAACAAACTGGTCAAATGTCGTTATCGTTTAGTAATTGGTTAAGGCATGAATCCTACTCTTACCCATGTAATCTCGATTTTTACGGTCATAATGAGGCAGCTTATGAGCCAATGAACTATTGGGACGAATAGAGAAATGAAACAACGGATTTGCATAATAAGGCTATTGTCTGTTGATACAACCAATGTACTCAAGCCAAATAGGCCTACTACCTTCTAAGGTTTATCGCCGTTTTCAGCCATATCCACAGCCGACTATTATATAAACAATTGTGTTTGAATAATGTTTTCTATAATGGCTGCATACAAAGGTATATATAGCCATAACCCCGAAGTAATCATAACTATGAATCCCTGTTATGTGTTTTTGGAGGAGAAACCAAATCCCAAATCCCAACGGAAATATATTCGATGTTAATCGCAGTGTACCAACTCAAATGTTCGTATACGAATTACTTATACATCCAACTTTCCACTTACTTATTTTCAAAATGCATTTGATATATCAGTCACTGATAAGATTGTAATCGTCTCATTTATACAACAAAAACAAACTTGTAAACATTGGTGACTAGATAAATAGCGTTGTGTAATTAAGTTATTTCTCCTTTTCATTTTAAATCTTAAAAACATTTCTTTGTCAGACTGAAAGGCCTTTGCCTATTACCAAACAATAACGACATTTGACCAGTTTGTTGCAGACATTGTGCAATTACATTATGTCTTAACAAGCAATTTCGCTTTTTCGCGCGATGTTTTCTGTTATAGAAGATGGAAGATTTCTCAATTACATCACATTTTGAAATGTCGTCTGCAAACTCTTTTAATTTCGGACAGTCTCGGCGTGTGGTAAAGCGTTAAATTAAATAGACCACTGAAACAGTCATCAATAATACGTTGTCGCATGTTAACAAAGACATTTCGATGCATATATATGGTTGCGTAAAATCGTTATTGATAAGACCTTTTAGAAACTCATCCGCTACGCTTGTCATTTGCGTCATGTAAGGAATCGTAACATTATATTAGAAATTTCAAAAATGTTAATTAATTTTGTGGGTCTAAGGATGTCTCGAAGTAAACGCCATATCCCCCGATAACCTCTAGTTATTTCTCGCCAAAGACCTAATAAACGCTAGATGTATATTTGTATCATTGGACCTAATCTTGTCGTTCCATCTCCACACTAACGATTTCTTGCATTACTCCAAGCATTTATTCTTGAAATATTTGGTCCGCAACGACCTAGTTAACAACATGAACTTGATTGTTTGTAACCATTTAAGTTTTTTCGATAGCCAGCTAAATAACGTGTAAAAGAACATCTTGGAGCTCCGTGTTATGTTAAAGGTGATTTTGATTTAACGAAGTGTTTCAGTTGGTGTTTTTTACGATTGAATATATATACACATAAATTGCATGACGTCACAGTCTAGCCTTACCCGTATTCGGGTTATGATTGGTTGCTTGTGTAGCCCGAACTTGTTTATGTTTAATTAATTTCTTTGATTGCACATGTCACATGACTCCGTGGCGCAACGGTAGCGCGTCTGACTCCAGATCAGAAGGCTGCGTGTTCGAATCACGTCGGGGTCAAATCTTTTTCTCTTGGCATTTTTTCTAATCAATCAAAATAACGTTTTATTAAGTAAAAAAAAAAAAAAAAAAAGGCCCGAGGCTACTTGCAGCAGACTACGTTTTATAATTTTGACTCTTGCCGTTCAGAGGACCGTTTTACTATACAGTAGATCAATTCCGTAAGTTCGAAACAACATTCCTTCCTCTTGTCTTATCAATAATCATCTTGAAAAGCAATATTGCAAAGTAACATGTGATCGGAATCGTTTCTCCGAAACGTCACTTTACAATATTGTGTTTTTAACTAAGATGCTATTCATGTATACCAGCCTTGACATAATCATATATTTTTCATAAGACGTTTGACAAAACTAAATCTACCCTGGTGATTGGATTATGTACACATCATCTGCTGTCAATTCCTCTGAAATATGCATTCCAAGTTGTATTTTTGTTGATCCATGGGAAGTTTTGTCGCTCAAATGATTGGGATTGGCAAGAAGTTATTGTTGATGTTTACATATCAATACCGTTGTAATCATCATCATCATCATCATAAAATGACGCTTCTTATTTTTTTTATCAATTTTTGTGATCACTAGAGACATGGATCTATAACACAGGCATCTATGTCTGCAGGCTATCTATGTCTCTATTATCATTATAGATATTTTCAATATCCTTTTTAAACTAAGAACTACCGAACGTCTGTCTGTCTGTCTGTCTGTCTGTCTGTCTGTCTGTCTGTCTGTCTGTCTGTCTGTCTGTCTGTCTGTCTGTCTGTCTGTCTGTCTGTCTGTCTGTCTGTCTGTTCGTCCGTCTGTTCGTCCGTCTGTCTGTCTGTCTGTCTGTCTGTCTGTCTGTCTGTCTGTCTGTCTGTCTGTCTGTCTGTCTGTCTGTCTGTCTGTCTGGTTGTCTGTCTGTCTGTCTGTCTGTCTGTCTGTCTGTCTGTCTGTCTGTCTGTCTGTCTGTCTGTCTGTCTGTCTGTCTGTCTGGCTGGCTGGCTGGCTGGCTGGCTGGCTGGCTGGCTGTCTGTGTGTCTGTGTGTCTGTCTGTCTGTCTGGCTGGCTGGCTGGCTGGCTGGCTGGCTGGCTGGCTGGCTGGCTGGCTGGCTGGCTGGCTGGCTGGCTGAAGAGGAAGAGGAAGAGGAAAAGGAAAAGGAAGAGGAGAATGAGGGGGAAAAGGAGGACAAGGCGGAAGAAGACGGGGAGGAAGAAAAGGAGGATGAGGAAACGGAGGAGGAAGAGGATATGAAAGAGGAGGAAAATGATTAGGAAGAGGGAGAAGAAGAGGATGAGGAGGAGGAAGCAGAGGAGAAAAAGAAGAAGAGAGGAATAGGAGGAGAATGAAGTGGAGGAGTAGGAGGAAGAAGAGGAGGAGAAGAAGGAGGTTGATGATGAGGAGGAAGAGGAGGAAGAGAGACAGGAAGAAAAGGAGGAGGAGTAGGGGGAGGAAGACGATTAGGAGGAGAAAGAGGAGGAGGAGGTATAGGAGGAGGAGGAAGAGGAGGCGGAGGAGGAAGAGGAGGAAGAGAGACAGGAAGAAAAGGAGGAGGAGTAGGGGGAGGAAGATGATAAGGAGGAGGAAGAGGAGGAGGAGGTAGAGGAGGAGGAGGAAGAGGAGGAGGAAGAGAAGGAGGAGGAGAAAGAGGAAGAGGATGAAGATGAGGAGGAGGAATAGGAGGAAGAAGATAATAAGAAAGAGGATGAGCAGCCAGATGAGGAGGAGGAGGAGGAGGAATAGGAGGAAGAAGATAATAAGAAAGAGGATGAGCAGCCAGATGAGGAGGAGGAGGAGGAGGAGGAGGAGGAGAAACATTAAGGAGAGGATGATGAGGAGGGGGAAAAGGAGGAGGGGGCAAAGGTTGATGATGAGGAGGAGGGGGAGGAAGAAGAGGAGGAAGACGAGGATGAAGAAGGGAAGAAGAAAGAGGAGAAGGAAGACAAAGAGAAGAAGATGAATGACAAGGAAGACGAGGACGAGGAGCAGTAGAAGGAGGAGCAGGATGAAGAGGAGGAGGAGTAAGAGGAGGACAAAGAAGAGGAGGAGGAGGTGGAAGAGGAGGAGAAGGAGGAGGAGAAAGAGGAGGTTGATGATAAGAAAGAGGAGGGGGAAAAGGAGGAGGAGGAAGAGAAGGAGGAGGATGAGGAAGAGAAAGAGGAGAAAAAAAGGAAGAACAGGAACAGAAGGAGGAAAAAGATGAAAAGGAGGAGGAGGAAGAGAAGGAGGAGAAGGAAGATTAAAGCTGAGGAGGAGAAAGAACAGGAAGAACAGGAACAAAGAGGAGGATGAAACGGATGAGGAGGAGGAGAAGGAGAAGGAAGAGGAGAAGGAGGAGGAGGAGGAGGAGGAGGAGGAGGAGGAGGAGGAGGAGGAGGAGGAGGAGGAGGAGGAGGAGGAGGAGGAGGAGGAGGAGGAGGAGGAGGAGGAGGAGGAGGAGGAGGAGGAGGAGGAGGAGGAGGAGGAGGAGGCGGAGGAGAAGGAGAAGGAGAAAGAGGGGGTGACAGTGCGAAGAATAGGAGGAGGAAAAGGAAGACGAGAAGAAGGAGGAGGAGGAGGAGGAGGAGGGGGGAGGAGGAAGCGAAAGAGGAGGTGAAAGTGGGAAGAAGATGAGGAGGAAAAGGAAGAGGAGGATGAGGAGGAGCAGGAGGATGAGGAGGAAGAAAGGGAGCTGAAAAAGGAGGTGGATCGGAAAATGGAGGAGGACGAAGAGGACGATCAGGTGGAAGAAAAAGTGGGGGAGGAGGTAGATGATACGGAAGAGGGTGAGGAGGAAGAGGAGGAAAATGAGGAGGAAAAAGAGGAGCATGAGGGGGAATTAGAGGAAGAGGACGAAGAGAAAGAGGGGGAGAAAGAAGAGGATCAAGAAAAAGAGGAGAAAGAGGAGGAGCTGGAAGAAAAGGAGGAGGAGTATGATGAGCAGGAGCAGGAGGAGGAGGAGGAGGAGAAAGAGGAGAAAGAGGAGGTAAATGGTGAAGGTGTGGAGGAGGAGGAGGAGAAGAAGAGGAGGAGGAGGAATAAAAGAGGAGGAGCATCAGGAGGAGGAAAAGGAGAACGACGAGGAAGAAGAAGGAGAGGAGGAAGATGAGATGGATGAGAAAGAGAAGGAGGTGAATGGTGAGGAAGAGAAGGAGGAGGAGGAGCAGCAGGAGGAGGAAGAGGAGGAGGAGGAAGATGGAAAAGGAGGAGGACGAAGACGGAAGATGAGGAAGAGAAACAGGAAGAGAGGTAGGAGTTGGCAGAGGGATAGAGGAGGAGGAGGTAAATGATGAAGAAGAAGAGAAAAGAAGAGGAGGATGAGGAGGAGGAGGAGTAGGAGGAAGATTGAAAAGGATGAAGATGGAAGACAAAGTGGAGAAAGACGAGAGGATTGGGAAGAAGAGGAGGATGAAAAAAGGAGGAAGAGGTAAAGGAGGAGGAGCAGGAAGAGAAACAGGTGGAGGAGGAGAAGGAGGAGGAAGGTGACAAAGAGGAGGAAGAGGAAGAGGAAGAGGAGAAGGTGGAAGAGCAGGAGGAGGAGGAAGGGGAGGTGAATGAAGAGGATGGTGTTGAAGAAGAGGAAGAGGAAAAAGAGTTGGAGGATGCGGTTGATAGGGATTAGGAGGAGAAAGAGGAGGAGAAAAAAAATGATGAGGAAGAGGAGTAGGACATAGAGGATGAGGAAGTGGAGGAGGAAGAGGAGGTGAATTAGGAGGAGGATGATAGTGAGGAGGAGGAGGAGGAGGTTGTGGAGGAGGAGAAGGTGGGACAGGAGGCAGTTGAAGAGGAGGAGAGTGATGATTATGATAAGGGTGAGGAAGAGGAGGAAAGAAGAGGAGGATGAAGAAAAGGACGATGAGGAGGAAGATGAATAGGAGGAAGAGGATGGGGAGCAAGAGGAGGAGCAGGAAGAGAAGAACGAGGATCAGGATGAAGAAGAAGAAGAGGAAAAGGAGGAGGTGGAGGCATGTGAGAAATAAAATGATGAGGAAGAGGGTGAGGCGGTGGAGAAGAGGGAATTGGAAGAAGGGAGGAGATTGATAATGATAAGGAGGGGGGAAGAGGAGGAGAAGAGGAGATGAGGAAGGTAATATGGAAGAGGAGGATGAGAAAGAGGAGGAGAAAGACGAGGATGATGAGGAAGACCAAGAGGAAGTGAAGGAGGGGAGATTAAAAGTGCGAAGAATAGGAGGAGGAGAAGGAAGAGGAGGAGGAGGAAGAGGAGCAGGCGATGGATTAGCAGGAGGAGCAGGAGTAAGGGGAGGAGAAAGAGGAGAAGGAGAAAGTGGAGGAGGAAATAGAGAAGGAGGATGAGTTATATGATGCAGAAGAGGATGATGAGGAGGAGCAGGAGGAGGGTGAGAAGCAGTGGGAAGAAGAGGAGGAGTGGTAAGGAAATAAGAGGAGGAGGAGAGGATATAGGAGGAAAATGAGGAAGAGGAGGAAATGGAAGACAAGGAGGAGAAAGAGGAAGAGGAGGAATATGATGAGGAAGAGGAGGAATATGATGAGGAAGAGGAGGATGGGGAGGAAGAGGAGAAGTAGCGAAGAGAAGGAGGAAGAAGAGGAGGAGGAAGAGGAGGAGGAGGGGGAAGATGGAAGAGGAGGAGGAAGATGGAAGATGACGATTAGAAAGAGGAGGAAGAGGAGGTGGAAGAGGATGAATAGAAGTAAAACGAGGAGGAGGAAAATGATGTGAAAGAGGAAAAGGAGGATGAATAAGAGGGGGAATAGGAGGAGGAAGATGAGGAGGAGGAAGTGGAGGATAAAGAGGGGAAGGACAGGAGAGGAAGGAGGACGACGATAAAGAGGGGGTGAAGATGATTTGGAGGAAGATTATTAAGAGGAAGAAGAGGGGGAGGAGTAAGATGAGGAGGAGGAAAAAGAGGAAGATGATGATGATGAGGAGGAGGAGGAGGAGGATAAGAAAGAGTATGAGGAGGAGAGAGAGGGGACAGATGGAGATGATATAGAAGAGGAGAATGAGGAAGAAGCAGATGAGGAGGAGGAAGAAGAGGAGGAAGAGGGGGGAGAAGAAGAGGAGGAGTATGAGGAAATAATGATAAAGAGGCAAATGATGAGCAATAGGAGGAGAAGGAAGAAGAGGAGAAGTAGGAAGAAGAAGGAGGAGGAAGAGAAGGAGGAGGAAAATTATGAAAAAAAGGAGGAGGAGGAGATAGGGGTGAGATAAAGGAGGAGGAGGAGGAGGAGGAGGAGGAGGAGGAGGAGGAGGAGGAGGAGGAGGAGGAGGAGGAGGAGGAGGAGGAGGAGGAGGAGGAGGAGGAGGAGGAGGAGGAGGAGGAGGAGGAGGAGGAGGAGGAGGAGGAGGAGGAGGAGGAGGAGGAGGAGGAGGAGGAGGAGGAGGAGGAGGAGGAGGAGGAGGAGGAGGGCGTTGAATAGTTCCTCATTGATGGGAAATGATCAGGAGAAAACGAACAGGAAAAACTTAGAAGATAATCGGTATATTATTCAAACCATTTTGAGGATCTCTGCGCATGCACGAAGATCCTAAGTAATTGTTGGAGTAATAATTTACTACGACTCAAAGGCAAATATAGACTACCACTTGTTCATGTTCACATTCGGGATACTTTAAGTACTTAGATTACCATGTTACTCTCCACCAAAGAGTATGGCATCAAACACTTTCAACTTCCGGTTAATATACTTCCGTGTTTGTTGACATTATCGCTTAATTCCGAATTCTGGGATTCAAATGGCAACCGGTGGAGATCCTCTGCCGCCACGATTACAAAAATCGAATTCGATCAAAAGAGATGGAACGAAATCATCTGTTCAAATTCTGGAACAAATGGGCTTCACCAAACAGCGAGCGTATGTCAAGAGATCGAAATGAGATCTTGTCCTCAACTTCCTTCCAAGATATCTTCTATGTTCAGGAAGTTGTTTCACATTGAAAGTCATAGAAATTATAGAATTTAATTGTTTTTCTTCTATATGTATACATTGTTCAGATGGAGTTTCTGAAAATTACTCCAAAGATAGATATTTTTTTATCCCGGTTAATGATCATCGAGGGGTCCCTTTACTTGAGGACAGTAGAAGACTGGGTGACTGTAAGTTCAGGAAATGACTAGCCTGGTGGAGCCTGGCCCGTTCGTATACCGCGAACTAGGGCCAGGTGTCAGAGAAAGTTTACCGAACACTATTCGAACACAATAGTGTTCGGTTATGCCGAGATATTCCGAATGAAACAACATCGACTGCGCATGCGCGTCGATTAAGAGTCTGCAAGCTTATTCATGAGAAAATGTACCTATTAAGACACCCTACTTAGCATTGGATCCTTTTGAGATGAAATTGTGACTCTGGTTTTTATTGTATTTTATAGCGTTGTGTTTCGTAATGGAACACAAATACAGTACACCGCGCAAATCACCCAAGCAGGGTTGTGTTTGTGACACAAGTATTGAAAAGTTAAGCTCTTTGCGTCGTGTTTTATCATATAACAAATCCGGAATAGATCAAAGTAAACTTTATGGTGGAATGTCTGTAATAGATGGTGTCGTGTGCTTAAATTTGTTATAGGAAAGTACTTAATAATGACAAGATAGTTACAGAATAAAGGAAGGCGTGTCAATCTTCCAAAGTTAGAGTTAAACGTGGTTTTAAAAGACGAGATATGACGAGACAAGAATATATCTGGAAAATCGTTTGATAAGCAATATACGTTAAAATAGTATTCATTCTGATATCAAATTCTTGAGATCTAAATGTGTCCAAATCAGTTTATTCTTAGATCATGCGTCCCCCCTCTTTTTGATGACTTCGTCAACTACAGGTTCTTATGTTAAATCAGACTTTCAAACAACACTAAATAAGCCTATTGCGATAATGTTTAATACTAATTATAATTGATTTTGTAGGCTTCATATGATTTTGTCAAAACGAAAAATAAAGGTGTTTAATTTGTCGAGAAGCTTGGCTTTTGATTATTATTGGAAAAGAAAAATTACGTTCTTTTTTCCTTGTTTGTTATTTAACTTATAACTGCATAAAGGGAATAAATACAGATGCTATTTCGTTGATATACCAAAACTCTTGTCGGTGGGATTCTTATCTTTATTGCCTGTTAATTGACCTTACGACACAGAGCAGTTAACCACGCCCACCGTAAATAGGGGAGGTCACTCTAATTTTCTCCGACATTCTGAGTGAAATAGCGTCAATGCACAAACTAGGATCCCTGTTTGACATTGCCGATGATTTCGGATATTCTTATTTGAAATCGGAAATATTCTTACAAAATAAGCACCTGCCTTTATTGCTGGATAATATGTACATAGCATGACAATTTGTAAAGAAGATGGTATATTTTGAGCGTTAGCAGAGACATTTATAACAGCTCTATTAAATATCTCTATGGCGTTGGGGGAGTGAGTTACCCCAGCAGTGTGGGGTCCGATCGGCACCAAACACGATCCGTCCAAAGTCCGATCAGACTCGGATCCGAACGACATTGGTTCGTTTGGCACTGGTTCGACCGGACCTTCAAAAATGACTGTATTTCATACAACTTCAAAACAGTTAATTTGCAGTATTTGCAGGTTACGAACAAAATTATCTCATTTTGATTCTTAAACAGTTAAGATTTTTTATTTTACTAAATCGGCATATATCCTGAATGATTCAAAACGCAGACCTACCAATTTTGTCATGTTGAAAATGGTATAATAGTGTTGGTCATGTTGAGATTATGGTGTTAAACATTTGCTGATAGGTACAATCACTATTTTGTTGTCAAATAAGTTAATAATCAAGACTTTCGAACATAATCATACTCAATGGATGATTGTCGGTTTTGCTACTTGATTACGAACTAAGGGTCAATTTACCAAACGAAATATTTTCAATTGTTCAAAATTCAAAGAGTTCGCAGACGTCATTTAAAGACGATTA
Source organism: Cerastoderma edule (assembly GCA_947846245.1). Classification (NCBI taxonomy): domain Eukaryota; kingdom Metazoa; phylum Mollusca; class Bivalvia; order Cardiida; family Cardiidae; genus Cerastoderma; species Cerastoderma edule. The sequence goes on from OX401411.1 coordinate 1,421,921, forward strand.
AAGAATTGAAGATAATGAATTAATACTTTTCTGATAGGGCAGACCATATTGCTGGAAAAGGATAACTTGCTCGTTAAGAGCAATTTCTCTTTTTCCCACAATATTTTCCCTAGTTGTCTGTAACAAAGTTGTCAAATGTTGTTATTGTTTGGTAAAGGGTTAACAAACCTCGATTGTTAAAAATGATTAAGGGTTTCGACGCTAATTAACATCAATCTGACACAATTGCACTTTATGGTCACGTCACAAACCCTTTATTGTTTAGCCGATCGGCGGTCTTTGCAATCAACCACTGGCTACCAAGAGTGTGTTTTACAACATATTACAGCAACATTAGATTCTTAAAGGTATTCGGATAAAGTCTCAATAAGGAGCTATGGATTTGTTTTGTTTTTAATAGCTTTTAAATTTGGATACGATACATCGATCATTACAGGTAGGTGGATTGATGGGCTATAATAAGACAGTTAATTAATTGTTTTAGGTGCTCTTGGGGTCAATTTAAAAACAAAATCAATTAATTAAAATCCGATCTGAAGAATTTGTATATATCCAACTGGAAACCATGTCCTCTCACATCATTATCGATCAATATTGTATTTTTAGTAAACATTTGATTCATTATCAAATGCAACCAATTACATTCGTTTTTAAGTGTCAATTCCGTTTTTTAAAAACAACAATTTTTCATTTTCAAACGAAGATAAAAGACGAAAATAAAAATTTACTTACATGTGAAAGAAAAAAAGAAAGAAAATAATAGTTCATACTTCTATTCTTTACATCGTTTTATAAATTAACTGTTTCCATATATTAACTAACTGCGTGTAGTTCTCCGTCATTTCACAATATATGTGACAGATTTTGGAAAAGGGATAAACTCTACTTCACCCACAAGTCTCTCCTTATAAATAATTTCTCTATAATAGGTACTTAAACAATATCTTAAGCAGTATTGACGAAGAAAAATCACAGCACAATATAGTGCTATGTGTTGGCGGAGTTGCACAGCGTGTCGGAGAAAATGGCGGATAGCAACCGAAGTGTTCGCTGATTGGTCAGTTCCAGCTGTCAATCAAAGTCTGTCGTAAGGTCAATTGAATTCATGATTGTTTAACCAGAGATAAGAGAAACCCTTTACCCTTTCCTTTTATGTGTCGTTGAATTTGATTAAAAAGAAGATGTTATGGGAAAGATAGAAGAAAATCCCATTTTTTTTCCACATTTTTGTGGTCTTTCTTTCTTCAAAGTCGCCTATTAACACTTCACAAGCCTCAAATTTAACCAATGAAGGAAATAAGATAATATGTAATATTGATTGGTGGAGATATATGTTTCCAATTTGTTTCCATTAAATTTGTTTTGTGTGTAATCTAAAACTCATTTGAATATATAAACAACATTTTTGGTAGAATTCATTCAGAGAGAACTACTAAAGTAAAAAGTTTGATTCTTTTACAAAAGATATTAATTCTATCTGATATTTTGAATCCCAATATTTAAATCCAACAATAAATTAATAGAAATATGAAATGAAATGAACAAAATCCATTTAAGTGCAATTAATTTATATGAATGGAGTATTGTATGAAAATTGTAAAAGGTAAAGGCTACCCTGAATAAGGGATGGAAAAGGGTAAAAATAATAAGGGTAAAAAAGGGTAAATGCACAATTCAAACGCCATCTTTTCATAATAGACGAGTGGCAATCCGTTAGGATTAGCATGGGCCAGGACTCCAGGCTAAGGAAATGACAAGTTCAATTAGGTAAACTAGCGTAAAAAGTTTTGTTAAACAGGGTTTGATTCAATATTTTAGTGAGAACAAATAATTGTGTGTGAAAAACAGCTTGATCACATATTAATCAAAATGATACACGTTGAAATTATTACTTCCTAATTAAAGGAAAAAGGAAGGAATTTCTAAAATAGTTTAAATTGTTTTGCACAAGTATTAAAGAATTAACATTGTGTAATTGATGCTAGGATCCTGTTTTCTATTTCTTCAGTGCAAAGGCAATAGCAGCTACAGGGGATCAGGGAGTTCAGTTAGCTGCAGATTGGTAAGTGCTTTACCTTTACCAAACACCAAATTTCATCTGTCCCAAACTGAAAGAGTTTGCAGACAACATTTCAAAATGTGATGAAATTGAAAAATAATCTTCTTATAGGGCAGAAAACAAGCAATTTTTCCTTTTCCCACAATTTTTTTCCAGAGTTGTCTGCAAGAAACTGGTCAAATGTTAGTATTTTAGCATTTTTGTGTTGTAAGTTTTTGTTTTGCTATAAATTGGGTGCAAAGCAAGACCCACAATCAAATATTTTGTAAAAGGGACACCTGCATACATCATGGAATTTCTTCTCCATCGAACCTTTGTGAAACTAGTGTAAATACTAACTTAATGGTATGTATAAATTTGAAGGCAGTGACGCAATGAAAATCTCTTCATCATGATCAATGTCAATTTGCAAATATCAGTTTTTATTTTTGGGGTTCTCGGTAGTATATAAAGCAATCAATTACATATATATTTCAATCAATCAATTTACCAATTTCTTAATATGGGATATTTGTGATTTGTTCAAATTAGAACAATTAGGCAAAAATTAAAGGTTATCAATAATCTCACATTTTTGCGATATTGATCAGAAACAATTATGAATAAGATATGAAGTTGTTAACAATGAGTCATTCACATCATATCTCAAGCACTCCTAAATGCTTCTCCTGAAAGATCTTTTTTTGTAAAAGTAGTGTTAAAGTAAAAGTTAAGGACATGTTCTACAGTTTTACATGAAAATAACCCTTTCATAGAATTTTCTAGTTTTTTTAAAAGTTATTTAATTTTTTCTTGTGAATTCAAAAATGGAAAGAAAAATGCAGGTCGGCAAGTTAGTTTTTTCGTAAAATGACAGTTTCCATGGTAACCATTTGGGGCAAAAACGTCAAAATGACCATACCATCTTCAAAGGTAATAGAATAATTTCTGGAAGGTTTATTAACACACAAAACATGAATTCATACATTCAATACTTTACAATTTAATGTTATTTCAATTTAAAATAATCTAAACAATTTTTGTATTTTAAATCAATTTTTCAAATTTTGGTATTCAACAAAAAACAATGAAATTGATGTGTATATTACAAATAAATGAAGATATCTAAAAATCCTTTCATAGAATTTTCTTATTTTTCAGTATGTGAAGTAAAATTTAATCTTGAAAAACAAAATGAAAAAAAAAGTATATGTTGAAGAGTTAGTTTTTCTGTAAAATGACAGTTTCCATGGTAACTGTATTTGAAAGAAACATTTACAAAACGAATAAAATAACTTTAAACTTGAAAAATAGAAGCTGGGCGCTTGATATGCATGATAAATATACAATAATGTAAATAACCTTTTATAGTTTTATGGATAATATTATTATTCTTTGAAAAAAATAGCATACAGTAAATTTCATCCGAATAAAAACGTTTATCCAACTACTATGAAAGTACCTCTTCGATAACGGATTATTATCTCCCTTGGATGCGCAGATGATGTGCGCAGATAAAACTATTGAGAACGTCCTATATTGTCCATTAAATTTGATGTCAAGGTTGTGTGCTTTGTATTACTCTGAATGTAAATAGGATAGAGAATCTGAAAAGTGAATAGTTATGGTTCATTAACTTTTCATTTCCAATTTTTGTTACAGGAGCAATAAGATATATATACGATTTAAGAAACCACCTTGAAAAAGGAGTAATTGCATGTAATGTACATTTCTACCTTTGTCTCATTGATTTTTCGCCAAAACAACAGGGAAAATGTTACTTTCCATACTTTATGATTTTCAACTGCTCTTGCTTTCACCCAGGACAAGTCATAACTTTCTGTATAAACACATGTTTTATTTATCCCTTATTCAGGTTACTGTCCCATGTGAATGACCCCACCTTGGATAAGCCAACACCCAGACAGTACATCTTGTACCTGTGTCCTGTTGGGGAATTACACAAACACCTGATGGAGTATTACGACAGATCACTGGCGGCATGTGGCTGGAATGGATCACACTCTTACCTACCCCATATCACACTCTGTCCATTCTTTGTGGTAAGTTATGCATTGTGGATTGTCTTTATGTCTCATTTCTGCAGGCGGCATTTGGACACTGTTCAAAGCCTGAGGAAAATATTTATGATGATCTAATAGATTCTTTTAATTCATGCTATATATTCATATGGCATTTGTTTTCTTTGTGAAACAAGAAAACATTCTTTGTTATGATTTGATCATTTCCTCTCAATTCATATGAACCATGTTCTTTTTTGTCATGTGACTTTAAAGAAAATCTGAAGACATTTTCACATCCTGAGTTTTTTCACATTCTATCAAAACTTTGCTTTAGTATTAATAATTGCCTTTAAACAACCTCTGGAAATAAGATGTCTCGTACCTCCAATAATGTTTATTCTCCTCCCTTCGGGAGGGTATACTATTTAAAATTGTGTAAATGTCCATAAAATAACTTCAAATATGTTTGTATTATGACATTTGTAGAAGAACATTCATAAGCTAATGCAGAAAAACAGTTTTTCATTACCAATTTTAATGTTTTATGCAAAGATTCTTCCACAATATTATCAAAAGAAAATTTTAATGTTAATAATTGAGAACTGTTGTCTGCTGTTATTCTTAATTAACCCTTTACCAAACGCCAAATTTTTAAGAGTTTCCAGTTGATATTTCAAAATGTGATGAAATTGAAAAACTATCTTCTGATAGGACAAAAAAACATATTGGGAGAAAGAGAAATTACTCATTAAGAGCAATTTCTCCTTTTCTCACAGTGTTTTCCAGAGTCGTCTTCAACAAATTTGTCAAATGTCATTATTGTTTGGTAATGGGTTAAGATCAGTGTCAGCATCCTAGCTATCCTAAATACTTTCTAGGTGGAAGACCACAAAGTTGGACTGCTGAAGACCACATTCCAGAAACTGGAATCCAAACTGAAAGCGACCCCAGGCCCACTGAAGCTTGACTTTTTTACGCAGACCAACTTTATTGGATTATTCCTGCAAGAACATTACTATAAATACATGACAGATATTATCACACATTTTGCAAGTGAAGCTAACAAGTTTGGTAGGCATTTATTGATCTAAATTTGAGAAGTTGTTGGACTTAAAGCTATGACTGCTCTCTTTAACCCATTACCAAACAATAACGACATTTGGCCATTTTGTTGCAGATGACTCTGGAAAACATGGGAAAAGAGAAAATTGCTCTTAATGAGTAATTGCTCCTTTTCCCACAATGTTTTCTGCCCTATCAGAAGATTGTTTTTCAATTTCATCACATTTTGAAATGTCATCTGCAAACTCTTTCAACTTGGGACAGTTGAAAAATTGGTGTTTGGTAAAGGGTTCAACATATTTTCAAGACATTTCAAATGTTTATAAAATGCAGCAAGATGACAGTTTGCTCATGTTTGTGCATTTTTTTAATCACATGGTTTGCTTCCTATGTTTTGTATTGAACAAACATACCAACCTACCTACCAGTATGTCTGTGGTTTCAACAGATATGTAAAAACTGACTGCTTAAGATGTATGCCAGGAGCCTTTGTGAGATTAAAGTACTACATATAAAATCACTAGACCCCCCTTTCACTGTGAAATTGGGTCATGAGTGTCCAGTTTCCAATTACATTAAGTGAAATACGTTGGCATACTTACAGAAGGTCTACATTCAGAGATTCAATAAAAACAATATCATTTGTCATTTAGAATCTGGACATAACTTGATACTTTTTACCACGATTTAGAATCTTTTTGTAGGTTTTTCAAAATAGAAAGCATGAATGAATATCTACAAAAACATAATTTGTATAAGAGAATGCAAACAACATGCGATAAAAAATAAAATAGATAAATAGATAAAACGCTTTTTAGACTAGAACTTTCTGAGTCTACTATTTCATGAGAGCTTTGTTTTCTCTTGCTTTCATATTTACTCCATTAAATGCTCATGTAGACTGAGACTTCAGGAATATGGCATACTGGTCCTCAAAACATGAATCAGAGGGGTTGTCCAATGTCTGCACTAGTTAGAAAATTTTACAAAACTTGATCTAATCTTACAGGACTTGATGTGTGTCTGTACTTATTTTAAGGTATCAATGTGGAGATGACAAAAAAACAGCTTCACATGACCTTGGCCTATCAGTATTCTAAGGACTTCCATGAAGAAATCAATAAGCTTGCCAAACAGGTGCCCCTTGATGCAGCATGTGATTGGGAAATGAGGCTCTACTCCAGGGAGTCTCGTATTGGAAACTGTGAGGTAAATATTATCACTAAAATCCTTACTCCATAATAACTCACTTTGATGAATTTGCTGTGAACGTCCTTTGAAGCCAATGTGGCAAACCCTAAATTGCTCCTTATGAGACTATATTTGCAAAAGCCTTTAAAAAGTCATTATTTTGAATGCAGAACTTTTAAATTTGGTATTTTGAAATATCTTGATGTCTTTTAAAATCAAAGCGCTGATAGCGCTGAAGGACTAAGGTGCGTTTAAAGCAAGATGATTAAGGATACATTTGAAAATTTCCATGGACATCATCTGGAGGAAAACAGCTGCTCCTTTTACCACCATTACTATAATTATCATTTCTGTGAGTAGAGACTGAACGATAGTCTATTTTTCGAACATCTGGACATTTTACGATTTCCCATGTGGCAACAGTTATAATGATATAGAGCATTACAAAGCGAGTAAATCTGGACTACACTCTTAGTTCCAAGAAGGTATTAGTCTGCACAGTGAAGGCAGATGTTTAATGAGTAATTGGGGTCAGACCGCTGTTTGTGTATCGATAAAGTACCGTCCCTCAAAAAGTGGTATGTAAATTCAATGGACGCACCTCACCCTTCATCCCAAAATGATCAAATTCATTTGATGATGTCGAATTCTGCCCCAATCTAGGCTCTGTCTGTTTTACATAGAATTGGTATTCTTTGAAGTAGTCTGCTCTAAACAATATAAATGTGACTCACACGATGTGAGAAACAAGTAAATTCAGTAATTTAGGAAGTATTCAACATAACAGTGCTGCAATCATTCACAGTCACTTTCAGGCGACAAACAAGCAATTTCTCCTTTTCCCACAATGTTTTCTGTCCTAATAGAAGGTTATTTTTTGAAATGCCGTCTGCAAACTCTTTCAATTTGGGACAGTCAAAAATTAACGTTTGGTAAAGGATTACAAGTGGTCCTCACAATTCTTAATATAAGCAAGTATTATCAATTATATAATAGGATGATATGACAATATTAATACTTGTTAATACATTTATAAATGGAAGTTCTGAGTCATATGAAATGAAATTAATTATTTATCAATATGTAATGCTGTAAATAGAAATCTTCAGTCTATCTTCAAAATGTACATGAGTATAACTGAAATTAGTGCATATATACATGCTAGTTGTTATTTCTTGACCTGAACTACTCTCTCTTTCTATAATGGTAGAATATAATGTAAATACATGTAATGGAAACTATAATATGTAACAGGGAATGTTCATTATATTTACTTTCTCACAATTTGACGTTGTTCTTCACTAACAAACTGCTCTGTTGCTCTAGCCTGCATGAAATCTTTGAACAAACAAGATAACCTTCTGTTTCTATCAAATTTCCAGGTAAGAAAAGTGATCAAGAAGTACAAGGCAGATTTAGATGATGAGTTAGACCTTATAATGGGTGACTTTGTGTTTATGGACCCTAACGAGACATCACGGAGTGAGGATGGATGGTATCAGGGCACATCATGGCTAACGGGCGTGTCGGGCGCATTTCCCGGCACTTTTACCCAGAGAACAGCCGAAATGTGGACATGGGCTTTACATGGGTAAAGTCATGTTTGTTTGTTACTCATTGCATTCTGAATTTGAGATATTCCAGCGTATGAAACTTTATGAATTGTTTAATGATTCATCTTTATATTGTTTATTAAACATTGTTATATAAACTGAAAGATGGGGTGGCAAAATTAATTATCCATATCGCACAAGTTGTCCATATCGCACAGGTTGTCCATATCGCACAGGTTGTCCATATCGCACAGGTTGTCCATATCGCACAGGTTGTCTATATCGCACAGGTTGTCCATATCACACAGGTTGTCCATATTGCACAGGTTGTCCATATCGCACAGGTTGTCCATATCGCACAGGTTGTCCATATTGCACAGGTTGTCTATATCGCACAGGTTGTCTATATCACACAGGTTGTCCATATCGCACAGGTTGTCCATATCGCACAGGTTGTCTATATCGCACAGGTTGTCCATATCACACAGGTTGTCCATATTGCACAGGTTGTCCATATCGTAGAGGTTGTCCATATCGCAGAGGTTTTCCATATCGCACAGGTTGTCCATATCACACAGGTTGTCCATATTGCACAGGTTGTCCATATCGCACAGGTTGTCCATATCGCACAGGTTGTCCATATTGCACAGGTTGTCCAGTAGCTTAATAAGAATTTTTTTTTTTTTTTTTTTGAATGAAATTTACTATATAGCTATCATACAGAAAAGGAAATCTAAATCAGATTCAGCCACCCCTGATATGTGTAATTATCTAAACAAAACTGTTGTTTGCAGCTGGACAAACAAATAGATTCAACTGTTCCTTATCTAGTTTTACATAATTACCTTATTATAATGTATTTGTCATTTCTGTGTTGAACCATAAATTTTCTCAATATTGATAATTTGATGCATTCATTAAGTGGTAATGTTTTTCTTCTGAATTTGTATATAAGAATACTTTTACCATGTATTTGGTGGTTAGGGTGTAGACTTGTGAAAGGGGACTTTTTGTGGGAGTGTCCATGGGCAGTACCCTGCTTTAAGTTGTTCTAGGGAAATCCAGGAAAGCTATAAAATAACTGAAATACTGTTGACATGGTGTTTAACCTCACTCAAACAAATACACTATACGTGTAATTTTCAATTGTACTCTAATTATAAAATTTACCTTTATATTTACTAACAAGCAAAGTCATTTTAGCAAACAAATAATTGGATGTCCAATATCTGTATAGTACTGGAGACATGTTCAACTTGAGAGCAGCAGCTTTTGACAGGTTTCAATGATGACAACTGTTTTATTTTCCATGAATTTGAGTATAATTCTTAGGTTATTTGGTGAATAATGATAAGATTTTCTTTTTTAAAAGATGAAGTTATAAGTTGGTCTTTTCCTCAAGGAAGTAAACCAACATGCACACCGCCAGCCCTGTCAAGCTTTTAAACAGACACCAATATTGCCAAGCAATTACAAATAGAATGAAAATTTCTAAGATCATTGTTTTTATTCAACAGGTCTCTGCCACTTTCTAATCACGCTTCTAACATTCCAAATGGTGCATCATCTGTCCATGTGACACAGGGCCTTCTAGAAATGGGCAGATCAAATCAATTTGCAGAGTATGACCAACTATGGAAACAGCAAAATATAGACAATACATATGCAAAAGTATGTAGAGTTTCACATAAATGCCGTAACCCTTTACCAAATACGAAACTTTCAACTGCCCCAAATTGAAAGAGTTTGCATACGACATTTCAAGATGTGATGAAATTAGAAAGTTATCTTCTGATGGAGTAGAAAACATTATGGGAAAAGGAGAAATTGCTCATTAAGAGCAATTCCTCCTTTTCCCACAATGTTTTCCTTAGTTGTCTGCAACAAACTGGTCAAAAGTCGTTATTGTTTGGTAAAGGGATAAATGTTTAAGTTTTTTCTCCTCTTTTTATATTGCCGTTGAAATTCTTGCCAGCACCAAGGTAATATTGGTTTTTCTATTACTATTTTCTCCATGCATACATGCTTAAGCAACTGTGTCAAAGAGCTCAAGGAACATGTGTGACAGAAACGAAACTGCTATAATGAGCAGTATCTTCTTTTGTCAAAATGCATAGAAAAAACATACTTCTTTTTTATATAGTTGCCATCTGCTGTTGCTTTCAATTAAGACCACTTATAAAGTCCTATATGAGGTGTGGGGTTTACCAATTTCGAGTTTGTTTGGTTTGAATTGTACACAGTTTTCAACAGCTTTTAACTCTTTACCACCTGCAAAGGACTTTTTTTTTACGTGAAGCAGACATCTTTAGAAAAACTTTGTAAACATGAGAAAACCCTTTCAGCTCTGCTGTTGTGATATGTGAATTGATTGAAAAAGCATTGTGGCAAGATTTCTCCTTTTGCCACAATGCTTCTTAAAAGTCGTCTGCTTCAAGATGCAAAAATGTGGCATTAGGAGGTAATGTCTTAAATCATATCATGGCCAATAAGGTCATCTATCCATGTTCCTGGTATTTAGTAACTATTTTTTTCCCATTTGCTGACTGCTTTCCAAAAAGAAACAGAATTAGTTAGTGTTGAGTGCTGAATCAAGTATATCACTTTGACCTGATTAAATGTTACAAAGAATATGGATAGATCCGAACGGTATTGAGTCCCTCATGGACTACTACAAGTCACCATGAAGGAATATCAAATATTTTTGTCAATGAGTTAATCCTGCATCAATTAATCCAAAAGTAAAATATCTGCTACTTATAAGTTAAGAAATCAATGGGGGGAGAAAAAAAGGAAACTATCTGGGCACTTTCTTTTTTCCTACCACACAAAATCCATCCTACTAGAGGGATGTTTTTCTGTGTTATTTCATTTTTAATTGTCTTCTGTTAACTTAATATTTTTACTTACAATGTGAGGTATACATCAAGCTTACCATAATAAAAAATGTGTTTTGTATGTTTGTAAAGGGGTCCTGCGTGGCCCAATGGTTAACTTGGTGGACTTAAAACTCATGAGACCCAGGTTGGAGCCCCACCAAGACCTCTAGATTCATTGGAGTGACCTTTGGCGAGTCACTTCAGAGCCCTAACCTAGGAGTGGTGGATCCATGAATGCCGTTATATAACTTAAAAATTGTTGATATGGAGTTAAAAACCATACCTATAAAATGTAGGTTAACAACTTCATTTATCAAATTTAGACTTTAGAACTTTGGATGATAGTAACTTGTTGATTGGTAAAATATCATGAATTTATGTTATAGGTTGATAAGAAGCGGGTACAACCTAACAAGCAGCTTCCTAGACAACTGTTTGTGATAAGACACGGAGAGAGGATGGACTTTGTCTATGGAAGGACATGGGTAGACAGGTGTTTTGAAGAAAACGGTAAATAGTCATGGAAAAGAAGCATGAAATATTTAAACATGATAATTTGTTACCAGTATATATAAATATTATAAGCACCGAATATGGTAACAGTTTGATAAATGACATTTTAGTTTGAATATTGAGAAAGTATCATATAAGTACAGATATTCAGGTGTGTGAAGTAATTTAAGCCTTTACCTGTATTATATTTACTCTGATTGTTGGTGTTCATTCTGGTTGTTATGGTTGTTCGTTAGTATCCACATACTGTCAATGAAATTATCTATACAAAAAGTTTTAGAGAAGAAATAAGAAAGTAAGGAGATTTTTGCCTCCTGGCTGGACTTTTATATCAGTTTGAAGAAAGAAAATATTGTTTATTAAGAGCAATGCTTTCTTTTGCCAACAACTTTCTTATATTCTGTTGTAAGTGAGCTATTACCTTACTCAATTATACCATTTTTGACACATCCAATGCTAATGTCTTTATTAACCAATGTTACAAAAGAATGAATTGCTCGAAATAAGGAATTTAGCCTTTTGTATAATCGCTCTACCCAATATCACAAAGAAAATGTTTTTTTCATACTGAATTATTTTCGTCTGCTATGGCAATTTCATATAGGGGAATTTGTTGAGCTTTTAACAAATGCTTTGTCATGAAGAATTCAAAGGTTTTGCTGATAGATCGGTGAATAATATCTTGTAATTGTTCTTATTGCTAACAAAAAAAAATGAATTTCTTTTCCGTTTTCTGTTTCTTTTCGAAAATCTCTGAAGCAGACACATAAAACATGTACTTGTTGAAAGTTTGAGCCAAGATTGAATGTAAAAAAGAAAACCTTTAACGACAGATTGAAGGTTGTATTATAAACTGTTTGATTGACAATTTACTTGAATGAGACTTGCCAAAAGTCAACCCTGTTCTGATTGTGGAAAATAGTATGTCAAACTGACTCAAACTTTTGTGAAAAAGTGCTCAATCTTTTCATAAACAATGAAAATTTGCTAATAAAGAGCAATGTCTCCTTTTTTTATAATGTTATCAAACATTCCATTCTGCATATTTATTTGTTTTGAAGAGTTTGTGAAAGATTAAATGAGATTTCATGTATTGTGTTGTAGGTACTTACTCACCAACAGATCTGAACATGCCAAAGAGTGTACCTAGAAGATCGAACTATCTTGATTATTTCAAAGATGCACCACTTACTTGTATGGGTAAAATGCAAGCCTTTATTACAGGTAAGGGGCAGTAAAATATTGGTTGATTTTAATCACTACTTACATCAGGTATCCGTATTCTTCAATTAATTGATGATGAAAACAAAAAGCTATACATTAGACAAAAAAAAGAAACAGTTGACATCTGACACATCTTACCAGTTTTCACAATTTATGATTACATCATTCTGTAAAGGCTTATTTTAGACACATTGAATACGTATTGCACCCTATGTTGTTCAGTTAATGGATTAATTGTTTGCAGTTTTATGCCAACTAATCAATAATTCTTTAACATTTACTTAATGTTTGACCATTAGTGAAATGATGATCATGAAGTAATACCCATTGCTATTAATGTTTGTTTTGAAGGTACCATGAGTCGAGTGGGGTTAAAAAGTATGTCACTAGGTCAAATTGTAATAAATTCTTGTTGCTATTTTAACAGCCTCAGTTTTAATCCAATCTTAATCATAATTGTTCATAAAGAAGATATTTTGGGCATAGGTCGGGAGGTTATGCTCACAAAGTTATAATTAATGATTATTTTAATTCAGGTGAAGCATTACGGAGCGCAGGAGTAACATTCAGCCATGTGTATGTATCACCTGCATTGCGATGTGTTCAAACTGCCACTTCTATATTAGAAGGTAAAGATTATTACCATTATTATAGATTTTGGACTGTCCCAATTCGAAAGAAATAACAGAAGATAACTAGTAAGATGGGGTTTCATATTCTTTTGGTGTCTTGCAATTCTTCTGGTCATTTGCTGTATACCCCAATTACTTTACTTTTTACTAAATTGTTTGACACAAAATAAACCCAATTATGTTTTATGGGTCATAATGGGCTGCGGTTATCCTGGGGTCAGTACTATGTATACTACAGAGTTCTGATTGCTTCTAGTATGTAGTATACCCCAGGGTAAGTACAGCCTCATATGTTACGAGTCTGACATATTTGTTTTAACCAAATGGCTCATATTGAATAGCTACAACTATGTGCTTGTAGATATTTTTAGATATAGGTCTAGATGCATATAATCTTTCATTTTGGGGGTACCAGGCGATACCCTATCTAAATTATGGCATCATTAAGGGTTATCAAGAATTGTGTGTTTATACTTAGATGACACCAATACAGAATTACTGCTATATATCCTCTTTAGATAGGCTATTTGCTGTATTGTTGTTACATAAGGTAACACTGTCCTTATTTCCTTACAGGTTTGGGCCAGACTCCAGTTTTGCGTATAGAGCCCAGTATATTTGAATGGCTGGGTTGGTATCAATTAGGGGTACCTAAATGGTTTAGTCCTGCAGAATTAAAGTCCCATGGTTACAATATTGATACAACTTACCAGCCATTTTTAGGGATAAATCAGCTAGATTTGGAAGAAGACATTGCAGGATATTACAAACGATCTGGTGAAACTGCTAAAAAGATTCTGAAAAAGCATGAGAAGGAAGGTAATGATTTCATACTTAATATTTGCTCTCACCCAAACCAATTTCACATCATAGATAAAATACTTCTTGCTAGAACACATCATCAATGACTTTTCTTTTAATTTATAGAACTATAGGTATGATAAAAGCAGTTTAAAGTTAAAGATTAGATGGTGTAATTTTCATTTTGTTACAATCAATTAAATGATATTTATTCTTTATTAGGCTGTTTTCATTAATTCCTCATTATATAGATTCTTGCTTTTGTTTTGGCCCTATGTCAATCTCTCTTCCAAATCCGTGCATTTATTGGAATGGTGTAACATGTTAAGTTTGTATTTCCAGGGGGAAATCTGTTGATACTAGGCCATGCAGGAAGCTCTGAAGTATTCACTCGTCAGGTGCTTGGTAAAACTCCGCGAACATCGCAAGAATTTCGTGAACTGTGCCCTAGGGTACCCTATTGTGGTGTGTTTGTGTGCCAAGAGGACAGTAAAACAGGGAAATGGATGCCGATTGAATCTCCTATCTTTCCACTGACCCATGGTCAAAATAAAACGCAACTGCTCAGAGACCTCCTTTACCCATTATAGAATGTTTTAGAATTGCTGTGGCTGTTGTGGGTTAGTGGTGTTATAGAAATTTTAAGGGCAGTAAGAAGTGTTACTCGGATGATCAAAGCTGTAAAACAGCACTGTGCGATAAAAAAGAGTAAGCGTTCCCTCTCTGGACCGGACCAGAGGGGACAAATCAGCGTTCCCCCTTTGGGCCAGAGGGGACAAATTGGCAACAAGAATTACAAATGTGGACTAATCAGAAACAAGATTACCGCAAAAAACAGATATCCTTTCTGACACATTTTATAGAATGCATTCAGATGGAGAATTGAATATCTACGCCTTCAGACTATAAGAGATGGGGCTGTTTTGGATACATTATCTTTCTTCCATCCTATAAAGTGAGCTCTCTTCCTTTGCCTCAATGGTTTCTTAACCCTTTCCCAAATAATGACGACATTTGACCACTTAGTTGCAGACGACTTTAGAAAACATTTTTGGAAAAGGAGAAATTGCTCGTAACGAGCAATTTTTCCTTTTCCCTAAATGTTTTCTGCCCTATCAGAAGATTATTTTTCTATTTCATCACATTTTGAAATGTCGTCTGCAAACTCTTTCAATTTGGGACAGTCAAAAATGTGTTGTTTGGGAAAGGGTTAATGAAATTTTTTTTTTTTAATTTTGCTACTGCTGTAACATCCAATTTATGCAGTCACTGATGATGAAGAGTAATATGAAGATTAGTGGTGGTACCATAGCCATAAGGTGGTTATTGCTAGTTGTAACTGAAACTAGTTGTTAGAGAGTTGGGGATATGTAGCCATAAGGTTGGTCAGGTGTGGCTATTGCTAGTTGTAACTGAAACTAGTTGTTAGAGAGTTGGGGACATGTAGCCATAAGGTTGGTGGTTATTGCTAGTTGTAACTGAAACTAGTTGTTAGTGAGTTGGGGACATGTAGCCATAAGGTTGGTCAGGTGTGGTTATTGCTAGTTGTAACTGAAACTAGTTGTTAGTGAGTTGGGGACATGTAGCCATAAGGTTGGTCAGGTGTGGCTATTGCTAGTTGTAACTGAAACTAGTTGTTAGTGAGTTGGGGACATGTAGCCATAAGGTTGGTCAGAGGAATGGTTATTGCTAGTTGTAACTGAAACTAGTTGTTTGTGAGTTGGGGATATGTAGCCATAAGGTTGGTCAGGTGTGGTTATTGCTAGTTGTAACTGAAACTAGTTGTTAGTGAGTTGGGGACATGTAGCCATAAGGTTGGTCAGGTGTGGTTATTGCTAGTTGTAACTGAAACTAGTTGTTAGTGAGTTGGGGACATGTAGCCATAAGGTTGGTCAGGTGTGGCTATTGCTAGTTGTAACTGAAACTAGTTGTTAGTGAGTTGGGGACATGTAGCCATAAGGTTGGTCAGGTGTGGTTATTGCTAGTTGTAACTGAAACTAGTTGTTAGAGAGTTGGGGATAGGTAGGAGTGAGAGCCATATATAATTATGCACCATTCTAAAGGTTTTTCTATAGACACCATTAAGGTAAAATACCCATAATACGCCATTTTAAAACTCTTTCTTCTGTAGGATTACTTTGGTAGTTGTCGGTATACATTGGTCAGTGCTTGAAACTCATGTATATCAAGAACGACCGAAGTAATCTGATGAAAGAATTAGTTTCAAAATGGAGGATTAAGGGTAATGGTTCTCTTTGTAGAAACCATTCTAACAAAAAAGAAATTACTAGTTTCAAAACAAGCAATTCCTCCTTTTCCCACAATGTTTTCTGCCCTATAAAAAGATTATTTTTCAATTTCATCACATTTTGAAACTGCGTCTGCAAACTCTGTCAATTTGGGACAGTCAAAATTTTGGTGTTGGTATAGGGTTGAAGTGGAAGAAAGTCTGCCCTAATGAAATGAATCATTGCTTTTGGGGGTTATTAAGGCGCATCAAACAACAAGAAGAGTGAATCATTGCTTTTGGGGGTTATTAAGGCGCATCAAACAACAAGAAGAGTGAATCATTGCTTTTGGGGGTTATTAAGGCACATCAAACAACAAGAAGAGTGAATCATTGCTTTTGGGGGTTATTAAGGCGCATCAAACAACAAGAAGAGTGAAATTTTTATACCAAAAGATCACATGATGTGCTTTAACCAATTGCTAAGTGCTTGCATTGAATTTTAACACATTACCACCTAACGCTACATTTTTTAGTCTTACAGCAGACAACTTTCAAAAAGCATTGTGGCAAAAGGAGAAATTGCTTGTCACAAGCAATTTCTGCTTTTGCCACATTGCTTTTTCAATCTATTCACATATCACAACAGCAGAACTAAAAGGTTTTTCACATGTTTACAAAGCTTTTCTGAAGTGGCCTGCTTCAGGTAAAAGGTCATCTACTGTCTACAGGTGGAAAAGAGTTAACATATTGTTGTTATGTCTTTTTTGAGTGTCTGCATCAGATTGGGTCAAATGTGTATATAAGAGAGGGATATTGGAGTAACTTTCTTATTAAATTATTTAGCTTGTTACTGTATATATGATATTGTTAGTGTTGTTTTTAATTTAAATGATTGAAGAAAAAATATTTTTATCTACTTGCAAACATGTCTGCTGCAACTGAGTTTTGTATTGGCTTCTTATCATCTGGAATATATCAAACATTAAAGCTCATATCTAAAATCTCTACTCTCACAACTTCTTTTTTCGTTCTAAATTAAACGCAATTTAAAACTAGGGCGATTTCACCTTTCAGTTTGGCCACAGGGGTTTCTGCCCAGTATTACATAGATATATTCCTATGATTATTGTCTACTATGGCTTACAATTGGACTATTTGCAAAATCACATCCAATGAAATAGGTTAATGTCTTCTGTTGCAAAATACTCGGGAAGAATATACTGTAGCAGAAAATATATTTAATGATGATAGGATAGCTTATTTTATCCTCAAGCACACTTCATTTTGAGACATTATACAAATTTCTATTTAAAATATCACATGAGATAATGAATAAGACTTAGAAAATAGAAATTTCGTTTTTTTGAAACCGTGTTGAAAAGAGGGGGTTTGCTTGTGTAACATTCACAGAATGTTTATGCAAATTAGAGAACCTAATGCATTATTATAGACAACATGCAAGCATATATGCTCATAACAGTCATCTGAAGAAGACATTCCTAATGAATCCTGCTTGATAGTGACATTAATTTTGTTTAACCTTTTATCAAACGCCAAATTTTCGACTGTCCTAAATTGAGGGAGTTTGCAGACGACATTTCAAAATGTGATGGAATTGAAAAAAAATTCAAATAGGGCAGAAAACATTGTGGGAAAAGGAGAAATTGCTCATTATGAGCAATTTTTCCTTTTCCCACAATGTTTTCCAGTCGTCTGCAACAAACTTGTCAAATGGGGTTATTGTTTGGTAATGGGTTAAATATTCCCATTTTCCTCCCTTATCTTGACCTTTGGTTTTTATTCACCTGATGGGCTGGCCCAGTTTTTATATATATGCTTGTTTACCACAGGTTCAATTCAATACTGTAACAGATGCTTCGCATTTATGAAGGAGTTGCTAAAACCTTACATTGAACCCCTTTTATATATTTTTTTTAACATTTTATATGTGTATATTTATAAATGTGCTCCACATTTTATTTTTTTTTCGCCCTATTTTTTTTCCTCCATGTTCATGGGGGCCTGCATGGCCAAGTGGTTAGAGTACAAAACTTGATCACATGGCCCGTCTCCATTTGTCCTTGAATCCCGGTGACAGCATTTGGATTTTTAAGGGAGTTAGTTTCCGGGCTGACTTACGTAATGCCGATGGTTCTACCCAGCTTGACCAGCCCTTATTAGGAGTTGAGTATGGGGTATTCCTCCATTATTAACAGGCATTGCAACATAACTGAAATAATGAGGCTATGTAAAAATCCATATGAATACAAAAGGCAAATTTGCATGTTTTAAACTTGCACTCCTACCGAATTTAACAAAGTGCTTTCTCTTTATTTTTTAATCTATACTTTTATGAAAAACTATTATAAATACATCTGTAACAGATGAATTCAGAGACCACAGCAGCAAAAGGAAAATGATGCTCATGGCACTGAACCAATAAGCCTTTGTCATGATGATTTCATGCTATTTCAACAGTATATCTATGTAGCGTTTTACTAAACATTTGATGCTAAATATTTTCACACGTTCAAAACAACATTTCCTCTTATATCAATATAGGGCTAAGCACATTGCAATATTGTACTTTTATTTAGGATAAGATCTATATCAGTTTTGACTTACCGGTACACAAATGTTTTCCCCATGTTATTTTGTAAAACAGTGCCAAGGGTACAGGGCGGAAACTTTTCACATTTAACTAATAGTTTAGGCCTCGATCGATGAATACAGAGAGTGACCGAAGTACTCCAATAAAAGAATAAATTCAAAATGGCGGATTATGGGTGTTCTTCCTCAAGATCTGTTGTTTTAACTGTTGATGAGCTTTAAAATATATCTTCACCTTTTGCATGTGGTACTTCTTATCTATCCTGTAAATCTAGTTTTGTATGCTCATTGTAAGAATCCTTTCAATGTATCCTTGATATAATGTTAGGGATGAAATAAAGAAGTCACCAGTGTTAATATGCCTTCTGTCTGTATCTTCATTTTGAAGCATGTGTTCAAGTTGTTCTTTTTGTACAATACGTTCTTGCCTATTAATTGTGCTAATGCTTATTATATGAAAAGACTTTCGACCCTCATAGTACTGGAACCAAATTCAGGCTTATGCAAACAGGTTATCTCCAGGCCAGCCGCCAAGTAAATTTGCGGCTGGCCTGTGATCTAACCTGTTTGCTTCTGAGTATCTTTCCTCATCAATATTTAGGAGAAATTAAATGTTAGGAAAGCAGAGGAAACAAAAACATATTCTTAGAAAATTACCCAGCATTCCAAGTGCAAATGAATTTGGGTTAATAGAAACAACTTCTTATATAACTGTTTTATTTCGGACAAATACCAATTCCAATTAAGCCGACTCCACTTTATCAAAAATATTTTCATTATACAGAAGAATTTACTCATACTGAACAAGTTCTTTGTTACAATTGTTTCTAGAGATGTCAGCTGTTAGTGTTATTATGTTTGTATATACAAGTATAATGTGTAACAGGTAAGGGGTAAACATGGTTTTGTAATTTTATAGTTTGTTTTGTTAGCTTTTATATAAGCCATACTTAAAGTTGTTATAAACAAAATAAATGAAAATAAAGTGATACACCAGTTTGAGATTTTGTGTCAGTCTTTGGAAATCAGTCAGAACAAGTTAGTCCTTTTAACCTCTTTTCTCAAATGGAATATGATAAAGTTTATTTACAAATAGCTATGAAACAAGTCCAGCCGAAAACATTGTGAACCAATGAACCAAGCCATTCCCATACATTGATTTGTCCCAAATGACCAAAATGAAAGGAATAGTAGACAACAATTGCACTGTACAATGTCTTGCATCATTTTGTGAGATACATGCAAGTAAGATTTGATTGTTTAGAGCATTCATTTCTAGAGCCAACTCAAAGACCTAATAAACACAGATAAGCAACTCCCCATAGGTAAAGACCGAACCCCCCTTATCATCTCGTGGAGGATGAGATTTCGGGAGACTATGCGAGACTTCCTAATCTCGTCTGCACTGAAGTGTGTCTGCCAGCTAGACGATGTAAACGAAGGTTGAATAAAGTGTGAAAACTAACGTTTATTTTATTAATTTTTCGATAGTTTTAACATTCCTTTATTAGTGTGTTGTTTTTATTAATAATTGCATATGAGACAGTTGATTTCCTTTTACCACTGGTGAAACACATGTTTTAAAATGTGTATCATCAATAGAACCGAAAGTGCTATATGTCTAGAATTGAATGGGATGGTAGAGTATTTGTCTAACTCCTCAGAAACAAAAACAAAATATGGGTTGATTAAGACAAACTTCGATTCATTACACATAGTTTTATCGACCAATTGAAGATCAAGGACTTTTATACATTTTTGTGATGTTGAGAGGCATTTAAATTCTCTTATCTGGTCTTGTTTTTTTGAAATCATATGGTTGCATGTTTTAGAAGTAGAGCAATAGTTTTTGTCTAACTCCTCGGAAACAAAAATAAAATATGGGTTGATTAAGACAAACTTAGATTCATTACACATATTTTTATCAACCAATCGAAGATCAAAGACTTTTATACATTTTTGTGATGTTGAGAGGCATTTAAATTCTCTTATCTGGTCTTGGTTTTTTGAAATCATATGGTTGCATGTTTTGGAAGTAGAGCAATAGTTTTTGTCTAACTCCTCGGAAACTAAAACAAAATATGGGTTGATTTAGACAAACTTTGATTCATTACACATATTTTTATCGACCAATTGAAGATCAAGGACTTTTATACATTTTTGTGATGTTGAGAGGCATTTTAATTCTCTTATCTGGTCTTGGTTTTTTGAAATCATATGGTTGCATGTTGTAGTAGTAGAGCAATAGGTTTTGTCTAACTCCTCGGAAACGAAATCAAAATATGGGTTGATTTAGACAAACTTTGATTCATTACATATATTTTTATCGAACAAGGGAAGATCAAGAACTTTTGTTCATATTCTTGTGATGTTAAGAGGCATTTAAATTCTCTTAACTGGTCTTGTTTTTTTTTTTAATTTGAATTTATTCTTAGTACTCTCTTATTGTATATAAACTGTATACGTGGAAGATGTAACGATATGTTCTGTTTGGTTCAGCTGGAAATAATTGCCATGCAAAGAAAGTGTAAAATTTGCCGCTAATGACAGCATGTTTGTGTGTGCTGGAAGTGTATGACATCAACATGCTGCAAATCAAGAGATAAAAAGCAGACTCGGGTGCATATTTGTGCGAAGAAGTATATGGCTCTAGCTGAGAAGACACTCTAAAAAGATCTAATACAAAATGTAATTTTAAACATAGCCTAGTCTTTGGAATGTCTGTTATCTTAACCCCCACGGGGATAACTCAAATTCATTCTCAG
Organism: Cerastoderma edule; assembly: GCA_947846245.1. NCBI lineage: Eukaryota > Metazoa > Mollusca > Bivalvia > Cardiida > Cardiidae > Cerastoderma > Cerastoderma edule. The sequence goes on from OX401411.1 coordinate 1,443,443, forward strand.
TTGACAATAAAGTACAATAGTATGCAAGCTTCCTGTATATCACTTGATAAACAATGGGCACGTTAACCCTTCTTTTTCGAATTATCTAGAATTTTGATAAGGGAAAAATGAAGTTTTCATTTATTAAAAAAAAAGGTTTATATGCTAAATATTTTCTTTCTACAAATTCGTACATTAATTCCATTTATATCACATGTAAGGCTGCTTTTTGAGGTTAGGTAGCCAAGTCTGTATCTCTTTAAAAAAAAGTCAGACATACGTTCTTTCTTGTGCCAAGTTGTTTTAGAAATCTGACGACCGTTCACTGGAATGAGAATGTTTCACGTGACCATGATCTTCTTACAGAAAAATTCTTATTGAAACAGAAATGATGAACTTTCTTCCTGAACGTTTATCTTTATTTGAAAATTTATCCGAACGATCATTTTTCATTTATAAATAGAAATACACACGCATTTATTTTTTTATATCTAGATTTTAATAGAATGGATAAAACCTTTAGCTAGTTGTTGTTTGATAATATAATTCTAACATTGTTGTTGATGATGATGATGATGATGATGATGATGCAGATGGTGATGATGATGGTATTGAGTACATTTTTCAAAGAAAATAGAATGTTCCCCATTACGAATTATTAATTCATAGAATATTGTACATGATTTGCCGCAAAAAAAAATAATTCCCATTTAGAGACCCATTCCACAAAAGTATAGATTTAAGCTAAAATTTTAACAGTAAATTTTGCTGCTGAAATTTTCCCCCGTCATAAAATATAGCTAAACATTTCAGTTTGACACAGTACAATATTACAATAAGTTATAATCCCCGGTAATTATCACAGCAGGGCACCACAGCTGGTGGCCATCTGTTTATTGGTTTTTGGGTCAATAAAAGGGCTACCATAGCTGATCAGCGACGGCAGACGCTTTGATTTACAAAATAAAGCGTCTGTATTTACAGGAAGACAAAATCTCGCGAACGAGATGTCAACGCGAGAAAGAACCGTATTTTGCAGAGTTGCTTATCTGTGTTTATTAGGTCTTTGGCCAACTTCAGTAATTGCATGTAATACATAGATGATAAGAAAAGGGATAAGGAACAAATAAACTTATAACTTTTCCATAATTAAAAAAACAACAACAAAAAACTTGGTTGGATTGAAAGTATTTTACAATGAAGAATTATATATCTCATTTTGAGAGAAACAAGTTTCCGCTGAATAAATTGTGCTTTCTTCATGTAACTCAAAAACTATTAAGGGGGATATTGCTGAATATCAAAATTGATGAGGATATCATGGCAACAATCATTTTCATAGTTTGGTTAACCCTTTCCCAAACAACAAATTTTCGACTGCCCAAAATTGAAAGAGTTTGCAGACAACATTTCAAAATGTGATGAAATTGGAAAATAATCTTCTGATAGGGCAGAAAACATTGCTCGTTACAAGCAATTTCTCCTATTCCCTCAATGTTTTATAAAGTCGTCTGCAACAAAGTGGTCAAATGTCGTTATTGTTTGGGAAAGGGTTAATTAAGATTGGATAAAAACTGTTTAAATAAAAAATCAGACATGATTTTGTGACAGATAGGAGTAAATGAATTTCTCTCCAAACTACAGTGAATTAAGTAAAACAAGATTATCTGCATCAAACAATATATGATTGCAAAGGCAGAATTAAATAAAAGAAAAAATCCTTTAAAAAAGAAATATCATTCAGAGACTTAAAATATATTTTGAGTTGGGATAACCATAGTCGTTGTTTTGATTTTCCATCTATTATAAGATTGATTAGTTAATTAATTTGTTGATGATGGAAAGTCATTCACAGTAAATACACGATTCTTAATGGATTTTTTGGCAAAAAAATGAACAATTTCACCAGATGGCAATTCTTGACTGATCCAAATTTCAACATTCTCAGACAAAAACTAAATATTAATCAAGTGAAGTTTTTGAGATATTGAGTAGAAGCCATTGTGGAAAAAGGAGAAATAGCTAATCGTAAGCAAAGTTTGGCTTTGTCACAATGATTTCGACAGATTTCTATGATTGAACAAGTGAAAAAAAGGAGGCATCATTGATTAAAGGGATAAACTCTTTTCCTTCACATTACAAACTTTCTGGAAAATGCTGTATATCCATAGTTTTGCATACATCTAACTTGATTGGTTAGTGAGGAATTTGAATCCTTTTCCTTCACACAATAAAATTCTTGAAAAAAGTTGTACATCAATTCTTTATTCTTTCAAGTATCTATCTAGATTGGTTGGTGAGGAATTGGAACAGCTTTTCCTTCACATCATGGACTTCTCGGAAAATGAGATGATTCCATTTTTTTCATACAACTATCTTGATTGGTTTATGAGGAATTATAACACCTTTTTTTCACACCATAAACTTCATGGTGAATGCTGTATATCCAAAGTTGTACATATATCTTCCCTCACACCATAAACTTCATGGTGAATGCTGTATATCCAAAGTTTGTACATATATCTATCTTGGAACTGCTCCCAGTCACTGACAATACCTGTAATAAATGAAATCACTTTAACCCTTTACCAAATGCCAATTTTTCGAATGTCCAAAATTGAAAGAGTTTGCAGACGACATTTCAAAATGTGATGAAATTGGAAAATAATTTTCTGATACGGCAGAAAATACTGTGGGAAAAGGAAAAATTGCGCTTCAAATGCAATTTCTCCTTTTTCCCACAGTGTTTTCCCGAGTCGTCTGCAACAAAGTGGTAAAATGTTGTTAATGTTTGGTAATGGGTTAACACATTATCATTGCGAGATTGAAGGGGTCTGGATATGGAGGCATATGAGGATCATAAATAGCAGAAATTCAAAACATGTTTGAAGTATGCGGGTACGATATTAACCCATTACCAAACAATGACGACATTTAACCACTTTGTTGCAGACGACTTAAGAAAACATTGAGGGAAAAGGAGAAATTGCTCATGACGAGCAATTTTTCCTTTTTCCACAATGTTTTGTGCCCTATCAGAAGATTTTTTTCCAATTTTATCACATTTTGAAATGTCGTCTGCTAACTCTTTCAATTTGGGACAGTCGGAAATTTGTTGTTTTGGAAAGGGTTAAAGTCTGTGAAATGTAATGCCTTCTTCCATTCAATAATCGTTATCATTCAATAATCATTATATTTGTTCACAATTATATCTTAAAAAGTCTGTGAAATGTAATGTGTTCTCCTTCCATTCAATAATCATCATATTTGTTCACAATTATATCTTAAAAAGTCTGTGAAATGTAATGTGTTCTCCTTCCATTCAATAATCATCATATTTGTTCACAATTATTTCTTAAAAAGTCTGTGAAATGTAATGTGTTCTCCTTCCATTCAATAATCATTATATTTGTTCACAATTATATCTTAAAAAGTCTGTGAAATGTAATGTGTTCTCCTTCCATTCCATAATCATTATATTTGTTCATAATTATTTCTTAAAGAGTCTGTTACATATGTGTTAAAGTAATGAATTAAGGAGCTATGAGTAAAAAAAGATTTATTTGCATGAAAAATCTTCTCACAGTTTGAAAAATTAATTTCCACACTAACCTTGTTTGACTCTGACTGAGTGTTGACGGCCAAACTGAACACATTATTAGGTGAACATGGGACTTTGGTCTTCAGCTCTCCATTCATAAACCAGTGGTTTACATAGCTCTCACTACCGCCTGAGATCATCTGTAAACATTCAAATTTAATTTTTATTTATAACTTCCTTGGTAATGTGGTAGTACAGGAAAGTCTCTTGTCCAAGGAAACTTAACCATTAAACTAATTTGCTGCTGTTGTGAAATTAATCAGGACTGTCCTGATGCAAAACCATAGCTCTAACTATGCCAATGGAACTTGTAAAAGAAATATATCCCATCAATTATATTCCCTAAGAAGGTGTTCTACCGAAAGATGTTGTAATATAATTATGATATTCATTAAATTATTACTATGTGTTGTTGTCAATATTTTACTATCTATCATAATTGCAAGTAAAACATTCTTATGTTTGTTACATTTACAGCACTTCAACAGTAACACAATTATCTAGCAATGCTTATAATAGGTGAACAAAGACCCCAAATTTCATTCTTTATAACAGCTTGTAATTGTGACCTTTGATTCCGGCAAGTCACACACTTACATACAGGCGATTGGTTACATCATGAAGTGAGTACAGTAGAAGTACTGTATAAGTGGTGTTAGCTGTCATGGTCCATGGTTAGTATTTGACTCAAACAACCTCTCCACAATGGTTTAGTTATTGGTTAGATTTCAAATCTTCTTGATGAAAACATTCAAGAGGTTGATGGTTCTGTCCCACCTATATTTTTGTTCACAAAATCACCGACGAAAGGAATTGAGTATACCATCTCAGCATTTAATCATTAGGAGAATGAAATAAATGATAAATACAGACACTTACCATTTCATCATAAAACTTGATAAAGTTATGTGTCTGTTTGGGTGCATCAAATACAGCCATTGGTTGTAATGACCTTAGATGCCAGGCAGATAAATGTGGAGCCCCGCCGCACACCTGTCATGTAGTAATTAATGATTCTTTCATACATGTAATTACAAACATGGAACACAAATATAGCACAGGACTCAAGGAAACTTATGTCATAAAAACGAGAATTTTATCACATAAGTCTCTATTTAATAAGCAATGGAGGCTTAATTTATTCCTTTCATTCTATATAACCGTCATACGATGTTGCTTTGAATTTGAACTCTTCTCAAATTCACATACAAACATGATTGAAACTGGATGCAAACCAATGATGAGATGGTTGGTTTGGTTTAATCAATTTTAAGATAAATTTTAGCCAATGTTAATGAAAGAAATGTGGCAATTTAATTCATTAACAGGCGAAATGTCTTAAAAGCCTTCAAATTGAGGCAAGTAAACACATAGCATTTAAACTAAAAAAGACAAAGTTTTGATATGGTGTGAATCATTATTTGTAAAGAATGAATAGATTGCCAACTGTAGCTTGTTTGTTGTCAAGATTCTTTCTTGAGTTTTCTGCAACCAGTGTGTTAAAGCTCACATATCACATATCGAGGGTTCAATGCAAGACTATAGTAAATGATTCATAATCATGAAGCATTTACTATAGAATTGCATCGAACCCTTGATATCTGAGTCAAAGGCTTTATAAAAATAGAAAGAGTTTTGTCTTAAGGAAAACTTGCCTATGCTGAATACAATTCAATTTTTTGTTTTGGCCTGTATATTTGTTTTCAAACATCAGCTGTTTAACCCATTACCAAACAATAATGGCATTTGACCAGGTTGTTCCAAATGACTCTGGAAAACATTGTATTGTCTTAACGAGCAATTTCTCCTTTTCCCACAATGTTTTCTGCCCTATTAGAAGAATATTTTCTAATTTCATCACATTTTGACATGCTGTCTGCAAACTCTTTCAATTTGGGACAGTCGAAAATTTGGTGTTTGGTAAAGGGTTAATGTTTTTGCCTACACTTACCAGCCAATCCTCGTTGGAATCGCAGGCCACACATCCCACCCATTTACCCATGTCAGGTCTGGCCGTCTGATCATTCTTGTAGGGCTCCAATCTGTGTGCCATCTCTCGACTACGGCAGTCTGAAATGTTATAGGTTGTTATTTTTTTTTATTATTTTTCTTATTATTATACAAAATAGCTACTTCAAATAAAATGCAGAGCCAGTTCCTTATGATTACACCCATGTCTGGTCAATCTGTTTGATCAATCCTGTATGGCTTAACCCTTTACCAAACGATAGATTTTCGACTGTCCCAAATTGAAAGAGTTTGCAGACGACATTTCAAAATGTGATGAAGTTAAAAAACAATCTTCTAATATGGCAGACAACATTATGGGAGAAGGTGCTTTTAATGACCAATTTCTCCTTTTCCCACAATATTTTCCAGAGTTGTCTGTAATAAACTGTCAAATATCGTTATTGTTTGGTAATGGGTTTATCATGTGTGCAGTAAAAAAAAAGTTAAAAATGTTTTGTTCATGTACAGTCAAACTGTGTTAAGAGGCCAGCCTATGGGACAAAGTAAATTGGCTGTTTAAGACACAAATTGATTTACACTATAAATCTAACAATGGGACTTTCTGTAGTGGCTGCTTAAGGCAGGTTGGCTGCTTAAAAGGGTGGCTGCTTAAGACAAGTAAGACTGTTTATGCCTTCAACATACAGCACTAGTCTTCTTCTTATTCTCTAAAATTTAGTTCACCACCGAGTTGATAAAATGGAACACCAATGTGCACATGTTATTTCAATTTATCATGATGTATACATAGTCAACCAAACCTATCACCATAGTATAGTAAATATGATGAAACATATCTTAGAACAATACACATTGATAGTGAATGATCATTGAAACAAGTATGACTAAACCATAAATTTCATTGGTCACAATATTTACAAATGTCTTAACCCATTACTAAACAATTATGGCGTTATACCAGTTTGTTGCGGACAACTCTGGAAAACATTTAGAGAAAAGGAGAAATTGCTCTTAACGAGCAATTTCTCCTTTTCCCACAATGTTTTCTGCCCTATCAGAAGACTACTTTTAATTTTTTCACAATTTGAAATGTCGTCTGCAAACTCTTTCAATTTAGGACGGTTGAAAACTTAGCATTTGGTAAAGGGTTAGCTGGAAATACTTTTGAATCAGTCTATATAGGGTTAAATGTCAACTTACCCCATATTCGCACAGTTCCATCTTCTGATCCGGACACACATTCACGCCCAGAGTTCTTCAAACATACACAGTGAATGTAGTCTGTATGTCCACTAAATTGTCCCTGAAGGATACAATAAAACTCAATTATAACACTGGAATCAATCGATTAATCTTTGCCATATCAAATAAGGAGGTTACTAGTCAGCAACAATTCTTATGTGATACCATTGTAGGAAAAGGAGAAATGCTCATATAAGCAATTTTTTACTATTTCCTATAATCCCAGAGGTATATTTTCTTTTCTATTTTGGTTGATAAGACAAGATTATCAAATTTGGAGCTTCAAGGTATGTGTATAAAGGAAATGGTTCATGTAAAATTATTATTGAAAAATCTAAACCTAAAACTTCCATATAGTGAGAAGATTATGAACTTGGCTCAGGATCAAGCAAAGACAATAAGATACATATAAAGATTATCAAAAACAAAGTAACTGTCAATGAAATAGCAGACATTTACTTCGTTATTTCATACACTCATTTAAATACACCTGTAGCTAAACACTTCCTGTTATGTTCAAATTTGACCAGTCACAAAATGGCATTTAAAGGAATCGGTCAATGGAGCAACTAAAATGACGGTCAGATTATCTTTTAAAATTTTCTTTTTTTAGAATTTTCTAGCAAATCTTATATCACTTCAAATTGCCACTTATTGAAGGTCTCCTTGAAGATTAAGTGAATATAACAATTCCTATTATGTGCGCTAATGTTCCATTTAATTTGCATGGTAACCAATAGTTGTTCATTATCAATAGAACAAGTTTCACCAGTAAGGAAAGCAAACTTTTTATTTTATCAAACTAAAAAGTTGACCGTCTTTGAACACTCTTAATCCATTACCAAGCAATAGCAACAATTAACCACATTGTTGCAAATGACTCTTGAAAACATTGAGGAAAAAGGAAAAATTGCTCATAACAAGCAATTTATCCTTTTCTCACAATGTTTTAAGCCCTATCAGAAAATTATTTTCCAATTTCATACCATTTTAACATGTTGTCTGCAAACTCTTTCAATTTGGGACAGTCGAAAATTTGGAGTTTGGTAAAAGGTTAATCTTCCATGCATCAGTACACAATGAACCAAGATGTTATTATTATTGTTTGACATGGGGATAGCAATTAACAGATCAATTTTGGGTTGTCACTGTTGTGTGCATAATACCATATGTGTCTGAAATATCTGTATCATTTTTTTCCGAAAATCTAAGCTTGCAATTAGTCGGTTAGAACTAAAATCAGTTCAAAACCAGCATTTTATTCATTCCTGAGGAGGCACATCTTTGAATCAAATGGATGTCCTGCAGCTTTGGAGAAAAAGTATGAGGTAAATTTTCAACTTAATGAAAATCATCAACATATAAGCTGGTGATTTTGTATATAAAACATTGGTTTGTAGTGATATTACCAGTTCTTGTCCTGTTTCTATATTCCAAACATACACATTGTTGTCACCACATCCCCCATACAGTTCAACACCAGTTTCCTGAAATATAACATTATACAACATAAATGTTGTTTTGAAAAAGGAATGAACCAGAGCCCAATCGACCTATAGTAGTATTATACCGAATATGAAGTATAGTTTTTCTTTTTTGTAAAATTAGTCTGAATACATTCAAAATGGAAGACCATGTCTATGGCTTCATAAGTTTAGGATATTGACTTTTTTTATTTATTTTATACTGCATCAACATTTTTTGAGTTATATTGCAATGGCCTGTTAATCATGGTAGGACGAAGACACTTAACCCTTTACCAAACGCCAAATTTTTGAATTTCCCAAATTGAAACAGTTTGCAGACGACATTTCAAAATGTGATGAAATTGAAAAATAATCTTCTGATAGAACAGAAAACATTGTGGGAAAAGGAGAAATTGCTTGTCTAAGAGCAATTTCTCCTTTTCCCACAATGTTTTCCAGAGTCGTCTGCAACAAACTGGTCAAACGTTTTTATTGTTTGGTAATGGGTTCAAATAAACACCCCTTAAAGCTTGTAAAGCTGGCATCAAGTATCAACACTTTCAGTAAGTCTGCAGTCTACCTCTCATTCAATTTCGAACTACTGCCACCATGATCCCATGCAGGGGGCCACTTTTTTCATTTCAAGTTCAGTAATACAGTAATGAGGACATGGGGGCCATCTTGCCCTCTCATAAACAACCATAAATGAAGTAGTCTCATACAAATACAAATACACCAACCTTGAGATTCAATGCAAGAGTGTTTATTTCTGGATTACTCAGAACCTTCCTGAAAGGTAAACATATCAAACGGTTAACGCAAGATTTCAGTAAAATTATCAACATATTTACAAGACATATTGTAGGTTTTTCCTTACCCCTCTTTGAACAAATATATAACATTCGATTTTAAGCAAAGTTGTAAAGTACCTTTTAACATTCAGTAAACATATTTCAACCAGAATGCATTAAGCATTTGGAAAGTACTTCATTTTGTTGCGTTTTTCTATATTCTTAGATTCCATTGAATTCTTGGATTGTTTCTTTTTCAACTTTATTTCCGTTAATCATGGCAGGCAGTTAAGTTATCCATGTTTTAAGTCAGTTCTTCACAAATTCTTTCTCATGCAATTGACTGCTTTCCCATCTGAACACAATTATGAAGTGGTGAGAGACAAAATAGGTTATAATAATTTCATGAAACAATGAAAACAATATGAATTCATCTGGTGGTTTGGAAGGGATAAATGCACTTTACAAGCTGTTCAATTTCTAATACAATTCTAAGGTGTGGAAAAAATCATTTTTTTTATGAACTTGAATATCTAATAAATAAAACTTCAATAATATCAAGATATATAATGGAGTCTTATAGTATTACATCATGCTCAGCTGGTGGATGTAAGATTGCATTGATTACAAAAGATACTCATGAAAAGTGTCTGATGGGTATTAAAGACATTGTGACAAACTGAAAATTGCCTCATAATGAAAAGAAATCTTCATCACATACTACAATTTCAAACACTATTTGCAGCAAGAGTTTTAGATAAATATAGTTTGTATTAGGGCAAGAGCCCAGGCATCGTAGAAAATGTATTTGGGAAGTAATTCTGTAACATTTGTGGAACTTTTAAACCTTATGCATTGTTAAAGAGAACATACAGGTATAAAAATAGAAAACACAACCGCTCAGTGGACAACAGTGTTTTTCACTGATCAGATGTGTTTGTCTCATTTAAGAGGGATTTTTTTCTTGGTTTGTTCCGAATCTGTAACATCTTTATGGAAATGGTAAATTAAGATCATGTTTTCCCTTACAGGCTGTCTGTAACTTACACTTTTGGAACTTTGATACACCAAATACACTTGGCTGCCTATAAAAGAAACAAATAAAACAGGTCATAGAAACAAATGTAAAACAGTCAAAATCAGAAATTATCAAATCAGACCTTACAGCACTGATGTTTGAAGATATTAATAATTCTAGTAAATTTATGCTGAAAGATCCAAACAGGAAGAATGTCTGTTCTAAGGAAATATTTTTGATTCATTATCTATTTCAGTTGAAGTTTAAAATCTTTTTAAAAATCAGGAAGAGTTATCGCCTTTGTTGAAATAAATGTTTAATTGCCTTTGTAAGCAACATTTGACAAAAAAAATGAAGAGGAAAAATATTGTCAATTGCAGATAGAAACAAAAAACATCTGTATAAATGTCATTTTATGCAAACATAAAATCTTTAATGGATCCGTTTGGTATATGTACCCTCTCTGCATTGAGAAGCCTAGGAATAAACAGAAATACTCAATTTAGCACATTACCATCTGTTGCCAAAAATAAAAATTTTTACACTTGGCATAGGCCAATCAAATTGCTTCTCGGCCACTGCTCTATAATATCTTGGAAGATGATACTGCGAATCAATTGCTAACAATTATGCATAATTGTTAATATGTTGATTATTATAACTGAGTCCCATCCCCACTATAGAATAAGGAGAGGTGTTGATAATGAAGTCTTCCTTGATTTATATATGAAACCCTTTACCAAACGCAAAATTTTCGACTGTCCCAAATTGCAAGAGTTTGCAGACAACATTTCAAAATGTGATGAAATTGTAAAATAATCTTCTGATAGGGCAGAGAACATTGTGGGAAAAGGAGAAATCGCTTGCCAAGAGTAATTTCTCCTTTTCTCACAACGTTTTTCAGAGTCGTCTGCAACAAAGTGGTAAAATGTCCTTATTGTTTGGTAATGGATTAAGCAGGTGGTAGTCAGTTTATATATATATATCTCAACTCTATTAACCATATGATTGAAATCTTACCTTTTCTAAAATATCAGACCATCTCCATCCATAAATATCACCATTTCCTGCACTGAAAAGAACACAGTTATGTAGTGGAGGTTTATATTTACAAGGAAGAATAAAATGTGCAAGCATGTCTATAGTCTATTTAGAGCATTCGCAGACTTCCCGTACTCTGAGAGCCCCAGTAGGACTGAACTGAACACTTTCTTCTTTATCTATGTAAAGATCAGTCAGACCAAAGAGGGTCTCTGTCAGACCTCAGGGATTTCAGTCAGTCAAGGGCCTATGGCCTACGTAATTTCGTTAAGTCTGGCATTGGCACTGTATGCGGAGGTCCCGGTTTTGAGTCCCAGTCATGATACAATACAATAAGTATTCTGTATGTCTGTATGTATGTTTGTATGTCTTTTTATCACCTTGGTTAAAATAACTCTATAGTATTGATTTCTACACTTATACTTACTCAAATTCTAATGCAAAAATGTTTTGTTTGTAAATAGAATGCAGCTGTTTACATTTGATTTTTTATAACAGACAAATGTGAACAGTTTATTTCTGACAAAATACAGTACGTGAGAATTTCATTAAATTCATCAACAAACTACATAATGAATAAGCATTTGAACCCATTCTCTATCAGGGAACAAGTAACTTGTACAAACTGAAAGGAGCAGTAAACAACAACTAATAGCAAGGAAATAATACATCTATTATGATGTTGGGTAGAAACCACTGTAACAATGTGATATACTCCGTTGAGTTTTAATCATTAACATACTTTATTATATTCTTCATAACTCATGTACAATGTATCTTTATGTCAGACCATAATTCATGTACAATGTATCTTTATGTCAGACCATAACTCATGTACAATGTATCTTTATGTCAGACCATAACTCATGTACAATGTATCTTTATGTCAGACCATAATTCATGTACAATGTATCTTTATGTCAGACCATAACTCATGTACAATGTATCTTTATGTCAGACCATAACTCATGTACAATGTATCTTTATGTCAGACCATAACTCATGTACAATGTACACTGCAGACTCATTATACCGCGACCCGTTATAACGCGATACTCATTATAACGCGGGTCTCCTATGGCTCCCAAAATTTCAAGCACATTAGGGCTTAAACAATAGCCTAAATCTCCCCCTTTCTGAAAAATGACGCGGTCGGCATCCTAAATAGAAAGTCTACCTACAAATTGCACTCCGAAGGCGTGAAAATCAATAACTCCCTGGGTAATCCCCATTGCTTGTCACGGTCTTTTAAACAAAGCGCGTGGCCTTTATACGTACACAATCCGTGACCCGAGGGAAGATTTAAATCTATGTGTACATAGTGTTGATAAATTACATGATATCATTAGTTTGTACACGCTTATTCAGGGGAGTGTTTTACACCTAGTTTAAATGGTAAAGCATTAGGTACACATGCTGGGAGAACTTCGATAAAATTTACTCACTCCTAACTTGGAGTTTAAATCTATAAATAGAACATGGGTTAACTGAATCCATCCTCCTTTTTCTGTAGTGTGTATTTAAACTGCACGTGCCTCTATCAATGATCCTTAACTTGAATCGTAATGAAACAAATAAAAAGGAATATATAGTTAAACATGTAAGTTTTGATTATGTTTTTTATTTGCTTTTCTTTTATTCACAATAAATTCAATGATAAGTCCGTAACTCAACACAATCTTGAAATATGAATAGACTACTTCTTGAATCTTATTGTTTCTTAAGTGGTTATGGTCTGGCATATAGCGCGTAAGGGACCTCGCGTTATATTTGTCAACCCCACTATTAACGCGGATCAAGCATCATGGCTCCCGACGACCGCGTTATAATGAGTCTGCAGTGTATCTTTATGTCAGACCATAACTCATGTACAATGTATCTTTATGTCAGACCATAACTCATGTACAATGTATCTTTATGTCAGACCATAACTCATGTACAATGTATCTTTATGTCAGACCATAATTCATGTACAATGTATCTTTATGTCAGACCATAACTCATGTACAATGTATCTTTATGTCAGACCATAACTCATGTACAATGTATCTTTATGTCAGACCATAACTCATGTACAATGTATCTTTATGTCAGACCATAATTCATGTACAATGTATCTTTATGTCAGACCATAACCCATGTACAATGTATCTTTATGTCAGACCATAACTCATGTACAATGTATCTTTATGTCAGACCATAACTCATGTACAATGTATCTTTATGTCAGACCATAATTCATGTACAATGTATCTTTATGTCAGACCATAACTCATGTACAATGTATCTTTATGTCAGACCATAACTCATGTACAATGTATCTTTATGTCAGACCATAATTCATGTACAATGTATCTTTATGTCAGACCATAACTCATGTACAATGTATCTTTATGTCAGACCATAACTCATGTACAATGTATCTTTATGTCAGACCATAACTCATGTACAATGTATCTTTATGTCAGACCATAATTCATGTACAATGTATCTTTATGTCAGACCATAATTCAATTTTCTAAGGACTACAATGGAAGTAAGAGAAATTTTTTCTCTTTTTTGTCTTTTCTTTGATATTGATGTAATACTGGCATTGTTAATAAATAACACAATCATTCAAATTCCATTCGATGTATTGGTTATTTTTGATGTATGTGTTGTTGATTCTTGTCTTGTTGCTCAATATTGAAATAAATCTATCTATCTATCTCTAGTCTATCCAAGAAAGGTATACATTGTATCATGAACAATTTATCGCCATGTTTTCTGCCCTATCAGAAGATTATTTTTCAAATTCATCACATTTTGAAAAGTCATCTGCAAACTCTTTGAATTTGGGACAGTCAAAAATTCTATGTTTGTTAAAGGACCAATTAATTAGGAAGAGTTGTTATTATGAGTAATATATGACGATATTCCAATGGTTTCTTCTGTTTAATGATATTTTCGTTACCAAGTCATCAGATGCACAAATAACTTGTGATTCCAAGACAAGTTACAAGCGCACAAAAAGTATGTTGTACTCAGGTGTGCTAAAAGTAGAAAAAATATTTGAATAGCTTACCTTATCAATAAAGTATCTGTAGATACCAGACTGTAAATAGCTCCATCCTCATTGGCTGAAACAGTTCAATAACACAACCTTTATAAACAACGAAGCTCAACGAAACACTTTTCTGAGTCCTTTGACTATATCACTATCTAGTGTTAAAAGTCTTGACTCTAAAATACCTGATTAAAAATGATTTCTTATAACATTGTTGTTTGTAAAAGAAGAGCACTTTCTTTGGACATTAAAAGTGTCATTTTGTAACCAACAAGTGGAGTCATCCATCCAAACACAAATAAGAAATCACAAACAAACCCTGCCTATGTAATGGGTATTTATCTATGGTAAATAGACTCTGAGGGAGCGGAAAATATGAAACCAGAGCATCATAGATATAAACATACAGCAAGGGTTCAGTGCAAGACTACAGTAAGTGCTTCACTAACATGAAGCACTTACTACAGTCTTGCATTGAACACTTGACATGCAATTTATATATCTGTGATAGAGTAGGTGACATAAGGTCAGAAAAAGATTCTACTTTCGAAACAGTCTATCAAATGTCCTGTACTCTTTGTGTCCAATTGTACAGAAAATTGAAATGAAACTTTTACCTTTAAAACTATAGATTGGCTTTCTGGTTTCTTCACTTGCATCGGGTGCCAGAGCAGACACAAGACTGAAAATTCACAATTTGCCAAAATTACTTTTTCTAAACAGACAAAATGTTTCCCTGTTTTAAACAATTTGGAGCATATCATGTTTAGAACCAAGAATACAACTTGATATCATTATGATAATTATATTCTAATATCAATGTCAAGGGTTTTTTTTTTCTTAATGAGCACATTCTCTTTTTGTCATAATAGTTTTAAGTGTTATTAGCTGAAGAGTCCTGTAAAAAAGAGAAGGGTTTGATGGTTAACCTGTTACCTAAAAGGTACCAATTTCACTTTATTAATAAATAGTGTATGATTAACATGATTATTTCCCTAACCAAATGTTTTGAATTCCAGAGGGGCAACAATCTAGTCATATTTGAACCCTGAGTTATATGACATAGTTTATTTTATAGTTCTTTGTTAAGTTTATGCAGTTTAAAAGTAATAGCTATGATACTTTAGGCTATAGGTGTAGCATACCATTGATTTTAACCAGAGGCAAACACTTGGGTGATGACAAAAGCTGTCATTTGGTTTTCTTCAAAATCTAGATCAGCTAAAAGGGCAAATTCTACTTTAATTGTGATTGCTAATCAGGCTCACTGAAAACCAGACATCTAAGGTTCATTGTAAGAGTATAGTACAGCAATATTTTTCAGATTTTGGGAATTGGTCGGGTACTGGAAAAAGTCACGATGTTTTCTTTATAATTGGAATTTTTTCAGGAACTGAATTCAAACAAACTTGATCTCAGGCAGTTGTTGAGGTTTATTTTAGCTCTTTCACATATATAGTATTTGCTGTTTTGAGAAATATCTTTTATTATTTGAATCATTTAAAGTCCTTTTGCTAATTTAATTTGATTGGGAATGGGTCCGTTTTACGGTACTTAACATATTAATAAGGAAAAAATTCCTATAGTAAGTCTTTTCACCTTTGTGAAATTATGATTATAGTCTTGTACTGAGCCTTTGATTTGAAAGGTAATATAAACTGATATTATATTATATATTAAACTTTTACCTGAATACAGCAATATAGCCATAATTGTTTGCTGCAACCAGATACTTTCCACACGGAGAGAAGCATTGGGCAAATACTGTTGTGTGTAACAGCTTCCTTGCAGCTAGATCTCTATCCTGAAATACAGAAAAAAAACTTAGTTAGGTCTAGTAACAATTTCAAAGAAGCTTATTAAATGATTTAAGAATAAACAGAATGAATGAATGAATGGTGTTTTAAGGCGCATCGACAGCTAAGGTCATTTAGCGCGCATTATGATGATTTGGATGGATGGATGGATATAAAAAATATTAACAGGTTAAAATGTATATGTTTAAAGAAAAAATAAATAAGAATTTGTAATTAATGAACAAAAGTAGATAAAAAATTTGTAGCTATGTTTACTGCTTATGCAAAAAAGAAAGGTATAAGAATACTTTAGTAAGGCTGTTAGAGGTTAGCGACTATCATGTCACCCACCTCATGATATTGATAAATGTATATATATTTAGAATGTGTAAGGAATCACAATCTATTGTAAACTCCAATCTCTTTGAGAAAGGAAAGAATTAATTCAATCCTGACAGTGTCAAAAAGCTCATAAATAGTGTTGACATTGAAATATTTTGCACGAATTCTTTGAAAATCAATGCAATCGAGCAATATATGTTTGATGGTAAAGGGTGCATTGCATGGAATGCATTCAGGTGCATCTTCCTTAGCCAAGAGCCAGGAGTGGGTAATGTATGAATGACCAATTCGGATTCGTGCAATTGTAACTTCCTCTCTTCGTACGGACCTGTAAGAAGGGTACCATTCTCCGAGGGTAGGCTTAATTGAATGCAATTTATTAAAAACATCATCATTCCATTTTGATTGCCAGATGGATGTGATGTAAGTTAAAATAGAAGGTTTAAAATCGTTGTATGGTACTTTAAAATCTGAAATGGGAAGGTTAAGAGCTGATTTAGCGGATCTATCCGCATGTTCATTACCCATGATACCAGTGTGGCTTGGAAGCCAACAGAACACAAGTCTGTTTGAAGACAAAATATGAGAGATCCTTTGAATAATTTGGCATACCAAAGGGTTCTCTAACTTTTGATTTGATAAGGCTTGCAGTACTGATAGAGAATCAGAAAATATAATAAATCGGGTGGAATTTGCATTTTCCACCAGGTTAAGGGCTAGATCAATAGCCCTTATCTCTGCAGAGAAGATAGAAGACTTGTCTGGAAGGCGGCATTTCTTAACCCTTTCTCCATATACAGCTGCAGCTGCAACGAAATCACCGTCCTTGGATCCATCAGTGTATATAGGTTTGTAGGAAGAAATTGTTCTTTTATCTCTCTATATTTACTGTGAAAGATAGCTCTATCTGTTTCTGATTTCTTATCAGAGGTAAGATCAAATAAAAAGTTTGCTGTGTTCAGTGTCCATGGAGGTATGTCAGCTAACTTGTACTGGGCTATAGAATCAGTGTCAAGAATAAACAGAATTTTTCAAAGTCTGCCACAAAACAATTTATTTCAGAGAGAAAGAGTCAATGTAGTAGGGGTCTCGTTAAATGTGTAAGCGGGCCGGATAGCTCAGTCGGTAGAGCGTTCCCACGGTTTGCGTAGGTCTCGGGTTCGAGTCCCGGTCTGGCTGCATGTTTTTCTCACCTTAGTAACATTGCCGCCCAACGTAAATGACCAACAAGAGCTACAGTGATAGATACTCCAGATTCATTCCACAAACAAAGGCTGTTCCCAGGAAATTCGAGATGAATTTCAATTGTGTTGGGGAGTATGTAGTAGGGGTCTCGATTTAGAAGGTAGAGTTAAATGTGTAAGCAGGCCGGATAGCTCAGTCGGTAGAGTGTTCCCACGGTTTGCGTAGGTCCCGGGTTCGAGTCCCGGTCTGGCTGCATGTTTTTCTCACCTTTGTTACATCAAAACCACAGATTTACTATGATTCTGGAATTTTGTAAAATAGGTTTAAATTTGCACTTCGCTTGGAGCAGCCACTTTTTTGCATATATGTTTGGTACCCTAAATTATCAATCAAATTAAAAAAAACTCAAATGACACCCTATATTCCCAATCAAATTAAAATCGATACAATTCCTACAATGACTTGAAAACGATCCAATGAATAAAACGTATTCCCGATCACAAACAGGTAAAAGATTATAAATACCTGTAAAACTATTAATTCGTTTAGGTAGCAAGTGCTTTAAGTTTTCTTTTGAGCAATCAAAAGGCGATTTCAAGAAATCTAAATCTTCACATATTTTGCCACGAAAACACGTTACAATTCATTATATTTTCAAAATGAATGAGTGCCATCGTGTTCAAAATACTCGAACGGCTTGAAAAAGCAACTTTACGATGAGATATCATTGTTTCATATTAAATGTTAAAAATCTAACGTGTTTTACCGTTGATTCTCTCATTCTGGTAGTTGTAAACAAATCTGCCGGCGACTTTATTATCCAAAATTGTCCTCAAGCACAGTGATCTCCCTTGTCGGTAAAATGAGAGGCAGATTTTGGTCAAAGGACATTGAAAGCAAATGACCTGGAAACATTGAGAGAAAATGAAGCAACTGTAGAGTTTATTCTTTATTTCTTGACCTTTTCTTGTTGCAGATAGTAAAATGGTATTTTCAGATACCATCATTTTAACCCTTTACAAAACGTCAAATTTTCGACTGTCCCAAATTGAAAGAGTTTGCAGACGACATTTCAAGAGTTGAAAATTTATCTTCTGATAGGGCAGAAAACATTGTGGGAAAAGGAAAAATGCTGGACACAAGCAATTTCTCCTTTTACCACAATGTTTTCCAGAGTCGTCTGCAACAAACTGGTCAAATGTCGTTATTGACAATGGGTTAACGCATTTGCTTCAGAACCGTGTGTGAAGGATAATTCTAACAGGCAAACAAGAACAATTCATGTTGGATGAAGTGTCATCATCTCCTATACCAGTAACATCTGGCGTCCCACAAGGCACAGTCATTGGCCCACTCCTGTTTCTAGCGTAGCCTACATAAATGACATGCCCCAGAGAATGAGATCAACCTGCAGACTTGTTAAAAGTAATAATTGGGTATAACTTTTTCCATTTCGTATTTGCTGCTACCGAGATGGTTCACTGTCAACTACAGCCCTCCTGAAGACCGTCTCCTCTATTTGTAAACATAAAACACCCGTTGGCGATGGGCAGAAAGACACAGTTTAATGGCAATTAAATATTATGTATATTTGTGTAAATAAAGCAGTATTGAATGTACACTTAAACTGTTGAACAATAAAAGAAATATTACATTTATATTGAATATATGCGCCTGTTGTTTATTTTTTCCCTCAAAGTTATATGAGAAAATACGAATAGAGATACTCAGCCCTGTAGTCCAGCATAGATCTTCGTCAAATTTACAAAGTTTCATTTTCCTAGACAGCTCGATCGGGTCACCTCAGCACACATCTTCCCCATCCAGACAGCACTTAACACCAAAGCGAACTAAAAAGTCATCCTTCCGCATACTAAGTATCAACTTTCAGAGTATGAGAGCAAAAAAGAGCGAATTCTGGCTACTCCTACAAGAGACGGACCAAGACATCATCATTGGGAGTGAGACATGGCTGCACAAAGGTTTCCATGAACGCAAGGTAATCCCAGCAGGCTACCACTTCGTTGCAAGGAGAGACCGTACCAATAGCCACTATGGTGGTGTGATGGTTGCAACAAAAGACAACATCATAGGAACTGAGATAAACATCTCTACCAATGCAGAACTATGTGCAGCTTCCTTTAAATGCCAGGGTAAACACCCACTCATTGTTGGTGCTGTATACCGTCCGCCAAGCAGCGACGAAGCTTACATGGAAGAACAGGGGAATAAAGGGACTCTATGCTTCTTACCCACAGTCCACCACTTGGATATCAGGAGACATGAACCTTCCCGACATCGACTGTTTAACAAACACAATCCAGGGTAACAACAACCGAATTAACACCAACAGACTCTTCCTTAATTTGATCTTAGACACAAGCTCCGAACAAGTTGTCAAATTTCCAAGAAGAGGCCAAAACACACTGGACTTATTTATAACAAATCGACCAACACTCATCCAAAAATGCAAACCAGCGCCAGGGATAAGTGATCACGACATTGTGTTCGTCCAGACAGATACAAGTGTACCAAGGCAAAGACCAACTAAAAGAAAGATTCTGCTTTGGAAGCAAGCGGACAAATCCAGCCTACAGAATGAAGCAGCAGATTTCTCGACTGACTTTATAGCTAATCACTCACTACTGGATGACGTAGAAACACTTTGGTCAATGTTTAGAGATTTCTGCACAAAGTCAATTTGGAAAAATGTCCCTTCAAAAACGAGTTCAAGTAGATATAATCAGACATGGGTTAACCAGAACATCAAACGTCTGTCACGAAGGAAGAAAAGAACCCATCTGAAAGCGAAGATAACCCAACAAGACGAGGACATTCAGAAGTACAAAGAACTTCAAAAGATCACACAACGGCAGTGTAAGAAGTCATACAACAACTATGTTAGAGACATTGTCACAGTAGGCAACAATCACAAAAGACTATACTCCTACATCAAATCCAAGTGGTGTGATAGCAGTGGAATTTCCTCACTCAAGAGCAACGGGGTAGCCCATAGCGATCCAAAGGTCAAGGCTTCACTTCTAAACGAGCAATTTAGCAGTGTATTTACAAAAGAAAATACAGACAGCCTTCCATCCATGACAGGAAACCCATTCCCACAAATCCACCATTTTGACATCACAGTAGAAGGCGCGCGGAAACTGATACAGGAGCAAAACCCCCACAAAGCTGCAGGTCCAGACACTATCCCTACTCGTTATCTTAGGGAAGTCGGCAATCAACTAGCACCAGCACTCAGACTTGTGTTCCAGGCATCTCTCCAACAAGGCATGGTACCAGAGGACTGGAAATTGGCCCATGTCACACCAATATTCAAGAAAGGAGACAGAAGTATTGCTGCTAACTATAGACCTGTCTCGCTTACATCTGTATGTAGCAAGATACTTTAACACATCCTTCATACTCAGATCATGACACACCTAGACTCACACCAGATATTATCGGACTAACAGCACGGTTTCCGTAAGAAGAGATCATGCGAGTCTCAACTCATCATTACTGTCCAAGACCTAGCGTCCAGTATGGACTCTGGTGAACAAATTGATGCTGTGCTTCTAGATTTCAGCAAAGCCTTTGACATGGTTCCCCACAAGACTCATGGTCAAACTCAAACACTACGGAGATACTGACACAACCCTAAGATGGATCGAGAGTTTCCTCGCAGGCAGAAGTCAACAGGTTCTTGTTGAAGGCCACATGTCGCCTCCAGCCCCCGTAACTTCTGGCGTGCCCCAGGGTACTGTTCTTGGACCCCTGCTATTCCTCCTGTACATAAACAACCTCCCAGATAGAGTGAGATCACCAACGCGCCTCTTTGCAGACGACAGTCTCCTCTATCGAAGGATCAAGTCCCTCAATGACTCTGCCATTCTACAAGAGGATCCAGACAGACGACAGGAGTGGGAGCGTGATTGGCTCATGTCCTTCAACCCTACAAAGCGCGAAGTGATACGCTTTTCAAGGAAGAGGAAACCCATTCTGGCTGACTATACAATCCATGGCCACACTTTGAACAACGCAAGGACTGGAAAGTACCTGGGTGCCATGCTGTCAGACGATCTCTCTTGGAAGCCCCATCTTGAAATGACTGCTAAAAAGGCAAATGGCAACCTAGCATTTATCCGGAGGAACCTGTCAAGCTGTCCAAGAGACACCAAAGCTCTCGTATACACGACACTTGTAAGGCCAACACTGGAATACGCCTCCACAGTGTGGGATCCCCACACACAAGACTGTACAAACAAGCTAGAGGCAGTCCAGCGAAGAGCTGCACGGTTCGTCATGGGAGATTACCATACCACCAGCAGCACCTCCCAAATGATTGCACAGCTTGAATCGAACACCCTACAAACACGCCAAGCTGTCCATGATGTACAGAATGATCAATGATCACATCGTGATCCCAGGAAATCAGTATCTCCACTATGCTACAACAGCCATTAGAGGACATACCCAGAGGTTCATTGTACCAGACTGCAGGTCAGACTACCTCAGATTCTCCTTCTTTCCATCCACCATACGACTTTGGAACCAGTTACCAGCGCACCTTGCCTCAGCAGCCACACTGGAGGCCTTCAAGAGGAGCCTGGCGCAGCAGCACTAGATTCATCTCCATGTACATAGTTTTATTTTTAGCTTGCACCTGTTTGCGCCTCACCACGACCTTGTACAGCACTTTCATGTACGAAAATGCCCCAGAGTGGACTAGGTACATTAATTAATGTAAGAAGAAGAGATATAAATGGAGTAGAGTGATTAAGATCTTACAAACGCTATTAATTATATATCTAATCAACTTTAATTGTCCATAATATGGCGTTACACAAACACGCAGTCAGTAACGCGTGCGAGACGCGATTGGTTCCGAAACCTCCCCCCCCCCCCCCTGGCAGGGCGGGGGGTTAGAAATTGTCCTGCCACTGCGCTGCTGAGTGGTAGAACCCCACCAAGTGCCTGCCCGTTTGCCGTGGGCTGCGACTCGTGTCGCCTGATGCAGGGGTCCTGGTGGTTGAGAGAATCCAGGGTTAGGCTAGTTAATACCCTGTTTTTTTCAATACACCACTTTGGTCTGAATTTGGGCTAAACGAGAGGTCAGGAAGGCCCGACCTGATCAATCGGCTGGTCATGCCTTGTCATGGGCAACTTAATATTTTTTTCATCAATCTTCCACCAATACGACATATATTCAAATTTATTTGAAACTTCTTTACCTTTTGTACCCCGTGACGGTGGCCCATGGGTCAATCAGATGAAAGATTTTGTGTTTGATTGACATTCTGTACCATCCCAAATTTATGTCGCTTGCTTGGAATGACATCTTTTGGGACACATTTGTCCAGTCTAGCCCTTTCACCCTGAGTATACCATCCTTGTAACCCTGACTTGATCTGCGATGGGTTTCCCCAGATCAAGTCCCCTTGTTGGGCTCCATGGTGGGCGGGGACCAAGGATGGTGAACTTTTTAGATTAAAATGGAATCCCATAAAAAAGCTGCCAAGCGTACCCTTTCTGACAGTGATTCAGAGGCAGAGTCTTCTCCGTCACCACTAAATTTTCCACGATTTATTGTGGTTGAAGCAGAAGACTCAGTCAAACCTATAACACACATATCACCATTTGTTATCGAGAAAACAATCAGAAGTATTCTCGGTACACCAAAATCAGTCAAAAAACTCAAAAACAACACGATCCTCATTGAATGCTTCACAAAGCAACAAACCATCAACATACTCAAACATAAAACACTATTCAAACAAGCAGTTAAAGTATACCCATATCCATCACTCAACTCATGTAAGGGAGTCATCCGTTGCAAGGACCTCCATTACTGCTCCTCTCTTGACGACATCAAGGACAACTTGAAGTCACAGTCTGTTACTGATATCAGACGCATCAGTGTCAAAAGAGATGGAGTGTTGAAAAACACTAACACATACATAATCACTTTCTCATGTCCCACAGTTCCACCTACACTTAAAATTGGATTTGAATCCTTAAAAGTAGACACATACATTCCTAACCCTCTTCGTTGTTTCAAATGTCAACGATTTGGTCACCACAATACAAAATGCACCAATACACCAGTCTGTGCTAAATGCGCATTTGTAGGCGCAGATCACAGCACTGAACACTGCACCGCACCTGCATGCTGTTTCAGCTGCAAGTCTGGTCACGTTGCCTATGCGAAGGAGTGTCAAACTTGGAAAGATGAGAAGGATATCCTGACCATCAAGTACAAGGAAGGCATTTCCTTTGCAGAAGCACGCAAACTTGTCTTGCAACAAAAGCAAGACAAGGAAAGACTTGTCAGTGGGAACAGCTACTCAGCAGTAGCCTCCCCGAAGCAAGACTGCCATACCTGCGATCTTCTCCTCAAACTTCTTTTGGGGAAGTTTCCGGAAATGGCAGAGGAGCTGAAGGGCAAGGTCCCAGCACCACTTCTTTCATAATACATAGCAAAACAACCACCTCCTACACCAAAACCTGCAACTGCACCCAAACCATCTACTTCTGCACCCAAACCTCAATCAGCACCAAAACCTTCTACTGCCACACCAAAACCTGCAACTACACCAAAAGATACTTCTGCACCAACACCTGCATCAACAACTAAAGCTAAACAACCTGCCTCTGAATCAAAGTCTAAACAACAACAAAAATCTATTTCTTCTTCCAATGGTCCATCTTCTGGATCAAAGGCAAACCCTTCTCTTTCAAAGAAAGAAAGGAAAAACCTAAAACAAAAATCTCTTTGTTCAAATGATGAACACTCAGGTGCTGCGACAATTTCTGTCGCAAGAAACCCCATTGCAACTTCTAACAATTTTGAAGTTCTGGATGCAATGGACACTACAAGAGGTCCTTGAAGGCGACTCTTCAGATGTCGAGCAGTCCATCTGGGGTGGTTCTTTGGATGATTGGGGGAAAAAACAAATACCAAGGACCCCAAGTCACCTGCTTCTTAACTTTTTAATCTGCTGCAATGAATTATAGAATGCTTTTTTATACTTTTTTAATTTTACTTTTTAGCGCAATGGCTAATCCAATTATCCAATGGAACTGTCGAGGTCTGAAGGCCAACTTTGATGAGTTGTCACTTCTGATTAATAATCACAAACCTGCTGCACTTTGTCCTCAAGAGACATTCTTGAAAGAGGATGACACTATCTCCCTCAAATTTCATTCTATCTATAACAAGGTTTACACTGAAGGCAATAAAGCCCAAGGTGGAGTATCTGTCATTGTTAATAATAGTGTTCCTCACAAGCACATACAGCTTGATACTTCCCTTCAAGCTGTAGCTGTGAGATTATCTTTACATAACACTATTACCCTGTGCTCTTTGTATCTTCCACCAAATAAACCTATACACCAAGGTAGTCTTGATGATTTGATATCTCAACTACCTCAACCATTTGTACTTGTTGGTGATTTTAATGCACATAACACCATATGGGGTTGTACAGATACAAACCGCCGTGGTGATCAAATAGAGAATTTTATGTCTGTAAATTCTCTTTCGTTCCTGAACGATCCAAGTGCAAAAACAGATTTGCATCCAGCTTCAAGATTATATTCTTCTATTGACCTTTCTTTTTGCAGTCCATTACTTCTCCCTGATTTTTCATGGAGATGTTTAGAAGACACTTGTGGAATGAATGAATGAATGGTGTTTTAAGGCACATCGACAGCTAAGGTCATTTAGCGCGCATTTTGATGATGTGGATGAATGGATATTAAAAATATTAACAGGTTAAAATGTATTTGTTTAAAGAAAAAATAAATAAGAATTTGTAATTAATGAACAAAAGTAGACAGAAAATTTGTAAAGAATTGATGATTGTTGATTGTTTGTAATGAATGTGTGATATGAAATAAATAGTGTGTGATGAAAAAATGATATTGATAAATAAATATATATTTAGAATGTGTAAGGAATCACAATTTATTGTAAATCCCAACCTCAAAGAATTCGTGCAAGATATTTCAATGTCAACACTATTTATGAGCTTTTTGACACTGTCAGGATTGAATTAATTCTTTCCTTTCTCAAAGAGATTGGAGTTTACAATAGATTGTGATTCCTTACACATTCTAAATATATATACATTTATCAATAATGGTAAATGGATTTCAATGCAAGCAAATGCGAAGTACTGCGTGTTACCAACAAACGCACCAACATTGATGCCCATTACTCAATGCATGGGGAAACACTGAAAGTACCTCGGAGCTCTACTGACTCCAAACATGTCAACATGACTACGAGTAAGACAAACAACACCCTAGCCTTCATACGGCGCAACCTGTCATCTTGCCCGCGATCCACCAAGGAGACTTGCTACAAGACCCTCATCAGGCCCCAAGTTGAGTACGTCTCCACGGTATGGGATCCCACTACACAATCAACCACCCATAGTGTAGAGATGGTCAAACGACGTGCTACCAGATTTGTTTCTGGGTATTATAGTAAGAGTAGCAGGGTTTGAGCCAATAATCAAAGCATTGGAATGGGAGACCCTGGAACAGCAGAGGAATCAGACCAAGACAGTGGTGATGTGCAGAATTAAAAGCAAGCTTGTTAACATGCCTTCATATATAGTGCCACAAGGGGCCACAACAAGAGTCGACAACATGAGGTTTGTACCACCACACTACAGAACTAAGATAATGGAGGACGCGTTCACAAGGGGCCACAACAAGAGTCGACAACATGAGGTTTGTACCACCATACTACAGAACCAAGATAATGAAGGACACGTTCACAAGGGGCCACAACAAGAGTCGACAACATGAGGTTTGTACCACCACACTACAGAACCAAGATAATGAAGGACACGTTCACAAGGGGCCACAACAAGAGTCGACAACATGAGGTTTGTACCACCACACTACAGAACCAAGATAATGAAGGACACGTTCACAAGGGGCCACAACAAGAGTCGACAACATGAGGTTTGTACCACCACACTACAGAACTAAGATAATGGAGGACGCGTTCACAAGGGGCCACAACAAGAGTCGACAACATGAGGTTTGTACCACCATACTACAGAACCAAGATAATGAAGGACACGTTCACAAGGGGCCACAGCGAGAGTCGACAACATGAGGTTTGTACCACCACACTACAGAACCAAGATAATGAAGGACACGTTCACAAGGGGCCACAACGAGAGTCGACAACATGAGGTTTGTACCACCATACTACAGAACCAAGATAATGAAGGACACGTTCACAAGGGGCCACAACAAGAGTCGACAACATGAGGTTTGTACCACCACACTACAGAACTAAGATAATAGAGGACGCGTTCACAAGGGGCCACAACGAGAGTCGACAACATGAGGTTTGTACCACCATACTATAGAACCAAGATAATGAAGGACACGTTCACAAGGGGCCACAACGAGAGTCGACAACATGAGGTTTGTACCACCATACTACAGAACCAAGATAATGAAGGACGCGTTCACAAGGGGCCACAACAAGAGTCGACAACATGAGGTTTGTACCACCACACTACAGAACCAAGATAATGAAGGACACGTTCACAAGGGGCCACAACGAGAGTCGACAACATGAGGTTTGTACCACCATACTACAGAACCAAGATAATGAAGGACGCGTTCACAAGGGGCCACAACGAGAGTCGACAACATGAGGTTTGTACCACCACACTACAGAACCAAGATAATGAAGGACACGTTCACAAGGGGCCACAACAAGAGTCGACAACATGAGGTTTGTACCACCACACTACAGAACCAAGATAATGAAGGACACGTTCACAAGGGGCCACAACAAGAGTCGACAACATGAGGTTTGTACCACCATACTACAGAACCAAGATACTGAAGGACACGTTCACAAGGGGCCACAACGAGAGTCGACAACATGAGGTTTGTACCACCATACTACAGAACCAAGATAATGAAGGACACGTTCACAAGGGGCCACAACGAGAGTCGACAACATGAGGTTTGTACCACCATACTACAGAACCAAGATAATGAAGGAAACGTTCACAAGGGGCCACAACAAGAGTCGACAACATGAGGTTTGTACCACCATACTATAGAACCAAGATAATGAAGGACGCATTCTTCCCATCCGCAGTCATCATCTGGAACAGTCTACCAGTCAGCCTAGCCACAGCACCAAACTTGGAAGTCCAGGATTGCTGCAATCTGTAAAATCAGACAGATATCTATCCTGGTTTTTATCTTATATTTGGCACCAGTGACCCTCCCTCACTATGTACATACACAACTGTGCGACTTAATCTGCCTTTCTGCGGTCATGTACATCATTGAAAGAAGAACTTAGAAGGCCTGCGCGTAGCTGAGCTTACGCATAACATTAATTTGCAAATCTTTTTACCGCGAAACCCTCATAATGTTTGTCGGTTTATTTGATCTAATAACTTGTGTCACTATTTGTCTTTCGTGAAATGAGGGTCTACAGTGGTGAGCAATCGCGTGATCCTTGAAAAATAATGATATATGAGCAATACATTTCAAAGCTTTTTATGAAATAGTCAAAAATACCTCAAAATTATGCCTGAATGAAAAAATAAATCCGCGAAACATGCACCAGACACCCTAGTTCAAGAGCGTAATTCTTAAGCTGTCTAATGAGCAATTTCTCACATTATTTTCTACCGATAATGTTTAAGCATTGTATTTCAATTCTATAAGTGTCGTCTGCTTTTGCTCTTAATTCGGAACTGTCACAAACATATACATTGTGGATTGAGTAAAATCATCCTTGGTAATGGGTTAACGGACCGGCGCGTCGCCTGCAAATCACACGAGAAAAAATATTGTCGGTAAAGAATTCACCACTCACTCATGCGAAGCAATTTCTCCTTTTGACATAATCTCTGGCCACATATGCAAGACAAGAGACAAGGCTGATTTTGTATCAGATGCGATGTTTGAGGCAGATCCTGGGTCATACTTGGAAAGACAAGGTCACCAACTCTGACGTGCTTAGCAGAGCAAACACTTCTTCAATATTTGCAATGCTTTCTCAGCGAAGTCTACGCTGGCTTGGGCACGTTAGACGTATGGATGAAGGTCGCCTACCCAAGACCTTCTGCATGGACATTTAGTGATTGGATCCCGTCAACAAGGCCGCCCTCACCTTAGATTTAAGGACTCCTGCAAAAGAGACCTTCATTCAATATGCATCAATACGGATACATGGGAGGAAACCACAAGCAAACGCTCTTCATGATGGCTCGCTGTTCACAATGGGTTGAAGGAGGTAGAAGAATGTCGTTGCAGACAACATTACAAGAAAAGACAGAAACGCCTGACAACAGTCAATCAGGACTGCTCTATCTTCATTTGCGATGATTGTAGAAAGGACTACCACTCAAGAACTGGCCTTCACAATCATCGCAGACATTACATAACCACGACAAGGCGCAACTGACGGTGGCCAACAGAGGGGTCTTTGGAGCACACGAAATCAAGAAACATCATTATGTACAGTATACGTTTGATTCGTCTGTTGTTGCTTTTATTCTGGACACGTCACAAGTTTCATGATTAAGAAATAGTGAGATTCTTCTTATAAACGGGTTTTCACTCAGACAAAATAGCCCGATAATCACCCCAGAAAACACCGTGCTAAAAGAACTAACCGCTTATTCGTGTCAATAGATTTCTTTTCTTTTGTCTCAGTCATGTCGGCAATGGGTGCATATCCTTGTAGCGAATATCTAGGACTTAACGAAACCACCGTAGTGAAAGGAGAGATATGCCATTATTTTAACAAGTCTAATAAAAAATATTAAATCACTTTTTGAACATACCGTTAAGTGTCTAGAAAAAGCATAACCAACCCTCCAATTCCTAAGTAATTTGAGATTCCGCTTCGTTTAGGAACGACATATCGTTTGTTTCGTCAATGATTACCATTGCCTACTCAAATCACAGATCTTTTTTTACCAAAAGTGACCATCTTTCAATAATAATTCAAATGGGGAATCTTAATTCTTAAGTCAAGAGGGAACGGGTAACATTCATGTGAAAAAAAGGACCAAACTACAAACCAGTTTGTTTCTGCATGTGACAAAGTAGTTCGACGCTGATCGGACAGACTTAACAATAGCATCAAAAGAAGCCCCGAATGAAACCCCTTGTCAAAGTCGCTAAAACACTAAGACATAGTGTTCGCAAATAAGCAGTGCTGCTGATCTTGTATTATTCTAACTACTTTAACACAATTGAAAACTGAAGTTAGTCATGCATGAATATGAATGAATGGTGTTTTAAGGCGCATCGACAGCTAAGGTCATTTAGCGCACATTATGATGATGTGGATGAATGGATATTAAAAATATTAACAGGTTAAAATGTATTTGTTTAAAGAAAAATAAATAAGAATTTGTAATTAATGAACAAAAGTAGACATAAAATTTGTAAAGAATTAATGATTGTTGTTTGTAATGAATGTGTGATATGAAATAAATAGTGTGTGATGAAAAAATGATATTGATAAATGTATATATATTTAGAATGTGTAAGGAATCACAATCTATTGTAAACTCCAATCTCTTTGAGAAAGGAAAGAATTAATTCAATCCTGACAGTGTCAAAAAGCTCATAAATAGTGTTGACATTGAAATATTTTGCACGAATTCTTTGAAAATCAATGCAATCGAGCAATATATGTTTGATGGTAAAGGGTGCATTGCATGGAATACATTCAGGTGCATCTTCCTTAGCCAAGAGCCAGGAGTGTGTAATGTATGAATGACCAATTCGGATTCGTGCAATTGTAACTTCCTCTCTTCGTACGGACCTGTAAGAAGGGTACCATTCTCCGAGGGTAGGCTTAATTGAATGCAATTTATTAAAAACATCATCATTCCATTTTGATTGCCAGATGGATGTGATGTAAGTTAAAATAGAAGGTTTAAAATCGGTGTATGGTACTTTAAAATCTGAAATGGGAAGGTTAAGAGCTGATTTAGCGGATCTATCCGCATGTTCATTACCCATGATACCAGTGTGGCTTGGAAGCCAACAGAACACAAGTCTGTTTGAAGACAAAATATGAGAGATCCTTTGAATAATTTGGCATACCAAAGGGTTCTCCAACTTTTGATTCGATAAGGCTTGCAGTACTGATAGAGAATCAGAAAATATGATAAATCGGGTGGAATTTGCATTTTCCACCAGGTTAAGGGCTAGATCAATAGCCCTTATCTCTGCAGAGAAGATGGAAGACTTGTCTGGAAGGCGGCATTTCTTAACCCTTTCTCCATATACAGCTGCAGCTGCAACGAAATCACCGTCCTTGGATCCATCAGTGTATATAGGTTTGTAGGAAGAATATTGTTCTTTTATCTCTCTATATTTACTGTGAAAGATAGCTCTATCTGTTTCTGATTTCTTATCAGAGGTAAGATCAAATAAAAAGTTTGCTGTGTCCAGTGTCCATGGAGGTATGTCAGATAACTTGTACTGGGCTATGGAATCAGTGTCTACCCCAAGATTATCTATAATGGGCTCCATGCGAATACCAAATGGGGCAATAGCATTTGGTTTCTGTTGAAAAAGGCGTTTGTATTGGGGGTTAAAAACTACTCGATGAGTAGGGTTAAAAGGATTGGATTTCAATTTTAAAAAGTATTGAAGAGATAGTATTTCCCTTCTGTAATATAGAGAAGGTTCATTAGCCTCTGCATAGAGGCTGTTAACAGGAGATGTTCTAAAGGCGCCTAGGGCAAGCCTTAAACATTGGTTTTGTATTGGATCTAGCTGCTGGAGATAGGATTTACGGGCTGATCCATACACTATAGAACCATAGTCAAG
This sequence comes from Cerastoderma edule, assembly GCA_947846245.1. Classification (NCBI taxonomy): domain Eukaryota; kingdom Metazoa; phylum Mollusca; class Bivalvia; order Cardiida; family Cardiidae; genus Cerastoderma; species Cerastoderma edule. The sequence goes on from OX401411.1 coordinate 1,474,775, forward strand.
TTTTGATCGAATAAGGGATCGATATAGCCTTAGCAGGACCTTCTTATCGGCTCCCCAATCTGAGTGTGCAATAACTCTAAGAATGTTTATTGCTTTTTGGCATTTCTTTTTAAGAGATTTAATATGAGGTAAGAAAGAAAGCTTTTTGTCAAAAATGACTCCAAGAAATTTGAACTCTGGCACAACTTCTAGTTTAGTATTGCCTAGAGTCAGATCAGGGTCTGGATGCAATCTACGAAGATTGCAAAAATGCATACATTTGGTTTTCGTTTTGGAAAACTTGAACCCATTTTCATCTGACCATATTTGCAATTTATTAAGGCACTGCTGTAGTTGGCGTTCAATAATATCCATGTTTCTGGAACAGAAACAAATAACAAAGTCGTCTACATAAAGGGAGCAGTCCACTCCAGGGTTTATAGCTTTAACAATGCTATTTATCTTAATGCTAAAAAGTGTAACAGACAAAATACACCCCTGGGGAACCCCCATTTCCTGCTCGCGAGCACCTGACAAGGTGTTCCCAACACGAACGCGGAAGAGCCGTTCATCCAGGAATGCTGCAATGAATATAGGAAGGCGGCCTCTGAGGCCAAAATCGTGTAAATCTTTAAGTATACCATGTTTCCAAGTGGTATCATACATGCATGAATATGAAACGTATACGGGAAACGTGAACCTATAAAAAAACCTTTACACACTTCATCTTTTTCCGGTTTTTCTTCTCTCATATATCCTAGTTGCAGCATCAATTATTTGCATTTGCCACGTTTCATGGACAAAAACAACTCAAGAAAGACGAGATACACAAAACAAGCCATCAGACAAAGAGCATAGGCAAGGACCAGTATACACCCGCGCGCATGCTGACCTTGGGAGAAGGCTCTCCTCCATGGATCCCCGAATTTACAATTTATCCCGTGTTTGGTTATATACAGCCTGTCTTGTTTATTCATAACACATACCAATGTGAAACATTACGATAAAAGAAGACATTGCTATTTCATGAGTAGCAGTACCCCGTGCCTCTTTATATCAAAGCGTTTTAATTGGATGTCAAATGAATATGCCTCTTTATTTAAAGTTTACAAGATATAATACCGGAGAACATCTTCAAAGAGTCTGTGGGGCAGAAAAGCCAATGAGCATCTCCCAGATGTATAATTTGCATGTGCCAGAGAAACCTCTACCGACTTGTTAGGCTGTGATTTTTGTGCAGATAATAAATAAGTCTGAAACCCTCAACTTAATATAACCTCACTTAAACGCATTTGCTCTGGAACACTTTAGAAACCACTCGGTTTGGATAATGGATTGATTCTAACGAAACATTTCTCATATTGGTTTCTACCCATTATGTTTAAGAAAGCATGATATTTCTCTTACTATAACATGTCGTCAGTTTTTGGTCTTAAGTAGGAACCGTCACAAATGCATACATTGGGAACAGGGTAACATCACCGCAGGTAATAGGTAAAAGAATAAACCGCTCTCTGATTTAAGGCAATTTTTCCTTTTGCCACAATCTTTTCTACTTGTCAACAATGGGAGCATATCCCTGAAGGAGCATGAGTCAAGGGGAAATGATAAATGATGTCAGTGCGAGGAACCATTAACGTTAAGGGATAGTGACCATTAATGTCAAGGGGGAAAATACCATTGTAGACAAGGGGAAGTAACCATTAACATAGGCGTAGGAGCGTTTTCAACATTGGGGGGGCCAACTTCAGATAAGAACCGGTCTAAAAATAAATGTTCCTAATCATTTTCATGACTATTCATGCATTTACAAATTCAATAACATTATTAGAATTAAAAGAAAGCGTATGAAAATGTGTATCTTTAATAAAAAAAAAAAAAAAAAAAAAGGATATGCCAGGTCTCGATCTCACGCGGATATCAAATGAATTGATCTAACCAAAAGTGTAGGAGCGACCGTACTGTCACAGCCACGTGTTCAACAGGTCTAGTGGTGAAAAAATTAATTTATTGTTTAAGCTTTAGCTTACAATTGAAGACAATTTTGACTTCTTAGAACACGTTTTACACAACTGTTTTCGTCAATCAATACTTCCCGGGTATTTTTGTGAGCTGAGTTTTTATTGGATAAACCCGATGTGTTCAGATTGCCATTTGCGATGATGACGTCAAAAAGAATTTGGTTATTGTTTGTAACAAAAGGCGAATTGGTATTAGATAAAGCACAAAAATACACGTTTATTTTTATTCTGCTGTTAAATTTCGATTCTTTCATTTTTTTTTCAAATACCATCATTTGCCATTGTGAATATTGGGGGGGCCAAAGTATACTCTGGCCCCCCCCCCGGTCTGGATATTGGGGGCCGGCCCCCTGGCCCCCCAGCTCCTACGCCTATGATTAATCTTTAGGGTAGTTCCCGTATTGTTCAAAGGCAAGGGGATTAAGGATTAATGTCAAGGGTATTTTTCATTGAAGACAAGGGGGAGTCACCATTTATGTCAATGGTACTTTCCATTGAAGACAAGGGGAAATAACATTGATGTCAATGGTAGTTCCCATTGTAGATAAGGGGGAGTTGCCATTAATGTCATGGGTATTTTCAATTGTAGAAAAGGGGAAGTTACCGTTAATGTCAAGGGTATTTCCATTGTAGAAAAGGGGAAGTAACCATTAATGTCAAGGGTATTTTCCATTGTAGACAAGGGGAAGTTACCATTTATGTTTAGGGTAGTTTCCATTGTAGACAAGGGGGAAGTAACCATTATTGGCAGAAGTTTCCATTGTAAGTTAACCATTCAAGATAAGGGGTGTTACCATAAAAGATTAAAGGAGGAACAATTGAAACAAGGGAATGAAATTATTTAAGACAAGGGGAGACAACCACTGTTTTTCTTAAATTGGAGACAACCACTGTTTTTCTTAAACAAGGGGGGCAGCCATTGAACACAATAAGTGACTATGAAAGACAAGGGGATTAACATATGTGACAAGGGGAAGTTGCCATTAAAAGGGGGTAAATATTGAAGATAAGTGGTGGTTACCACTCAAGACAATGCTAAGTTGCCATTAAAGACAAAAGGAGGTAACCATTAAAGTTAAGATGAGGTAACTATTTAATACTAGGGGAGGTATACATTAAAGACAAGGGGAAGTCACCATTAAAGAAAATCTTTTAACCACTAAAAAAGGTGGGTAACCATTGGAGACAAGGGGAGGTAACCATTGGAGACGAGGAGAGGTAGCTTTAAAAGTCAGATGTTACCATTAAAGAAAAAGGGAGATTACAAATGCACTCAAGCAGAGGCAAGGAACCATTGCTTAACACAAAGAGAGGTAATCATCATAGACAATAAGAGGTTACCATTTAAGACAAGGGGACATTACCGTTATAATGAAGGGGATGTGACCTTTCAAGACGACGGAAGATTACCATTATAATCAATGGGAGGTTACCTTTCAAGACGACGGGAATTATTCATTAAGGTCAAGGGGAGGTTACTATTATAGACAAGGGAAGTAACCATTATATACAAGGAGGTATAACCTTTCAAGACAAGGGGTGGCTACCATTATAATCAAGGGGATATAACCTTTCAAGACAAGGGGGTGTAACCTTTCAAGACAAGGGGTGGCTACCATTATAATCAAGGGGATATAACCTTTCAAGACAAGGGGGTGTAACCTTTCAAGACAAGGGGTGACTACCATTATAATCAAGGGGGTGTAACCTTTCAAGACAAGGGGAGATAACCATTATAATCAAGGGGATGTAACCCATCATGACAAGGGGAAGTGATCATTGAAGCCAAGGGGATGTAGCCATTGAGGACAATGGAAGTAACCATTATAGACAAGGTAATGTTACAATAGACAAGGGGAAGTAATAATTGAAGACAATGGGCTAACCACTATATACAAGGGGAAGTAATCATTTAAGAGATTTGAGGAAATCATTAAAAATAAGGGGAAGGTCACCATTTGGGACAAGAGGAAGTAATCATTTGGAACAAGAGGAAGTCACAATTTGGGAAAAGGGTCGAGGGGTGGTTACCATTATAGACAAGGGGAAGAAACCTTTCAAGACAAGGTAACCATTAAAGGCAAGGGTAGGTAACCTATATAGACAAGAGGTTACCATGAAAGAAAAGGTGATATAACCATAGAAGACAAGAGGACCCATTGCAGACATTTGGAGGCAACTATTGAAGTCAATGGAGATAACATTTTAGACAAAGGTAGGTTACCACTGAAGTGGAGATAAACATTGAACTCAAATAGATTTAAGAGACCATTGGATGCAAGGGGAGATAACAATTGAAGTCACAGGAAGTTTGATGATCATTAAAGACAAGTGAACCATTGAAGTCCAGGGGAGGCAACCATTGAATACAAGGGAAATAACCAGCTGAGACAAGGGAAGTAATCATTTAAGACAAGAGAGGATAACTATTGAAGTCAAGGGGAAGTAAGTTATCATAAAGGTCAATCAGAGGTAACCATTGAAGTCATGAGGAGATTACAATTAAAGTCAAAGGGAGGTCACTATTGAAGACAAGTGAGAACTATCGAATGCAGGGGAGAATGGAATTTGTTTGGGAAAACACATAATCAAAGGTTTCGCTTACAATTTGGGTATGTTACAAAATTCCACATTCTTGAGTGATAGATTCTCCACTTAGGACCAATGATAAAGTGCACATTTAGGCAATGGGTTTTCCAAATCAATTTTGACCAGTAGCAAAGCTTAGCACAAGAGAATGGTATATAAAATGCCACTTCAAATCAGCATGTCTCAAATATTCATCTGATCTTGATTTGCATTTTACATCAGATGCTTCAAAACGCATTTTCCTGTGGCAATGCATTTTGATTGGGAAATGAAGAATTATAATAGGGTGATAGGGACAAAATAACACACACACATGGATATATACCAAATCCTGACATATGAAAGATAACTGATGTGACCTACGACTATGTATAACCTTAAATTGACTTTGTACATCGCATCTAAAGAGGACTTTAGAAAACACTCTGATTGAGGGAACAATTGCCCTTGTTTAGCTAATATTCCACTTTGTACTACTACTCAACGTCACTGTAACTTTCAATTTGGACAAGGAACAAAATCACATTCTTAAAAACAAGCTAATTTAATGTCAGGACTGATGTCAACATTATCTTTTTCTTTTCAATAATAATGAGAACCTTGAATCAAACAACAAAGTGAAGTAGACATTATCTAATACAATTTTGCAGATTTTGGCAGTCAGTAAAACATGTGATGTGACAAAAATGTGACAAAAAATATCATCTTCATCCTGTCACCAGAGCAATTTACAGATGATTATATTCGAACAGGGCCCATATAACATTTTTCATTTTCATCACTAGATCATGTGATCACCTGTCAGTATTGATTTCCTGGTTGGTTTCACTTTTTTCATGTCTTATTCTCACATTTTTGTTTTAGTTTATTTGAATCCATATAAGAATCAGGATATGTAGAATAGATGGTTGGTGTCTTTCAATAGAAAACGCTACCTAACTCAGCTTTGGATTATAACAGATTCGCCTTTGGTTCACCGAATAATATTCCTACACATTGCCTGATAACATTTCCCATTCACCACACCCACCATCTATTTTCTATTTACATTAGAAGAAAGTTTTCAAAAAGATTAATTACATATAGACACACAGTAATCTGTTCCGTGTTTTATGCAGCAATAAATATCATCAGGCTACTATTCAATGTTGCAGACATCCATGAAAGTGGTATAACTTTTAGATTAACATTAAAATAAGTGTGGCAGAAGGAAAATAGTTATTATATTCTTTTGGCAATAATGCTATCTAGTGCATCTTACTCCAAAAAAATAGGTTAAAAGTGTTTTTTAAAAGAGAATGTGCAACACACACTTGTGTGCAACACACACTTGTATACTTTGCAAGAAATCAGTGTCACAAAAGGACAAATTTCACATAATTTCGTAAAATTAAAATCAAATAAAGGTATTATGACAGGACAAGATTTTGTTCATCATGTGCATAGTCCTTTTGTCTGAATCCTTTGAAATGTTTTTTACTACAAACAACATAAGAGGCATTTGTCTCGGAAATGGTGAACACATTTTGTACTAGACATTGATAGAAAATATTGCAACAGGAGGACATTGCTCAAAGTTAGCAACTACTTTCCTTCACAATGTTATCTTCAATTAGATTTAAAGCTGCCAATTTTTAATGGTTTCAACATATCTATCAACATGACAAGAATTTGTGAACAAGATGGATAGGCACTTTTCTCTCCCAGTTCCTTCTTCCTTTGACAAGTTCCAGGTGAAGATGATGAAGATTTAGTCCATTTTCTGAAATAAAGGTTTATAAAGTTTTAAACTTCAAGCCTCATTCATGTTATGTGATCAACATAGAAAGAAATAGCAAGAAAGAAATAGCAGATGGCATTCACAAAAATATCCAATTAAAGAGAAAAGATTCAAACCAATACCCTGTTATTTGAATTTGACTATATGTGGTTTAATGCATTGTCACAAAATTTTGAATTATGTTACAGCTTTCCTGGATTCACCAGAACTATTAGCTAGGGTTCTAAAGTATCTTGCCAATGACATTCCAATGAATGGTGCTTTAAGGTGCATCATCAGCTACAGTCATATATTGCGCCAAGGACACTCCACTGAAACCAGACATACAGGTGAGGCTCTAACTTGCAACCCCGACTTCTAAGTAACCTTAATCATGAGCCATGCATGATTCTTAGCGTTTCGTAATGTTGAACAAGACTTTTTTGCTTGAAAAAATTCAAGATATGAAAATTAATTAAAAATCCCACAATTCTCTTTTACTCCTGTCAGGTTTGAAGCAGATGACATAAAAATTAATGCCCTTGATAATATTAGTAACACAAAAACATTAAATTTTGACAGTAGTTTGCTTAAAATAACAAAACTTTCTGCTGTCTATCTGCTGCAAAGGTTCTAATTGGGCTATGAAGTAAACTTGAACCATACATAACACACCATGTAGAAAAAGACACACTTATTAAGCCATACTTGCTCTCATATGTACTTAAATTGTGAAAGTTCTTAACTAATTGAAAATGAACCTAAACATATTTGAATTCCCCTTTACATAGAAATTGAGACCGTAACACGTTCACATGATGCTTTTAAAAGAATGAATACGATGAGGTTGGATTACAATTAGCAATTAGAAACGTCAGGAACCTACAAACCCCCGTGAAACTCCATTTTGAATGTTCATGTTGTTAATACTGGATAAATGAAAGTATTATTATGTGTTTCACATGATTTGTCTAACCATGTGATCGCCACTTGTTTATCCAAGTGCACCTTGCTATTTTAGATGTAACTGGATGTAAACAATGAAGTTAAATGGGTGGGCACCAAATTTGTGAAAACAGTATTTTGAGAAATAGATAATAAAAAGTGATTGCGTTAAATTGTCATGATCCTGTGGTTTTTCACTATGTTTCAACATATTCTATTGTAATTCATTACTCATTTTCCCAGTTTTACAGTTTTTCTGAGCGCTAGTATGCTTTTAACTTTAGGGCTGTAAAATCTTTTTTCAAGGCATTTACTAAGGGAATTTTCTATATAGTTAAGAAAATAGTTGGATGGGTTACAATTTCTTAACCAATTCATGATTTGTCAATTGTCTCAATTTTCTTATGTGAATCTTTAAGTTCAAATACATTATCATAATTGGATCCGTCATATATTATCTTATTAAGCATCAAATTACATAAGATTTTCACAGTCACACTATTGTTGAGGCAATTCCCTTTTGTCATGTTTGTCAAAGTGTGGGCTGCTAATCTGTTTAAAGAATCAAATAACCATTTAAACCACTTATTATCCACATGCATTACTAGTGACCAAACTATTATTAACTTCTTTTATTTATGATAATCATATAATTTACCTTATTTAGACTTCTTAGTTCATGATGGTATATACTAAAATTTGAGGCCTGTGGCAATAATAGAGTTGTCTTTGACAACCAAACAGCCAAATGAGCGAAAATGACCTGAGCCTCTCTAAAGATCATTGTATCTATTCTGGAAAACAAAGAACCAAACAATAAGATTGTAAATCAATATTGGAAAATCCATCAGACAAAATTAAATAATGCACGGTAAATCTGTTAAAACATTTTGGAATATAATATTATAGTAATGTTTTTTCAGACCTTGATTCAATGGGAATCTCCTCAATTAAAGACACTTTAAAAGAATTTGATTATAAAGTGTTTATTGCCAAGTCAACAATTTTTTATTTATGCCAAAGGACAAATGAACAAAATCAGAGATACCAGTGGGGCTCGAACCAGGGACCCAAAATTCCACTGGGCCATGCAGGACCCACCTAAAAAAAATGCTCAACAGAGATGTTAGTTGTAAATTAATTGTTCATCGCTTGTTTTGTTTGGATGAAAAGTATAAATAATTGTTAAAATTAGGGCTCCATATAGTGTCTCTACATCCGTACTGTACAGATATATTTTTGGCATGTACGGATAGAAATCTGCTTTCAAACGAACACGACTTCTATATGTACATGTCAGTTTTAGCGTGAACAAATTCCCTGCCAAAACAGTCTGTATACTGTAGATCATGAATTATAAGAGGAGAAAGATCGATTGCTTCTAGCATCTAGTTAAGAAATTGTTTGAACTGCCTTTTAAAACTAACCATTACACAGTGAGAGGACCGATTTGGATTTGGGTTTTTAAACATACATAAATTGGCTCTATTGTGGTATGTTATGGTGTTTTGGAATGTACCAGTAATGTAGATTTCAATCACTTACGCCATATTAACAGCAGCGAGTTTGACAGTTTGATAGCTGCATTAAAAAAATGATTACGTTACGACTCATGATCCACGTTTTCTTTCAACCAATGAATGTTGATTCTATTGTTTTTTGCTGCTCAAATCCTTTTCAGCAATATAGGTCAAAAGCAGTATATGGCCGAGTTAAAAAATTGTAACCAGGTAATATAAGCTAAATGCAACGGTAGGTAGATAACCGTGCATATTCCAATCACCCTTATCTAAGGTATGGTATCCTTCGATAGAAACATAAACATTGCATGAGAGCATGATCGACCTATACCTGCAAAAGAAATGAAAGGTTATATATCCAGAAATATTGCTAACAAACAATGTTACAAAATCTGATTAAAAAGAAAGAAGTGATAAGATATATGTCATATGCATCCATTTCCAGCCCAGCATGGGTTATCAAACCACACCAAACCAAACAGATTCTCTTCAGACTGGGCATATATCTGCTCAGAAGTAATTCTACTCTCTTTGCTCTTTGGAGCAGGCCGGTTGTGTATCACAACCGCTAAGATAATTAAAAAATGGAGCAACTAAATTTCACCTGATTAAACATAGGCATATAATCTCATATCTCAGAGTAAAAAAATCTTTTTTTTATTTTAAGAGAAAAATAGCACTTTTTGTAATCCTTATACATTTCATTTCTGAAAATCAAAACTTCAAGTAATTATTTCGGTCAACTTGGAACAAACAACGCTCTAAAAGGGCGGAGCTAACACTCTTTATTCCATATTTGGAAATCGCAGTAAAGTTGTAAAAAAGGCTGGGAAAAAAGATTTGTTTTCATTGGATGAGCCCGTAGAATGTAATTACCATATTTGGAATGCAGAAAGTGCGAGAAGTTGCGGTAAAATCAAAATGGCCAATAATAGTTTGATTTTCTTTATAGTTCACCAAAAATTAGGACACCAATCATTCCTATTCAAGGCAACTTAAATGCAAGACGTTACATGGATAACATTCTTCAGCCTGTACTGATACCCCATTGCCGTACCAATCGTGGAATGATACTGGCACAGGATAACGCACCTTGCCATGTGGCAAGAGCCCTTGCCATGTGGCAAGAGCCACACAGGCTATGCTCACTGCAAACAGCATCCGGATACTACCATGGCCTGCGAAAAGTCCTGACTTAAACCCTATTGAACACGTATGGGACTTGTTAAAGAGACAAGTCCGAGCCCAGCCACAACCGGTTAATATCGCTGATCTCACAAATGATGTGGTTAGGTTATGGGGAGTAGTACGCCAGCAGTATCTTCACCGATATATTGCCTCAATGAGAGCAAGATGTCGTGCTGTTATCGCCGCTGGTAGGGGACATACCGCTTATTAAACTCTATGAAACACCATTCATTCATTCATTAATTATGTGACTTTTTGTTTTTAGGGTGCTTGTGTTAACCCCTTTTGTTATGAACTTTATCCTTGTTTAATTTTATTACCCTTTTGTTATGAACTTTACCCTTGTTTAATTTTATTATTATTTTTTTGTTTACTTTCCGAATAAAATGCACAAAATGGATAAAGGAAAAGTGTTGATCAGCATTCTTTAGATTTCTTTAATTATGATAAAACATCAGCTGACCGTTTAGAAAATCCGCTGAGTATAAACCTTTATAGCAATAACCTCACACTGTTACAACTCAAAATGATGAAGAGAAAGAGACAGTCATATGACATTACTTTCAAGCTGAAAGCCAATACCAACAGAGCTGTCGAGTGAGAATTTGGCGTTTCTCAGGTAATGGTCCGTGACTGGCGCCTCAAAGACGAAAAGATGAGAAAAGCAGATGTGAAATCCGTCAAGAAGATGCAAATGGTGCCGAGTTCTTTCGACCATCTAGAGATGGACTTGAAAGACTGGCTCGTGGACAATCGTTCAAACGGGTTCATCATTACCAGAAAAGCGATTCGTTTGAAGGCTCTTCAATATGCAAAAGAACGTAAGGAGACCGAGTTCAAGGCATCTGCTGGCTGGTGTACCAACTTCATGAAACGCCACAATCTTACACTATGACAGAGAACACACATTGCACAGAAGTTGCAGAAAGATGTTGACGCCAAAGTTGATAACTTCCATCGTTATCTCATTGACCTACGAAAGAACCATGAGTTTGCGTTGTCAGCTATAGGAAACATGGACGAAACCCCACTGTTCTTCGACATGGTTGGGACCAGAACAGTCAATTTCAAAGGCGCGAACATGGTTTCTGTTAAAACCCTTGGGAAAGACAAGGCCCATTTTTACCACCATTTTATGCTGCCCTGCTGATGGGACCAAACTAACGCCTGCCGTTGTGTTCAAAAGAAAGACAAAATTCGAGCAGGAGTAATCGTGTACGTGCAGGAAAAAGGCTGGGTGGAGGAGGCCATTTGTACCAAGTGGTTGAACGATGTGTGGTTCAAGCGGCCTTGGGCTATGCTAAACGTGAAGTCTATGCTATTGTGGGATATGTTTAGGGCCCATCTGGTTTCCAGTGTGAAAGACATGTTGAAAGAATGACGCTCATACCAAGCTGTTATACCAGGTGGATGTACCTCCGTTCTCCAACCCTTGGACGTCTGCATCAACAAACCGTTTAAGGTTAACATACGCCAGAAATGGAACGACTGGATGATTAAAGGTCAGAAAGAATTAACAAAGGCCGGGAACTTGAAGAGACCAGAAATCAAGACAATGTGTGAATGGGTTAAACGTTCCTGGGATGAAGTCCCATGTGAAGTAGTTGTGAAATTGTTTTTGAAGTGTGGTATATCAAACTCCATGGACGGTACAGAAGATGATGAACTGTTTAGTGACTTTGTGGGTGGTAGAGGACAATCGGACACTGATCAGCTTAGTGACAACGATCAGGTGTATGACGAGACCATTTCGCCTGCCGAGTTCGAACAGCTATTTGATGAGACTGATGATGAGGAATTTAAGGGGGTTTTAGAAAAATTATCTGCAAAAGAATTACACCAAATTGACTTTTTTTGCTTTTCTGATATGTTTGTATAGTATGTAATAAAATAAATGTAAAGAAAATACATCAATGTTTGTCTTAGTGATTTTATTCATCTCTTATAAAGCCAACCCTTGGACGCCTGCATCAACAAACCGTTTAAGGTTAACATACGCCAGAAATGGAACGACTGGATGATTAAAGGTCAGAAAGAATTAACAAAGGCCGGGAACTTGAAGAGACCAGAAATCAAGACAATGTGTGAATGGGTTAAACGTTCCTGGGATGAAGTCCCATGTGAAGTAGTTGTGAAATTGTTTTTGAAGTGTGGTATATTAAACTCCATGGACGGTACAGAAGATGATGAACTGTTTAGTGACTTTGTGGGTGGTAGAGGACAATCGGACACTGATCAGCTTAGTGACAACGATCAGGTGTATGACGAGACCATTTCGCCTGCCGAGTTCGAACAGCTATTTGATGAGACTGATGATGAGGAATTTGAGGGGGTTTTAGATAAATTATCTGCAAAAGAATTACACCAAATTGACTTTTTTTGCTTTTCTGATATGTTTGTATAGTATGTAATAAAATAAATGTAAAGAAAATACATCAATGTTTGTCTTAGTGATTTTATTCATCTCTTATAAAGCCAACCCTTAGACGCCTGCATCAACAAACCGTTTAAGGTTAACATACGCCAGAAATGGAACGACTGGATGATTAAAGGTCAGAAAGAATTAACAAAGGCCGGGAACTTGAAGAGACCAGAAATCAAGACAATGTGTGAATGGGTTAAACGTTCCTGGGATGAAGTCCCATGTGAAGTAGTTGTGAAATTGTTTTTGAAGTGTGGTATATTAAACTCCATGGACGGTACAGAAGATGATGAACTGTTTAGTGACTTTGTGGGTGGTAGAGGACAATCGGACACTGATCAGCTTAGTGACAACGATCAGGTGTATGACGAGACCATTTCGCCTGCCGAGTTCGAACAGCTATTTGATGAGACTGATGATGAGGAATTTAAGGGGGTTTTAGAAAAATTATCTGCAAAAGAATTACACCAAATTGACTTTTTTTGCTTTTCTGATATGTTTGTATAGTATGTAATAAAATAAATGTAAAGAAAATACATCAATGTTTGTCTTAGTGATTTTATTCATCTCTTATAAAGCCAACCCTTGGACGTCTGCATCAACAAACCGTTTAAGGTTAACATACGCCAGAAATGGAACGACTGGATGATTAAAGGTCAGAAAGAATTAACAAAGGCCGGGAACTTGAAGAGACCAGAAATCAAGACAATGTGTGAATGGGTTAAACGTTCCTGGGATGAAGTCCCATGTGAAGTAGTTGTGAAATTGTTCTTGAAGTGTGGTATATCAAACTCCATGGACGGTACAGAAGATGATGAACTGTTTAGTGACTTTGTGGGTGGAAGAGGACAATCGGACACTGATCAGCTTAGTGACAACGATCAGGTGTATGACGAGACCATTTCGCCTGCCGAGTTCGAACAGCTATTTGATGAGACTGATGATGAGGAATTTGAGGGGGTTTTAGATAAATTATCTGCAAAAGAATTACACCAAATTGACTTTTTTTGCTTTTCTGATATGTTTGTATAGTATGTAATAAAATAAATGTAAAGAAAATACATCAATGTTTGTCTTAGTGATTTTATTCATCTCTTATAAAGCCCCCCCCCCCCATGGTACCCCGGTATGTTTATTTTCTTACAATTCTTGAGCATTTCTATTGTTTAAATGTACACTTTACGGCACAATAATGTACCTGTGACTAAGAATTCATAATATGCACAACTCTCTATTAAATCCAAAAGAGTTTTCTACTTAAAACAGATATTGAGCAGATATATAAACACTGCATGACAATATTTTCCCTCCTTAACACCACTACACATGGTAGTATCTTTATTTTCATAATTTTATATTTTAATATTGCAAATATTGTATTTTTGAAAGCATTATGATGTACTTGATGCTAATAATTTGTGATATATACCACTTTCTATCTTACAGTGATTTGTTTTCTACTTTTAACACATTACAAGGGGCTTTCATCTAAACTCGATATGGCCGTTTGTCTCCTTCCTAATACACAACACTAAGAGAGACCATTCTGTTTGTTGTTTAGCTTACAACTACAGTTTCAATGTATATTTTACAATGTCAGTATGTACTTTGAGCTTAGATTTTATGGTATATATACCACTTTCTATTTAATCCAAAATTGTTTTCTGTTTTTAAAAGGTACCAAGGCAATTTCATCTGAACACTGTACGACAGTTTTTTCTTGCTCCCTTCCCACAACATTATTCTCGCCCTATTCTTTTTTTAACAATATTGGCTTATGATATTGCTGTTAAGCCCTTGTGACACCTTGATTTGTCATTTGCAGATCAAGTCTACCCTGATTTGACAGGAGCTATCTTATCAGGTTTGTTTGTTATTTCAACAATTTTTCAGTAATGCAACAGCTTACCTGGATCAACAGCACTAGGCTAGGGCTCTGAAGTGACTTGCCAAAGGACACTCCTACGAAACCCGAGGTGTCAGTGGGGCTAGAACCTGGGAAGATGGTCATGTTCAATTGATATGGGTAAAAATGTCATTCTTCTACAATTTTGATATTTGCTGCATATCATACTCCTCACACACCTGGGATCATTTCAACATTAATTAAGAACATGCTCTATCATAATCTTCAATTATCTCAATCAGGATCTACCTTATACAAATGAATGCCATCTTAACAACATTATGACATTAAAAGATCTTGCAAACATAATTTAAAACCCTATTTGCATCACTGATAGTTCTTCCACTTTACTAGACCTAATTCTTTTATCTAGTTCTATTTAAACGCAGATACCCTTAGTGTTGATTTCGACATTAGTGACCATAAAGCAACATTTTTGTTCAATGGCTTCTTTAAAGCAGTAATGTTGTGTCGTAAACGACACATTTGGTAATACCACCAGGCTGACTTAGATGTTCTTAATGATACTATCAATAACGAAAACTTTAACATTACTCATACACGGGAAACAGACAAAGCTCGTCAAATATTTACACACAAATTATAAAGAACCTGTGTTTTCCCTAAAAAATTGTAACCAAATTACAGACCCTGGTATGACTACGAAATCTTAAAGAAGATGTAACAGACTTTAACATACTGCGACAATAAATGGACGACTGATAGACAGAACGAAATATACTGAACACAAAGATACTCAACGTTTTTGAAATAAGAATTCATTATGAAACAAGAGGACCCTGGGGGTCCTGGATCGCTCACCTGACACTTGTTAAGTGTTGGTTACAACAATGTTACACATGAGTACTACCTTCTCTATGGAAAGATACCAGCTGTTGTGTGACGTAGATGCTGACCGTGTTGTGAAAAGAAGACCATTCCGGGATATTACCAGTAAGTGTCTTGTCACTTTATCGTTTACTTTCATTAACCTATTAAGATGGCTGATGTGACCGCGAAAGACGATGTGGCTCGTAATATTATTGAGAGTGCCTCTGCGGATGAGACTGTACTTGGGGTTGGACCCGGTGTAGGCGGCGGTACTAATTTTAACATTGTTCGTACAGCGAGCCAGAGTTCTATTAAGAAGAAGACTGTCACTTTCTCTAAGACTTTTACTCAATTTCTTGAGGGGGGTCATAAGCGAAAGGGAGGTTTTCTCACAACGGATTCTCAGAATAATGAATGTTATGCTTATGATTTTGGTGCTCACTACTTACCTTGGTCAACTTCTCGAGCGGCTGTCGTCCCAGTCGACATCGAACCTTACATCGCCCATTGTGCGGGTTTAGCGTTAGACTCGCATAAGGTAACTTTAACGAATCCTGTCTTTAGTAGAGATACTATTCAAGCTGATCAGAGGATTGTCACTTCGTATCACCAGGATACTGTTCATGTGTTTACTGATAAGAAAGACCATTTTCGTCCATTTAACATTCGTACCACAGATGGTTCAGACTTGTACTCAGTCAATAATCGCTTTCAAGATTTCTACCCCGAGAACATGGAATCCGCTACGATACCTCGAGCGGAAGTTGTGTTCTCTGAGTTACTGTCCGAGGCATGTCAAAACGAGGCAGTATTCAATTTAAAACGTGGTACCTTTAATGAGTATGGTGGTATGTTCACCGTTGAATCATGGAATGGTTCACAGCCGTTAACGTTTACTAGGAATGTTAATTCAGGTGTTATGCCGTGTGGTATGTTTGATCAAGTTAATGAAGTAGCTTGTAATCAAGGTGATAAGATTAAACAGATTATTACTTTACCCGACGATGCTTGGGGTATTATGGCCGACATGGAAACGCAAAACAATAGGCATCCCATTTTACCGGCTCATACTATTTTACTTAAGTTACCTGACATATGGGAAACATACGGACTGACTAAACGTAGGATGCAATACACGATGACGTACGAAACGACGTTTACGTTCCATTACGGTGCAAAGATGCATTGTAACTTAATGGGTTATGGCTCATATGCTGCCGTTCTAGGTAATGCAAGACAGAACTTGTTCGATCAAATTGTTGCTAATCCCCAACACTATCATCACGGTATGAGACCGTATCATTATGTCGAACCCTATACTGGGTATAGGTTTGACGCTGGTTCTGTCATTGTTCAAAACGACGCCCTACAACCTCAAGTACCGTTGACTGCGGACCCTCAAGAAACTACGTTTCACAAAGCGGTCTCAGAGTTAAGCAAAAAAGGTTACACTGTTACTAAACTGAATAAAGGTGCGACAATGACAGCTACTAAGGTGACGACGACTGCGTTACCCGTTCCCGACGACGGACTTGAACCGGAATGGTCGGAACAAGTTATGACAAAAGTGGGACTTCCGTCTGCCACTATTGCTAGACTGAAGACAACACACGGTGACAAAATGCAGGGTGCCGACATCAACGTTGACAACTTGATAGTTGACAAGAACAAGAAACCGTACTTACCTGTTGACGTGATACCGACCGACTCCAACCAGAACAAAGTGAAGATAACTAACCTACAGAAATTCGGACCTTCCGACGCATGGAACATCTTGGTTACGAACGTGGACGTAGAATGTTTAACAAAGCCACCAATCGTTACTTCATTGGTTGGCCTTATGGTGTAACGTTGTCCCCTAATAAAAGACATTGTTTTATTCCAGACAAAGCAGCTACTATTGCACTGAACGAAAAGGAACTGAAGAAGGTTAAAACGGTCAACACTGTGATCGACGCGAGCGCTACAGGGAGTGGGGAGGACGTGTTCGATATCTGTAACAAACCGGCGGCGCATTTGGTCGTAGGTCCAGGAACGGTCGGATTGCAGGTCGAGTCGCAAACTGCAGGTATACCCTCTATGCCTATTACTTCTGACCCTAATGACCGACGCATCAGACAAGCGACCGCCGGACTTAGTTTCGTAGAAGTTGACAAATTACTGAACGACTATCCCATAGACGAGGATGTCTAACACGGCGACGTGGAAAGACATTGAGTTAGCTCCCCAACCCTCTGTAGCGCACAGACTTAATGACTTACGCATAGCTGCAGGTTTAAAACCTTAAACGTTACTTATTACCTCTGCTGAACCTGGTCCTTATAAGGTTATCGCCCCTTTACGTGACTTTACTCCACCGACGTCTAGGAATCTTAACTTAATCAACACACGTTCTCTGTTACATCCTGCGACGTTAATTAAACTACTGGTGACGGAGACATTGACAGCCTCAGCCTTTTACTCGTTTTGGACACGACAACCGACAGCTGGAGAGACTATCAACACTATCATTGCTGGTTCATCATGGAACATTGTAGTATTGAAATTTACTTACAGCGCGGCTGCTGTACGAGCCGAAGTAGACAGGACTTCCGACACACACTTCATCAATTACTGGCACACAGACGACGCAAAGACTCATCCTCTGTTTAACAATTACTACTTGGGTAACTACAACACTAACTACAGACAGATGCTCTTACCCTATTACACCAGGGTGACTGTTGACAAGACGCAAATCATAGCAGCACATGACACTGGGTTACTTTACACTCAATTCCTACGTGTACAGTTTGACTCGACGATGAACCTTGACGTGAAGTACGAAGCATTGGTGATACTGACAAAGTTGTTGGCCCCAAATACGTATTTCTTAATGGTACTATACTATCCCATTCTTAGTGTTAGTAGCAGACGGACCTTTTCAACATAAGAATAGTTCTTTTTACGTACTTACCAAATACTTTACTGTAGAGAAGCAGGCTAATACTTCCGATCCAAACGTTAATATTTTCAAACTGACTGTTCAATTTCAAAGTGCTGTTAAACTAATTAGTGGGAAGTATGGCTACATGACTAGTACCATGGTGCAAGTAGGTCGCCCCTTTACTGGGGTGCCGGTCTGTTTGTACACAATTGGTAACAATCAAGCCACTAATCATTTGAATGGTGTGCCATATTGTAGTGAACAAGAGAGAATAGATGTATTAGGAAATGAAGTGTTCTTGGCTTATTGTTTCACTGGTCTTAGTAACATCACTCTTCAGAGAACTCAACAAAAAAATTGATGGGAAGTTGACAGAAGTTGATAGTAAATTAGAAACCATCAATGATACGACTTACGGAATGCCGATGGTTCTACCCGCCTTGACCAGCCCTTATGGGCAGTTGAGTATGGGGTCTTCCTCCACCATTAAGAGTCGGGCATCGCTACATAACTGAAATAATGTTGATGTGATGTAAAACCCATATAAAAAAAAAAAAAAAAAATCAATGATACATTGAATGAGTTAAGTTTGGACATCACAGCAATGAAAGCAAAAATAACTGCAAACGAAACAGCCAGTGGTATTAATACCACGAAGTTGGCTTCTTTTAGGAATGAAATGGATGATGTTAAGAATTTCGAACAAGAACTTGACGAAGGTCTTTCCGCTGTTAAGTCACATGGTGTAGGGTCAACAATAGTTGACTTCATTCGTACTACAGCCAGTATTGTCTCAATAGCAAAGAACGCAAATGATTGGGTCCGTCAAAACGGGGATTCCTTACTTGGTAAAGTTGCTCAAGCCACTACTGTTATTAGTAATGTCACTTCTACCATTAATGATGTCTCTTCCACTGTAAATAATGTCACTGCTACAGTCAATAATCTTAAAAACTTGTTTGATTCGGTGAAAGCAGAACAAGACAAAATTAGAGAAGAAATGCATACTGAGGTCCCTAACTTTGTTGGGGAATTTGTTGGGAAAGAAATAAACTCTCCCATTAAACGTACTTTAAAGAAGGTGACTGACATCATTAATGGTTTAGAAGCAATTGGTGACTTACCTGATGGTACATTAGACTTACCTGATGGTAAATACGACATAGTACCTGAGGGTTCTAACCCTCAAGCCATGCCCAATATTGAAGATCGTGATATGTACAAAGAGTTCGATGACGCTTTTATGAAGTACACTGCCGCAATTAATGCGAAGTTGACACAGCTTAATAACGCCCTCGAACACACACAAAGTCTTAACGTAAGGGATCCCCGTTTCAAAATACTGATGCGAGATTTGGAATTAGTTAAGGGTCAAGTACAAGACATTAAGAATACTGTTGGAGGCCAAGTTATTGTCAGGTATGCATAATACTTCCAGAATGGCGGACTTCGACTTCTTTCGAGCACGAAAGCCCATTGGAGATGTTTTGTCGCAACCGCTTAAGACGTTGTACAGTGTAGTAGTAACAGACCTTCCTCGAGGCATACAGGTGGAAGCGATACAGGCCAAAGTGTACAGACTTGACAACAATGGAAAGCCTAGAAAGATTAAAACGAAATCAGGGGAGGAGTTCATGACGAGATACGCGATCGAGGACGACTACAAGAATATCCAAACACTACCTGTGGCCCAATTCGTGACACCGAAGAACATTTACCAGACAATGAATAATGACCAGAAGGCGATAGTGAACGCTCTGAAGGCGTTTGTTAACGATAATCCAGTGGCCTTCATCTGGCATAACGGGGAAGCAAACCAGGGATGCCAGTTTAACGGGTTGCATATCTACTTGGTCGTATCAATCAGTAAGTCATCAATTACTAAATGCGAGTCGTGGGTTGCCTTAAGAGAGAAGATGAAGCGGAAGGGAGGAACGTTGAAAGCCCAAGTTGTCCGGAAGCCAGAAGCACTACTAGCCTACCTTATGAGAGCACCTAGGATTCTACTTGGTTGTAATAATATCAAGTTATGTGGACGTGCACAGCGAGCCCTCTCTGACATCGGAAGACTCATGACCGAAGAATGGAAAGGGTTCTCCACCTTAGAGGATGTGCCCGACGATCAACCACCTCAACCGAAGTCCCCAGAAGCAACGACGTCATTCATGTCAAAGATGCTGGGAGTGGAGGGTGCCACGGAAGACCAACCGATTGAGATGACGGACACCGAACTAGTCAGCGTGGCCGAACTGATCGAGCGAGAGGCGTCAAACAAGGTTGTTCCTAGACCAGACAAGAAACCATATGGTGGTAAGGAACCGCAGATAGTACAAAACGTCGACATACTGATGGACCTGATGTCTAAGTACGGGACTACGGACTCCGATGCAATGTTGAAGGAGATCATCGCCCGCGAATGCACAGAAGACCTGAAGTCCATCCGAGCCATCAGAATGTGCTTTAACTCAGGGGCACTATGGACCCAAGCCAAGCAGGAGCTCGATCTGAAACGGGACATCACACAGCCTACCTACCTTGACCAGTTCTACGCGGAGGCAGAGGTTCACCAAACGTACGATGATTCCATCTTGAGCGTCCATGACACGGCCGTACTCTTCCAGGACTGGTGTCGCGAACAGGGCATCGAAGCAGTAAGACTACTTGATGACTATTACTGCTGCCTCGGCATGCGAATCCCTAAAAAGAACTGCGTCGCACTCATCGGCGGATCCAACGCAGGCAAATCTTACTGGACTGGCCCACTCATAATGCCCGGCTTCTACGGAGAGACGATCAGCTCAGCGGACTTCGCGTGGCAAGAGTGCATCGACAAAAAGCTAATAAGTATTCCAGAGATGACCCTCAGCAAAATCGAGCAAGTAGAGATTGCGAAACAAGTGTTTGAGGGAATGCCGATTTATGTAAATAGAAAAAACAAAAAGGCCGCCTTACTCGAGAGGAAACCAGTCATACTCACCGCTAACATGCTGCCTTGGCAATTCTTTAATGACCATTCTGAGGCGTTTGTTAATAGATGTTTCCTTTACCAGAACCTTAAGGAGTCGAAGGTACTGAAGAACACCAAGAAGGCGAACGTGTCCTTCTTCCTGGACATATTCAAGACGATACAGAAGTGCGAAGACGAATCCCCCTTTGGTGCCAACAAGTTCCAGAATGACAGGTTCAAACAAGAACGCCATAAGGTCATCAAGTCCCGACTTAAGACACTCGTAAGATCGACGTACACAATCCAGGCCTTGACCACGTTAATGGGCGACTACCCTAAGTACGATCCAGAGGTACCCTTCTACCCATACAGGCTACCCATCACCGACATCAAACATTTCACCGACCCAGGAACAGACGAAGTTGAAGGAAAGAAACGTTCTTCACGACATTGATGCACGAGGACTTTGAAGTGGACGACAACGAGACAGTCCAATTATCTGACATGGGTGGAATGCGTTTGTACGATTGTCCCCACACGAGGTGGTGGGCATTTCATACCCTACGTCTCGGGATGGAATATGCTAAGACCAACTACGAGGAACTGGCCATATCATCCTTTAACAGTACCATCCAGACCCGAGTCGTACTCAGACAGTTCTTCCTGCAAGCCTTCCAATCGGTCCTAGAACTATTCTCGCAGCTTCACCTCCTTCCCGAGAACTACAATCCGGTCACAGACTTCTACATCCCCCGCATAGAGAGTGACATCACGGACCTGAAACAAACGGTGGGCATCCTGTTCGCTGACTGCCCCATGTCCACCATGATCCCGTCTGGACCACCAACCGACAACGTAGTCAGTGTTGACCGCCTCTCCCCCATTGACAAGCAAGACGGTAATGTGAATTGCGTGATTGATCCGTTCAAGAGAAAGATACAGACCAAACTGTCGCTAGCACCTGTAAAACGACTTCGCTTCGAGGACTTGGTGTCCCCTACACAACGCCCGAAAGAAGATCCGAAACCTGCCCCGCTCATCTCCGCCCCCGTCATCATTCAGGGAGATGGATGGTCGCCACCTAAACGTAAGAAGGTGCCGCGTACAGTTCCTGCCACTATCGATACCTGGTTGAGTACGAGGCCAAAACCGAAGATCGTTCCCCAGACGTGTCCGGGTAGTCCGGACTTATTCACCCCGACTGTCGATTCGCAGGATCCAGACGTAATACCTGAGACACAAACGCAATGGTCCCAGTCGCCCTGTAACAACGAGATTCCGATGCAACCGTGACCCCTTCCCCGGCGACGAAAGACGATACCGATGTCATAGTGATCTCAGATGACGACTCCCCCATCCAAGATGCCAAGAAAATGGAGTTTGACTCCGATTGAATTGATTTCGATTGACATTGTTCACATTGCATTGATTAAAGTTATAAAAGTTAACATACTCTCAATTGTACTTTAAGCCTGGCCTGTTTACCCTTCCCCTTGTCCCACTATAAGCCAGTATGTTGCCGCAGCTTCATACTGGTACACATACCTACCCTATGCTGACCTTCGGAGTTGTTTCCCCTTACTTACCTTTGGAGTTGTTTCCCCTTACTTACAACATAGGCATACCTCCGGAGTCAATGTACCCCCCCCCCCCTCTGACCTACTTACCGTACTTAGTCCTTTCACTACATATAGACGACTGCCAGCCTCTAGAGGGGGGACATCTATCCGGAGGAGCACGAACAAAGCTAAGGCTAACGCGCACATTATTAATATTCCATAGTAATGGACAAGATTTGTCTAAATTTGACAGTGATCTACTTTTGACCCCAAGTTACTCATAAACTGACTTGGTTGAGATATAACAGGTTGATCATTTTGAGCAAGTTTGATCAAATTGGGCTGAAAATGTAGCTTTCATTGCTTCTAGACTGTACACAAGGTTTTTCAAAGATTTGACCTAGTGACCTACTTTTTGACACCACACTACCCATGTTCGAACTCGATCAAGATACCATCAAGGTTAACAGTCTGAGCAAGTTTTATCAAGATTGGTCAGAAAATGTGACTTCTAGAGTGTAAACAAGATTTTTCAAAGATTTGACCTAGTGACCTACTTTTTGACCCCGCACCAACCATGATCAACCTCTATTGAGATATCATCAAGGTTATTATCCTGAGCAAGTTTTATCAAGATTAGGCAAAAAATGTGGCTTCTAGAGTGTAAACAAGATTTTACTAAGATTTGACCTAGTGACCTACTTTCTGACCCCATGATCGAACTCGATCGAGATATCATCAAGGTAAACATCCTGAGCAAGTATCAGGAAGAATGGCCCAAAAATGTGGCTTCTAGAGTGTAAACGCTGAAATTGTTGACGACGCACGCACGCACCCACGCACCACCGCACGCACACACGACGGACATTCAAGTATCCTAAAAGCTCACCCTGAGCAGAGCTCAGGTGAGCTAAAAAGATGGTTCAAAAATACTCATCGCAACTCATTATTTCCCTTCATTCTACTGTTCCAAATTCTCAAAACATTATTGTTTATCTACAATCGTTAACAGTCTAGTACACACCTTATGTTTATCACATTTATCACATGCACTAAGCACATGTATATAATAGGCAAATTTTATCTGTGTGTGGTATTGCTAAACATCTCGCTAACAAAAGTCCGCTAAAATATGCCCATTAAGATGGTACGCTTGACGCAGAATCAACGTGAATATGCCGTGCAAATGCTTCTTCGGGGACATCACAATCTGTAGTCGCCAGAAACTTACAGGTAAACAAATCGACTATATCCCGATTGTACCAGCATTTACGTTAGCAAGAAGAACAAAAGACCAAGAAGTGGACGTCTGCGTGTTACGTCTGACCGACAGTACAGGTTCATACTGCTTACATACCTGCGTTATTGATGCTGTAAAGACATTGGGACAGCTCAAGTTACTTCAGGAACTCATAACAATAGAACCAGTCTTGGTACTATAAGAAATCGCCTTCGACAATTTTGACTAAAGGCTTATCGTCCATACGTAGGCATGCCTTTAATGGCACGTTGACGTCTAGTAAAAATGGATTGGTTGACCCAACAGAGGCCAAATTTGTTTCAGCTTCGTAATGTAATGTTTACAAACGAATCCAGATATCTTCTTCATCGAGCTAACGGCCGTAAATGTGTATATAGACGTAAAGGTGAGCGTTATGCTGATGACTGTCTAGTTGAACGTGATCGTTTCGGAGGCGGTGGTGTCGGCAGTGATGGTGTTGGCGGTGTGTAACCAGGTCAACTTTTGGTAGTAATACTTACCAGGTAAAAGTCATCCAGTAATACTTTGGCAATGAGATGTTTTTCTCATGCTTTATGTATTTCTTGACTTGCACATGTTTTCTTATGTTTTGTTTTTATCTTGAGTTGCACATGAGTCTCAATTATCTTATGTAGTTAGTGCAGACAAGCCTATTTAAACCTTTGTCTAAGAAGAAAGTTTTGGCATTCCAAATTATTATTGAAAAGGATAGTAACGTTATTATTGAATACTTGATAAGAAGTTAAGAGTTGATTGTAATCCATAAGAAGATAATTTTGGTTAGTATGTGCAGGTTGTGTATGTTATCATTCGTAGTGTCAGATACGCGGATTATTGATATTCGGTGGAATTCTCCTTTCATCACGTTGTTTTGAGTTACGCTCAATTTATGGGTCATTCGTTTTACCGGAATCACGGTAAATTACTGGAATCTACATTATATTACCGGAATCGACATGGATTACTATATAAACTAATGTTTTCATTGATTTTAAGTTATTCTTTTTTATCAAGGTTGTCAAAACTATCACATTTATAATGAAAAGTATATATTAATCAAGATGTTATTATGATTTGCATATTTAAATGACCTGTAAACAGAACATGCGATAAACCTCCGATAAACTTCTGGTTTAAAAGGATAGTTGATTCTGCGGATTACAGGTATTCATTTAAGGGATAATATATAAAAAAAAAATACAAAAAGAAAGCAGTAATATTTTTAAACCTTTATTTGCCTTGAAACATCTATAGTACTATTGGGCCGTGGCAATCCCTCATTACAACTTAACAATAATGTTAATAGTTATAAGTTACGGAATCGACAGCATGTTGACGGAATCAATCACATACATAAAATAAATGTCGATTCCTTTAACAAATCACTGTGAAGATGGAGTAGATCGGAATTGACAGGATATTGACGAATCGATCACATACATAAAATAAATGTCGATTCCGTTAACAATTCACTGTGAAAATGGTGTAGATTGGAATTGACAGCATGTTGAATGAATCGACCACATACATAAAAAAATACGTTAACAAATCACTGTGAATATGGAGTAGATCAGAATTGACAGGATATTGACGAATTCGATCACATACATAAAATAAATGTCGATTCCGTTAACAATTCACTGTGAAAATGGTGTAGATTGGAATTGACAGCATGTTGAATGAATCGATCACATACATAAAATAAATGTCAATTCCGTTAGCAAATTAATGTGAAGATGGAGTAGATCGGAATTGACAGGATATT
The DNA here is from genome assembly GCA_947846245.1 of Cerastoderma edule. NCBI lineage: Eukaryota > Metazoa > Mollusca > Bivalvia > Cardiida > Cardiidae > Cerastoderma > Cerastoderma edule. The sequence continues at coordinate 1,500,393 of OX401411.1, forward strand.
GACGGAATTGATCACATTCATAAAATAAATGTCGATTCCGTTAACAAATCACTGTGAAGATGACCACACTTGGAATCGACAGCATGTAAACGGAATCGATCGCATACAAAAAATCAATGTCAATTCCGTAAACAAAGCACAGTGAAGATGGAGTAGTTCGGAATCGACAGCATGTTATAAAAGGAACAATTCAAAGAAAAAAAACATGGTATTAGCGGTTTAACTTGTATATGGAAAGATACACATGTCTTTATGTACTTGTTCCAAAAAATAATACATGTTATGACAAGTTTTAATATAACAAATGAAATTATTTCTTATTCAATTATTAAGACATCTAACAACATATATACATCCTGTACATCACATTAAACAGGTAATACACACAGCATATTTAACATGGACGGGAGAGTTTGTAAATGACCAGTCGACAAAACCTCGCCTAAAATGTCTGTCTGAGTTAATTTCACATAAAAGCTATAATATATATAGCAGTATTCACATCCATATGTGCATCTGTTTGTCTCATTCTTAAACACTTTTTCAATGTTTAATCGTTATGGATATTCGTTTTGAGCATTATGTCGATCGGACAATTGTCTACACTACTACCTAAAGCAAATGAATACAAAAACGCGATATGAGATTCAATGATTAAACATTAATGACCGCGTTGAGAACAAACAGTCAATCAACAAACACCTCATGTTCTAAAGAATGATAGAGCAATTAAGTATGAATGGGAATTGAAAAGAACAAGGCTGTAATTATTGAGAACATTGTGTTTAAACTGACATAATATGCGGTCACTTAATTATAACTAATTACAAATTACTACAACAGCTTGTGTTTGGCATTTTGTTTGTTGGATAGGTATAACTCTAAGTACTCAGTGTGCCTATATAAAGAACGATGATCATTAGTCAATAACAGAACATGGCAAAGATAGTGCTATTCGGTGATAGCTACATCAGAATGAATGAATGAATGGTGTTTTAAGGCGCATCGACAGCTAAGGTCATTTAGCGCGCATTATGATGATGTGGATATTAAAAATATTAACAGGTTAAAATGTATTTGTTTAAAGAAAAAATGAATAAGAATTTGTAATTAATGAACAAAAGTAGACACAAAATTTGTAAAAAATTAATGATTGTTGATTGTTTGTAATGAATGTGCGATATGAAATAAATAGTGTCTGATGAAAAAATGATATTGATAAATGTATATCTATTTAGAATGTGTAAGGAATCACAATCTATTGTAAACTCCAATCTCTTTGAGAAAGGAAAGAATTAATTCAATCCTGACAGTGTCAAAAAGCTCATAAATAGTGTTGACATTGAAATATCTTGCACGAATTCTTTGAAAATCAATGCAATCTAGCAATATATGTTTGATGGTAAAGGGTGCATTGCATGGAATGCATTCAGGTGCATCTTCCTTAGCCAAGAGCCAGGAGTGTGTAATGTGTAAATGACCAATTCGGATTCGTGCAATTGTAACTTCCTCTCTTCGTACGGACCTGTAAGAAGGGTACCATTCTCTGAGGGTAGGCTTAATTGAATGCAATTTATTAAAAACATCATCATTCCATTTTGATTGCCAGATGGATGTGATGTAAGTTAAAATAGAAGGTTTAAAATCGGTGTATGGTACTTTAAAATCTGAAATGGGAAGGTTAAGAGCTGATTTAGCGGATCTATCCGCATGTTCATTACCCATGATACCAGTGTGGCTTGGAAGCCAACAGAACACAAGTCTGTTTGAAGACAAAATATGAGAGATCCTTTGAATAATTTGGCATACCAAAGGGTTCTCCAACTTTTGATTTGATAAGGCTTGCAGTACTGATAGAGAATCAGAAAATATAATAAATCAGGTGGAATTTGCATTTTCCACCAGGTTAAGGGCTAGATCAATAGCCCTTATCTCTGCAGAGAAGATAGAAGACTTGTCTGGAAGGCGGCATTTCTTAACCCATTCTCCATATACAGCTGCAGCTGCAACGAAATCACCATCCTTGGTCCCCGCCCACCACGGAGCCCAACAAGGGGACTTAATCTGGGGAAACCCATCGCAGATCAAGTCAGGGTTACAAGGATGGTATACTCAGGGTGAAAGGGCTAGACTGGACAAATGTGTCCCAAAAGATGTCATTCCAAGCAAGCGACATAAATTTGGGATGATACAGAATGTCAATCAAACACCAAATCTTTCATCTGATTGACCCATGGGCCACCGTCATGGGGTACTAAAGGTGAAGAAATTTGAAATAAATTAGAAAATATGTTGTATGGTGGAAGATTGATGAAAAAACAAGTTGCCCATGACAAGGCATGACCAGCCGATTGATCAGGTCGGGCCTTCCTGACCTCTCGTTTAGCCAAAATTCAGGCCAAAGTGGTGTATTGAAAAAACAGGGTATTAACTAGCCTAACCCTGGATTCTCTCAACCACCAGGATCCCTGCATCAGGCGACACGAGTCGCAGCCAACGGCAAACGGGCAGGCACTTGGTGGGGTTCTACCACTCAGCAGCGCAGTGGCAGGACAATTTCTAACCCCCCGCCCTGCCATGGGGGGGTACATCTACATCTATGATTTCAACAATCTTTCAACATGAATTCGAGATATGCTTGAGTGAGACTTGCTTTCAAAAACTTTCCAAACATCGATTCCAGCTACACCTCCAGAACTTTTTAACGTTTTTTCCGCAGGCGATGTGCAACAACAACTGATCTGAGACGCCTGTGCACACGTTGCCCAAGTTAGCACCGCGTTCTTGCAGCAAAACAACATCAATGTTATGCGCTGGCCTCCATATAGCCCAGACCTATCTCCTATAGAGCATATTTGGGATGTCCCTGTGTGTGCGTAAACGTCCACAACCGACAATAACGCTTCAAGAACTGCGTTGATGAGTAATGGAATTCCATTCCAGAGCATCAAATTAACAATCTTATGCTGTCTATGACAAGGAGAATACGCTCAGGACTCAGTGCAAACGGAGGGACACACCCGTTATTGACTTGGAAAGTTTTTCAACTTAAGAAGTGTCTACCCAACTGCAGAAACAGTTCTCCCATGACTAGATAACACACTTTATTCAGACCAATTGACTGTGGTTATGTTGTGTGATAGTTAACTGTATAATATTAATGAAATGTTCTGTTAAGTGAATGTAGTCAGTAAATATATTGATTTCAAAATGGAGTTGGGTTTGTTTTTGTGTTCATTATATAAGAAAACACCGATAACCCAAACAATACTGGAAATATCCAAGACGGTTTATAAGTGATAAACAGTGCACTCAGGAAATTTAAACGATTAAATTTCAGCTTTTGCATCCAAAATTTAAAACCAGAAGAGAATCTCTAAACCAACTTTTTGTTTCTTCCTCGAGGCCAGTTATCTAGTATGCATCAGTTTTGTGGGATAACTAAACTGTTTATGAACAGGATTCTATTGAAAGAATAAAACACAAGGCTGCACTTCTAGTAACTGGTCTTACAAGGTCAGTTTCCCTTCGAAATGTGTATGCTGAAAAAGGTTGGTTATCTCTTGCTGATAGACAAACATACCCAAAACTAGTTATGATTTACAAAATTACAAATGGACGAGCAACAAATTATTTATCACAAATATTTCCATGAATTGTAGAGACCAGAACACATTATCCATTACGAAATGCTCTTGAAATTGATATCATTGCACGACGAACTGAACTGTTTGCTAACTCTTTTATTCCATCTGATATCGCCCTCTGGAACGCATTGTCAAACAAAAATAAAATGATTCATTCGCTTTCCATGTTTAAAAATGCAATTCTTTGTCGATTTCCTCGCTAATTAACACCAAAGCACTATAGCATTGGTGAGCGGAGATTCTCAGTCGTTCAAGCTCAACTTATAAATAACAACAGTGATCTTCAAGCAGACCTTTTCACAAAAACTACTTCTGATAACATTAATTGTTAATTGCATAGGCGTAGGAGCGTTTTCAACATTGGGGGGGCCAACTTCAGATGAAGACCGGTCTAAGAATAAATGTTCCTAAACTTTTTTCATGCATTTACAAATTCAATAACATTATGAGAATTAAAAGAAAGCGTATGAAAATGTGTATCTTTAACAATAAAAAAAAAAAAAAAGAAAAAAAAAAGGGATATGCCAGGTCTCGATCTTACGCGGAAATCAAATGTATTGATTTAAATATAAAGTAGCAGCGAGCAGACTGTCACAACCACGGATTCATCTACTGTTGGAGAGAGAATAAATTATTCTTCAAGCTTTAGCTAACAATTGAAGACAATATTGAGTCTGACGCATTAGAACAAATTCTATTACATCATTGCTTTTGTCAATCAACACTTCCCGGGTATTTTTGTGAGGTGAGTTTTCATTGGATAAACCCGATGTGTTCAGATTGTCATTTGCGATGATGACGTCAAAAAGATTTTGGTTATTGTTCATTACAAAAGGCGAATTGGAATTAGATAAAGCACAAAAATACACATTCATTTTTATTCTGCTGTTAAATTTCGTTTTTCTTTTTCTTTTCAAATATCTTCATTTGCCATTGTGAATATTGGGGGGACCAAAGTATAGTCTGGCCCCCCGGTCTGGACATTGGGGGGGCCGGGCCCCCCTGGCCCCCCCGGCTCCTACGCCTATGAATTGATCTTAAGACAAAAGAATCGGCGATTTAGAAATCCAAATGAGCTCACACAAAGCAGAGAATTTTTGAAAATGGACAAAACTATGAATAAAGTGAGCTCACTTTAATTGCTACCAATGTCCTGCGAAAACAGCAGTTAGATGACAAATACGCTATGATTTCTGCACAGGGCACATGTCTCAAGCAAGGTTACCATGATAGATGCAAGCAATGTATGGACAGAAATACCTTTAAACTGCCTTTGCTTGAAATAGCATTTGACGGGCCCTGGAAAAGTAGAGCAGGAACCCAGTAAACCACCAACTGTAGATATGATAAGATACCACGTTTTACGTACCACGTTTTCTGTGTTTTATGGTGAGGAAGGTTGAGGTGAAGTAAATAGGCAAAGTTTTAAATATGAGATGTTTGCAACTCAACCAAAAATGCTTCACTGCGGATCAGATTGCACTTGGCATAAGGAAAGCATTGAAGGGAAATGCTAGTGATAAGCTCCGTAGACTCGGAATTAATGCAGACTTTAATGATAACTTGAAAAACTAGACAGTGCTTATTGAGACAAGAGTCAGTCATGCGAAAGTTTTAATTGCGAAATGTTTTCTTCTAGACTTGAGGAGAAATTATGTAAGGCTTTGAGTCTTGAGTCCTTGTCAAGACATGACACGCATATATAAAAGCAGGTTTTACATAATGGTCTTCATAAAGATATGAAGGATTTGTCTCTTTATTGTTAAACTAATAAAGACTGACAAATTCAACGACTTGAGGCAGGTAACATGGATAAGGCAGGAACCAAACATCCTTGCAAGCCTGCAGTTCATTCAGAATCAAAAGAGAACTTAAACAGTTGTTTAATGAGAGAATAGATAAATTAGAAAAGGTTTGAGAAACAAACAGTGGCAATTATAGTAAACATAAGCACAGGCGATGGTGTGGTGGCCGTAATAAAAGTAGGGGTGAGGCAGGCGTTCATATAGTGATAAGCTGAAGATAAATTCACTCCAGAATGTCTTATTTTGCAAAGAAAAAGGTCACATTCAAAGGTGATGTCCTGTTTTTCTGGCACAGTTTTGTGTTCAAAGTGTTTTTCTGGCACAGTTTGTGTGTTCAAAGTGCAAAGAAATGGGCCATGAATCAATGGATTACCCAAACTAGTGAGTGCTCCCAAGATGTGATCTAATGAGAGCACTTGGCCTATTAATTAACCCAAACTTTGTGGAGATAGTAATGAAATTAAAATTATTGTTAGCTTAGTTAAAACTTATTTAACAACAAAGATAGTTACATCTTGGATACAGATGCTTCAGATGTGGCTATTGGGGCAGTCGTTAATCAGATGCAACAGGGAGAAGAGAAAGTTATTGCTTATGCCAGCCTAGGGCTTACTTCTGAGCAGCGGGGATATTGTACCACCAGAAAAGAACTGTTAGCAGTTGTAAAATTCACCAGACAATTTAGACATTATTTATTGGGGAGACCTTTTACTGTTAGGACTGATCATAGCAGCTTAACATGGTTATTAAATTTCAAAGAACCACAGGGTCAATTAGCGCGTTGGTTAGAGGAATTGAGCCAATATGACATGATTGTTAAACATCGCCCTGGTAAGAAACATGTAAATGCAGATGCCATGTCCAGGCGCCCCCAAGAAGAGCCATCCTGTAAGAACTATCGATTAGGAATTGAATTGGAGGAATTGCCTTGTAAAGGATGCCCTTACTGTGCAAAAGCTCATAATAACTGGACCGAATTTACTCTGGAAGTAGATAACGTAGTCCCGTTAGCAGAATCGGCTCGTGATAAAAGAGGTCTTCGGTTGGTTAGGAAGATTATGAGTATTGTGGAAGATCCCAACACTACATCGATCAACCATAGCCGAGTGGATGTAATCAGCCAAGGACAGAGAACAGAAATAGTTGTACCTGACGTCAACAGCATCAGCTCAGGATCTCCAGAGATAATCGACTGGGCGAGTGGACAGAAGAAAGACCCAGATTTCAAGTTAATTCTGGAATATTTGAGTTTGAGTAAATTGCCGAGTGAGTCTCAAGTGTTTCTTGAGACCGCGGCCTCAAAACACATGTAGATCAACAGAGAGCTGTTCACCCTGGATTCTGGAATATTGACCCGGAAGAAGCCCGACGGTGGGTTGCAAAGGGTTGTACCCAAAACCTTGAGACAGGAACTCTTGGAAGTGTTTCACGATATTCCCGCTACTGCACATCAGGCATCGGAACGTACCAAGTTACGGTTACAGGATAAATTCTGGTGGTATCACATGGGTCAGGATGTAAAGAGATATGTTGCCTCATGCCGAGTATGCAATAAAAATAAGAAGCCTTCGAGACATGCCAGGACTTCATTCACCAGTTACCAGGCAGGTGCACCCATGGAGAGAGTCCATCTGGATTTCTTGGGACCTTTGCCGAAAACTCCAGATGGAAATGAATACGTGCTGATGATGGTCGACCAGTTCACAAAGTGGGTGGAGTGCATACCGGTGGCATCACAGACAGCTGAAACAACCGCACATGCAGCTGTTTGCAATTTCTTCTCCAGATTCGGGTACCCGTTCCAGATACATACAGATCAAGGAAGGAATTTTGAAAGCCAACTATTTAGAGCTGTTTGTAATTTGTTGAGCATTCATAAAACTAGGACCACTCCCTACCGTCCATCGGCGAATGGACAGGTTGAGAGATACAATAGGACATTGATGGACTCCGTCAGATGTTTTGTGTCCTACCAGAATGCATGGGACAAATTCCTACCCCAACTTGCTGGAGCACTAAGGTCTAGTATTAATCGGCAAACAGGGTTCACAGCCAACAAACTGATGCTTGGCAGAGAAACTAACCAGCCAGGTGATCTACTATATTCCTGTCCAGCTGTAAAATGGGAAGATAGGGACGAATACGTTCAAGACCTAGAACAGGCGATAAATGCCGCGCATCAGACTGCAAGAGAAAACTTGCATACTGCACAAAAAGCCATGAAGAGAGATTACGACCTCAAGGTGTTGGAGAAATCCTATGAAGTTGGGGATGCAGTTTATGTCATGGACACTGCATCGATTAAAGGGACGTGCAGTAAACTCAAATCACCCTGGAAAGGTCCAGGCATAATATTACAGAAATTTACCGAGGCACTGTTTAGGATAATGAATGAATGAATGAATGGTGTTTTAAGGCGCATCGACAGCTAAGGTCATTTAGCGCGCATTATGATGATGTGGATGAATGGATATTAAAAATATTAACAGGTTAAAATGTATTTGTTTAAAGAAAAAATAAATAAGAATTTGTAATTAATGAACAAAAGTAGACAGAAAATTTGTAAAAAATTAATGATTGTTGATTGTTTGTAATGAATGTGTGATATGAAATAAATAGTGTGTGATGAAAAAATGGTGTTGATAAATGTATATATATTTAGAATGTGTAAGGAATCACAATCTATTGTAAACTCCAATCTCTTTGAGATTGGAAGGAAAGAATTAATTCAATCCTGACAGTGTCAAAAGGCTCATAAATAGTGTTGACATTGAAATATTTTGCACGAATTCTTTGAAAATCAATGCAATCGAGCAATATATGTTTGATGGTAAAGGGTGCATTGCATGGAATGCATTCAGGTGCATCTTCCTTAGCCAAGAGCCAGGAGTGTGTAATGTATGAATGACCAATCCGGATTCGTGCAATTGTAACTTCCTCTCTTCGCACGGACCTGTAAGAAGGGTACCATTCTCCGAGGTTAGGCTTAATTGAATGCAATTTATTAAAAACATCATCATTCCATTTTGATTGCCAGATGGATGTGATGTAAGTTAGAATAGAAGGTTTAAAATCGGTGTATGGTACTTTAAAATCTGAAATGGGAAGGTTAAGAGCTGATTTAGCGGATCTATCCGCATGTTCATTACCCATGATACCAGTGTGGCTTGGAAGCCAACAGAACACAAGTCTGTTTGAAGACAAAATATGAGAGATCCTCTGAATAATTTGGCATACCAAAGGGTTCTTCAACATTTGATTTGATAAGGCTTGCAGTACTGATAGAGAATCAGAAAATATGATAAAACGGGTGGAATTTGCATTTTCCACCAGATTAAGGGCTAAATCAATAGCCCTTATCTCTGCAGAGAAGATAGAAGACTTGTCTGGAAGGCGGCATTTCTTAACCCTTTCTCCATATACAGCTGCAGCTGCAACCAAATCACCGTCCTTGGATCCATCAGTGTATATAGGTTTGTAGGAAGAATATTGTTCTTTTATCTCTCTATATTTACTGTGAAAGATAGCTCTATCTATTTCTGATTTTTTATCAGAGGTAAGATCAAATAAAAAGTTTGCTGTGTCCTGTGTCCATGGATAAAGGTTGGGGGAAAATACTTTATCGTGAATCATGACAGGATCAAACCCTGTAATGATAGAGATTTGCCCGTCTGGATCAAGAGACTTCAAGGAGATCCCGATTTGTTAAAAGCGGCCCTGCCAGAGAACGTGAATGGGAAAGAAGTGAAATATTGTTTATGTAGGTTACCAGACAATGGAGGGTTCATGATACAGTGTGATGTATGCCTTGAATGGTACCACGGACCCTGTGTCAATATTACCCCAGCTTTAGGGAAGACTATTAAACAATATGCTTGTCCGGTGTGCGAAGGAAGTCCTGCCCCCGGACTCACTTCTTAATTTGCTTTTCAGATACAATGGCTTCCAAACCGAGGAGGAATCGACTGACCACTCCTAGAGAGTTGGTTGAGACGATCCTCCTATCGAATCAACGCTTGGATAGTGAGCAGTTCCTCTGGCTCGTCCAAGAACCCTACCAGGAGGCAATCCAGCAGAGGGACCAGCACTGGATCCGGGAGTTTCAGCGCGAATGTGCCATGTTCGCACTGACCGAGGATGAAGTGTTGCGCTTCCTGCCAAATCCCTATGGACGGAATTTCAAGACAGCTACTAAGAAACGACCAAGTAGCACGGAGACACGTCCCGACCTCCATAGGGATATCCGACTTCAAGACAATCCAGAATTGACGGTGGTGCGGATGAATACGGCAGGCACCTCTAAGGTTACAGCAGCTGTTGTGACTGGAGTACCTGCTGCTGAGACGGCCACAACAGACACCAACCAACCGGGACCAGCTGCAGTAGAGAGCCCAATGGTCACAGCAGATGCTGTGACCACTCCGTCTGCAGTTCCCAAAAGAATAGCCGACACGGATAGACAAGCTGAGGAAGAGAGTCCCATGGTCACAGCTTCCTCTGTGACTACTCCTTCTGCAACTCACAGCAGTCAGGGGGTCGTCCTCTCCAATACCCGTGCGACAGAGAGTTCTCTGGTTACAGCCTCGGCTGTGACCAAGAATCCTGTTGCTGGACAAGGAAGTAAGAGGACATCAAAGGCCTGAAAAAATGAGAGTTCACAAACTCTACCTGTGGAAACAGCTGTCTACACCAGATCCGGATTACAGACACGACATGAACAGGAGTGGCGACCAGAGGAGAAGAAAAGGCGCGTTCATACAAGAAGCCCTACTAGACGTGACTCTAGAAGTCATCACTCGTCTTATAGGGAGTCTAGACGACCAGCCAAACGCCACCTTCCTGAAACATACAAGTCCAGGGTTTTCTACAGCAGAGACCCCCGATATCAATCCTTGGGAGACAGGCGATCAGAGTCCCACAGAAAGGAGCCAAGTCGCCGAGACGGCCACGAGTCTTTCTCCAATCGCCAAGTAGTCAGACCCAAGCTCAAAGAGAGCCGACGAGTGTTCCACTCAAGACTGGATTACGAGCCTCTACCTGATGTTTCGATGACTGTTAAAGGCAGCAAACGAACCATCAGCCATACAGGACATGGACCCGCCCTAGAGGCTACTGACGGTCCGCCCTGTAAGCAGGCCCGGAAGATGTGTCCAATTAAAGGGTGCAACCAACCGGTTGGGAAATTGAGGAATCACCTCAGGAAAGTCCACATCCCAGGACTCTTCCATGACGAAGAAACCCCGAATGAGTTAAAAAATGCTCAGTTCCTTGCTCTCCGTCATCATATGCTGGAGATGCTCGCCCGATATTTAAAGGGAATGAGTGCCACAGTGTATGATTTGATCGACATTGTGAACAAGGAGGCAGATCTACCACCCACAGAGGTAGCCAGAGAGAATCAGCCTGCAATGGAGGCTATGGCCAGGGAGTTTGGCTGGAGACAGCCAGGGGACCAACTTGTCCCGCTCAATACCCCAGCCCAGCTGATTCACTGGCGCCCATTAGCTTTCCTGATAGGGAAACTGGCCCAATCCCAGCGAGAGGAGATTTTCCGATTATTCGGAGAAAAATGGGCCGTTCCTGGGCAGGAGGTAATGGAGACCTCAATGAAAAGAAACAGGCCCAATCCACGCCGAAGAAAGAAGTGGAATGATAAGCATCAGGAGCGATCAGATCCTCCGGAGGCTATGGAGACGACTACAACCTCTACCCCAGACGAAGGGATCATACCAACAATGACCTTTACTTCTAAAGAGGCATTGCCCACGATCCAGGAGGTGGAGGAAGTGCCTAAAAACCAAGACCCACTCCATTCAACAGACGGAAGGACCATGGACCAAACCCCAGAGGTTTTTGGGCCCAAGGAACCCTCACAGGTCTGTTTAAAGCAAGGAGCTGTGGAAGTGGATGTGAGCAATACATCATTGCTTAAGTTCAACCTTGGGGATTTGACGCTAAACCTGGGGCAAGCCATGGAACTGGACTACGGAGAGTCATCAGTTGATGAAGAGACGCTCCTACAGTCCAGTGATTCACCCCCAGAGAAAACACAGGGCACCGGGACGGAATCTTCTCAAGCCAGCCTCACCTATGCGGAGGTACTTCAAGGCCCAAAGGAAAGGAAGGCCCCAACTCCTCCAGAGAGTTCTGGTGGTTTTTCCTACGCCGATGCGGTTAAAGTCCAGCAGAAGACAACACCCCCGAAAGTGAAGGAACAACCCGGGAACATCAAAAACTCCCCCATTGGAATTGCTCCCCCAAGGCCACGAGCCCCATCGGTAGCAAACCCTTCACAGCCTGAGGCTTTCGACAGTCACTTTCACCTAGATCGACTTAGTAGGAAGCTTCACTGCCCTGCCATGGACGAGAAGATCATCTTCCATCACATGGACCCACCACCAACGGTGCCAGTTACCTTATCTGGAGGTGTTGCAGTTTTCTGCGACCCTTCGGGGTATCGGCACATACCAAAAGATCTATCGCCCTGTTGGAAGATAGCCGTCGGAGTTCATCCAACCAAATTAGCGGATTTGACGCCCTCCCGTCGCAGACAACTTAAGGAGTTCCTTAAGGACCCGAGAGTGGCTGCGTTCGGGGAGATTGGAGTAGACTACGACGAAGAATTGACAGATAGAGGACGTCAGTTGGCAGCCCTAGAGGAACTTCTCCCCTTATGTTCTACAAGACATGTGCTAGTCCTTCACATCAGAGGAAGGGGGAGGAATCAATGCGGTTAGCCTTCCTGGACTGTTTTGAGATGGTTTCCACATATGTAACCCCTGAACAGAGGATCCATCTCCACTGCTTTACCGGGAATCATGAGCAACGACAGAAATGGAGCGACGCTTTTCCGAACTGCTACTTTGGATATACAGCCCTCATCAGCGCGACGCAGTAAACCGTACTCCGTTGAGCCGTCTGCTGGTGGAGACCGATTCCCCGTATCTGACAGTCCAACCTCGACAAAAAATCAACACGCCTGCTTACATAGGAGATGTTGCTTACCTGATTTCGGGAATTAAGAAGATGCCTGTTTCAATCATCCTCCAGCACACTACCAGGAATGGCCAGTCGCTGTATGCAGGACCTCAGTGATCAGGACAGCGACCCATGAAGCAGATGCAGACCTACCAGAAAAATAAGGGATTGCGTCTCAAATCTAATTTGGGACCACCCTCATCCAAAATAGACAAATTTGAGTCTCATATTTGGGACCAATTTGAGTAAGTACAGTTTTTCAGAACAAAGTTGAGTACTGGTGAACCCAGGAAAGGCCTCACTGCTTAAAAAATAAAATGGGGAGGAATGTTGTAGTTTCTATAAATAGCTTCGCGCGTGAATTATTACTTATGCGTCTCATTGGTTGAGACCCGGTCACGTGTTTTTTGGTAACGCTTCCCTCCCGCAGTGAGTCAGTTAGTTGCAGATCCCCACTTTGACAAGACCTCATCAAGTCGTCGAAGTGGTGATAATTCATAAACCTAAGGAGCAGAGCTTTGGGAGCCGTTCCTTATGGTAAGTAGCTAACTCTTATATTTCCTTAGTGAAATACAACATTATTTTACATTGATTGTGAAACAAGTTCTTACAACCTAGATCAATCATTCTCGATTCTGCTTCCTGGATACATAACCAGTACTCGCGCTGAATGTGGATTTATGAAAGTTCGCAACGCAGAACCCACTTTCATGGGATTCGAACCCACTACCCTCTTGTCCAGTAGCCGACACTCTACCCCTAGACCACTGTTGGTAGCACAGTAACCAGAGCCTGTTTAGATACTAGAAGTTGTGTCAGTATTATTTCTGTATCTTTTTATAAAAAATATCTCAGTGATATAGCGCTTACACAAGTCTTTTTTTTTGTTTACTCACTCATACCATTACAAAGTGTTCTGTACTGCACTTGACTCAATAATAATGAATGGCGTTTTAAGGCGCATCGACAGCTAAGGTAATTTGGCACCCATTATGATGATGAGGATAAATGTGGACTCAATAATAGCAGGATAATTATCAACACCCACTGTATGTTAGTGTCAAGGTACAAAAGGTGTGCATCACGGTCACGGACTAAGGTGTTGTTCAAGGTGTTCCAAAATAGTCCTCGGCATATTTAGTAGTTTTTTTTTTTTCCAATGAATCTCAAGTATCTGCCACCATCGTGGATTATTTACGATGTGCCCTAAATGTAACAAAGATGAGAAAAACATGCAGCCATATCTGGCCTCATACCCGGTCGTGGATTATTTACGATGTGCCCCAAATGTAACAAAGATGACAAAAACATGCAGCCATATCGGGCCTCGTACCCGGGACCTTCCCTAACAGTGGGAACTTGTGAAGGCTCTACCAATTGAGTTATTCTGCTCACTTACACATTTAACTCTTCGTTCTTAATCAAGACCCCGCCTACATTATCAAGTTGCAAGTTAAATGGTGCGCTTTGCAGTTGTGCAAGAAAGAAGGCGAAATCTGATATGGACTTAAGTATTTTTCAGATCACATCTTGTAAAAAGTAAGGAATCAATAAGCATAAAGTATTGATATTTTAAATGATTTAAATGATGTTTTAACGCCCATTGACAGCTAAGGTCTTTGAGCAAGCATTATAATAAAGTGGATCAACGTATATTGAATTATTTACAGACTAAAATGTATTTTTTGTTTGCCATATCAACAATTTATAGTTATGTAACAACTTTCCAGGATGATCCAGTAATAAGCTAGGGCTCTGAAGTCACTTGCCAAAGGTCATTTCAACGAAACCAGAGGTGTCCGTGGGTCTCAAACTCAGTACCCCTGAGTTGTTATTCCCCCACCTTAACCACTGGGCCAAGCAAGCCCTTGCTAAAATGTTTATTAAGGTAAAGGATGCATTGCATTGAATGCGTCAGGTGCATCTACCTTAACCAAGAGCCAGAAGTGTGTAATGTGTAATGACCAATTCAGACTGGTGCAATTGTAACTTCTAGCTGTATGGACCTATAAGAAGAGTACCACTCTCCAAGAGTAGGTTTTATAGAGTGCAAGTCCTTAAAAACACCATTCCATTTTGATTGCCAGATGGATTTAATGTATGTTAAATAAGGTTTGAAATTGGTGGATGTTACTTTAAAATCTGAAATTGGAATGTTGAGATCTGATTTTGCAAATCTATGCGAATGTTCATTACCATTGATTTCAGACTGGCTTGGGAGTCAACAGAAGTCTATTCAATGACAAAACATGGGGAATCTTTTGAATAGACTGACATACCAAAGGCTGTCTTTATCAGGGAATCTCTATCAAGTCAACACCACTCTACGAACAAACACAGAATTAACCCTTAGAATGCTGGGTAATCTTTTAAAAATAGATATTTTTGTCATATGCTTTCAAAAATCTTAAAAATATCTGCTTAATTTTGTTGAGGAAAGATACCCAGAGTAGCAAACAGTTAAGATCCAAGCCAGCCACCAAGTAAATAGGCGGCTGACCTGTGATCTTACCGGTTTGCATAAGCATAAAGTCGGTTCCAGCACTGTACAGGTTAATCCTCAAAGCTAAGGCTCCAATAGTATTGCATACAATAGGACCTCATTGAAAACCAATTAAAGAGAACAGTTTATATATGATAACTTTTGGAAGCAAATTAACATTGATAAAAAACCCGGTTTTTAAAAAAAAATACCCTCTTGGATAAAAATCCAACTAAGGCCAACTATACATTATCCAAACCTTTTGAAGAGCCATTAAACAGAACAATTAGATTGCTCACATTTTGAAAAGGTTCCACCAATAAAACATTTAAATGAAAACTTTCAAATGATTGATGATCCATGGTGCCACCAACATGCTCTTTACTGAGTACAAAATAAAAAAAACATTGTATGGTGTTTAACATCATATCAACAATTGTTCAGGTATAAAACAGATTTCCTGGATCCACCAGTACTAGGATAGAGCTCTGAAGTGACTTGCCAAAGGTCACTCGCAAGAAACCAGAGGTGTCAGTGGAACTTGAACCCAGGTCTGCCACCTCAACCACTGGACCACCCAGGACCCAAATCACAACTATAAGATAAAAGTATCCTCCATAAATATCTTGTCAGGTGCTCCAAAGACTCGAGGCAGATCCAGCCAAACTGGATACAAACCTACAATCTTTAGGTGCACAGATAAATAAACATACTATTGATCTTTGACTATGTATTTTCTTAGAGTGCAAGGCAGATCCAGCCAAACTGGATACAAACCCACATTCTTTAGGTGCACAGATAAATAAACATACTATTGATCTTTGACATTGTATTTTCTTAGAATGCAAGGCAGATCCAGCCAAACTGGATACAGACCCACAATCTTTAGGTGCACAGATGACTTAATGTACTATTGCTCTTTGACCATGCCCTTTTTGCTTGCGAGGCAGATCTAGCTCAACTAGATACAAACCCACAAACCTTCAAACATTAACACATGTTTTGCAAAATCTCTGATTATGGCTTCTTTGAGTGTAAGGCACATCCTGCTTAAGACGATGAAAATCCATAAACTTAAGATGGTATGATTAGGAAATTATTTTAAGCATTTTTCATTATCTATACTCAAGAATAAAACATGTACATGGCAACATGGGTCTTACAATTCAAGATACATAAAAACTTGATGTAATGTTTTTTGTATTGATAGTTGAAATTCATTCGAAATTTGACCTTATCTAGCATTTTAATTGGATTGGAAGTTTAAGGCAATTTTCAACAACATGCCATGCTGATCAATGCACCTTTTAATGTTCCTGGCATTTAAAGCCTGAAAGATGTTTTCCAAACTGTAGTTTACCAAACTGTAGTTCAGGACCGTCCTTTTGTAACTATGACATTTATTTTACAACAGGGAGTTAGCCTTGAAAACTCTTTATTCAAAAACATATTAATGCGCAAACATCCTTAATAAGTTTATATTTGAAAAATACCATGTACAAGTTAACCAATTCAGTGCTGGAACCGACTTCATGCTTATGACAACAGTTTGAATCCAGGCCAATGGCCGAGTAAATTGATCCAACCTGTTTGTTTCTCTTAATATCTTTCCTCAACAAAATTAAGCAGATATTTAAGGTTTTGGAAAGCAGATGACACAAAAATCTAGTTTTAGAAAATTACCCAGGATTCTAAGGGTTAAAAATCAAGTGTTATTGGGATGGAAGTCTTGCGACAGGACACTCTGATGAAAAAATTCAGTTCTGCTGGTATGGTTTGAGCCTTGGTTAACCTTTGTGTCATGCAGGACCCAAGTTTCATTGAGAAACTGTTCTTATGAGACTTTTTAAATAACAAGTTGCCTTCTCACCATGGCAAAAGAAAATCTTACTGTCACTTAGATCTCACGTATGAATAGCAAAATTTTGATGAAGACAATTCAATTATTTTAAAATGTTTGTTAAGGAAGTTTTGACAAGTGTTTAAGGAACTGTAGCATCAGGAGATGCATTGTCATCTTGAAGAAATATGAATGATTGGATACATATGTCAACACATCATCCGTTCTAACACATGCTCATGAGACAACAGGCACAGAGATATTGGAAATAGTTATCTTTGTTGAGATAAACTGGCAATTCAGATGTTTAGCCTTTTTATTAACCCATTACCAAACAAAAACGGCATTTAACCACTTTTTGCAGACAACTCTAGAAAACATAGTAACATCGTAACGAGCAACTTTTCCCTTTCCCACAATGTTTTCTGTCCTATTAGAAGTTTTTTTTCCCCAATTTCATCACCTTTTGAAATGTTGTCTGCAATCTCTTTCAATTTGGGACAATCGAAAATTTGGTGTTTTGGTAAAAGGTTAACAAAACATTAATATGCTCGCTCAGTACATCCAATAAACATTTAAGCCCATTCCATTGTATATAATTTTCTCAACATCCTGGACAGACACATGAAACCATGAGAAATGAACTTTTCTTTGTAAGGGGTTGAACACTTTATGGTAGATAGCGTCGACATACGCTTTATCCATGACTGTTGACAGTATAAACGGGTGCTCGTTGCATTACCTTCAGAGGTATAAACGCTCGCAGGTCAATATTGACGACTATAGTTCATCACTGGGCGTCGACAAAATTGTTTCAATTTAAACCTTCAATTACACCCATAAACACCATTGTTACATTCTCCTAATTTTACATTAATCATGAATAAATGGGTTTTCTTTCATTTCTGATGAAATAATCATGGGGTCAAAGTTTAAACTTTAACTCAAGATAGATTCTTTTGATTCACATGACACTGTTCTGAAAAAAGGAACAATCAAAATGGTTAGAAAGGAAATAAAACCACCAAACCAATAAATGAGAGGCCTTTAATATCAAGTCATAAAGATAAAATGATGCCTGTAACTGACTATATACAGATTTGTCATTTCTCTTTGATTAATAGTCTTCTCTAAGTAAGAGAATTATTTTGGGTTTAAGCTACTTTTGCTACAATGTTCTTTTTGTATGGAAATTGTAAATATTTCGTAAAGGAGTGAGCTGTTCTTTGTAGAACTCCTTTCTTTCCGTAATATTTCCGATTAATGTTTATGCCTAATCGATGGACGATTTCGGTTACCAAAAGCGTCTGCGTTTTAGTGTTTAGTCCTATCCGGCACCTTTGGACATGCGCAGTAGATGTGATGGAGAAAAAACATGGTTGAAACGAAAACGAACGAACGAAAATGTCTTATTTTAGCGTCTTGGTCAGGAGAACAAGGTAGCATAGCTTATTGTTTATGTCTTTAACGAACGTATTATGGTATCCTGCCGAGTGTATATGTTGACATGCTTTATTTTCCATTATTGCGTTGAAGGAATTTATGTGGTGTCCGAGTAACCAGTATCCGGATAGGTACTAGTCCCGCTGATATTAACAGACTGTTTGTTGCTCGTATCCTGTGTTGTGGGTGCTCGTTGGAGTTGTCTAAATGAGATAATTTGATGATCTCATACATTATGGGGTTTCAGTGAATATGTAGAATACATTTATTCTTAATTACCATTATCTGAAGCACATTATATTTGTGTTAATTTGAATGCCCTTTATTCCATAATGTTTTGATGCTCAACTAGAGCTGTGTAAATGACACTCAATTTAGTATTTTCCTCTTATATGCAATGTTGTATTGTAAGATAAATGTCCGGCATTACTGGTTTAGTGAGATTCTCTTCGGAATTGTTGAATATCCTGTAATTGTCATGATGTTTTGACTTAATCTGGCCATGGCTCTCTTCAGAAACATTGACTAGCAAACATAGTTAACTATAATAGACTACATGGAGTATTGCATTCAATGTGCGCTGTCTGTTTAAATGTATAAGAGAGAACTTGTGGTTTGATATATATATATGCCAATCATTCTTTCTCTGGTTACAGTAGTTATGGAAGTGTATTTACTTCCGTGCAGTAGTATAGAGGTCTTATTAGTGTCCCTATGTTTACTTACAGTTTTTACGGTGAAGACGATCATGTAACGAACGAAGGAACGAAATAAAACATGAAATTCTCATCAGTTATTAACATCCTTTAAAGACCAAGTCCCGCTACAATGCCGATATGTAAAGACCAGATAGATGTTATGGTTTCAATAAAAAGCCTCAGTATCTCATTGGTGCAGACCTTGGCACTTGATTGTGAAAAACCATTTCAAGCCATTGAGATCCAGAAGACCTATTTGTCTTACTATGTGGTGTTCTAATATCAATCCAAGACAAACAGTGCCTCGGAAGCTGTTCCCAATGATAAGTCCAACTCTCCTTGTATTCTTTTAAAATACTACGCACTTTTTGCTTTAATTGTGTGTATCAATTGGGATAACCCAATTTTCACCACCAGCAAACGAAGTTCAAGGCTTGAAAAGTCAAGAGATTGCCCAATCAGGACAGGGTTTGTTAGTTTCAATACAATACAATACATTTTTATATGCAAAACTTTACAAAATCATTTGCATATTACAAAACAATATAATTGTATCAAAATAGAACTGATGTTATAAAAGGACAATATATAAGTGATGAGTAACATATAGTACACTATAATTCATAATAGGTTTAGAAAGTTCTGTCTCAAAATGTTGCTGGTAAAAATATATTTAGCCATGTTTAGAATTTCTTTTTTGTTTTTTGATGCCATAAGTGTTTCGAATTTATAAAGATGCAATAGTTATCTGCCATAAATTGCCATAAATTTATCAATCCAGTAGCTGCATCCAAAACAACAAATCGGTGACTCGTTATACTGTGTAGTATCTTGTCGCAACTCATTTCAACAACTTTGTTCCTTTTACTCACCATAAATGGCATTGGATCAAACTCATTACACCAAACACAACCTCAATCAATATCATCTTTAGAAGCTACAGGAACAGGCTTTCCTTCCGGAAGAGGTGCCAAAAGAGCTTTAGCCACTTATACATTGGCATCTTTAAATGCTTCTGTTGTCAGACAAATACCATCAAACCAGAAGTAAATTGTGACTCACAGAGAACAAAGTCAAATCAAGTGAAAATGAGCAGCTGGCTGCAGAATAGGATAACAATTTTAAATGGAAAATCATTAATGCAAGATGATGAAAGGGACACAAATGTGTGTTGCCCACAAAAGAATTCTTTATAATTAGGATGATGCGGACAATAATAATGTCCCTTCTGATGATGATAATGGTGATGATATGAGATCCATTTTATAAGACATAAGAAGAAATATGAACTCAATGAACAGGAAGTTTTACAAATCTAATGCACTGTTGATGACTAAAATACAACTGAGAGATTAAAATGAAATCCGGAGAAATGGAATGGATAATATGGAAAAGCTATTACTGGACAACACTCTAAAAATTGAAATGTATAGAAGCAGTCTCTACGAGAAAACGCAAGATTCATTAATGTGGCAGAGAAAGCAAAAGAGTCATTGGAAGAGTCAGAATAGAAGGATTACATAACAAACAAACTGAAACTAGATGCCTGTAAAATAAGAAATTGAAGTGCACAGACTACCTTCTAGAGAAAAACCACACCATTGTAAAGTTTTCATGTTTTAAGCAAACAGATAACCTTTTACCACATCTGGAGACAAAATGAAAAAATAGTGCTATTTTTCGGAAATGACACTGGAGGGAGCATCACTCAAGTACAGTTAAGATTTTCAAGGGCAAGTAGGAAGTGTGGTTGAATTTAATTTGATTCATGATTAAGTGAATAAAGGAAAATAAAAAGGCATATGACAAGTTGATTGTTGATGGTCAAGCCTATGCTTATGACGAAAGTAGTTTGAAACCTGTTCTAGAAACAAAGGACTAGCAGTTAGGTTTAGGCCAGTCAAAGAGACTTGTATGATAGTCACCATTGAGTATCAAAACACCTGTCTACAGTTTGTGTGTGTTGTTTGACCATTAGAAGTTAAATAAGTTATCAACAACATCCAGTTTATTAATTATTGTAAATCACTTGACAATGCAAGTCTAAATGAGACATGTGTGTGGTTTTGCGAGAATTTGTTAAACCAGTTAATTTGCACGAGAAGAACAACTTGTTTGTACAAGAATAACAACTAGGAGAATAACAACTTGTCTTATTGTCATTTTGATAAGCATGACTGCTTGAAGTCTATAAATCATAAGATCAGGGAATTATGTTTCAGTTTGGTCACATGAGTATATGAATTAAGTCTTTTGTAAATAGAAAATAATTTTGGTTAAAGGAAACCAAGGGTTTTTTCACTGTGCTTTTGTTTCATCTTTTTTTCCCAATCTATCTGAACATTTCTTTGCTTTATTAAACAAGAGGGCCTTTTTCGGACTATTCCGTGGTCTGGGCATCGACAGGGCAGGTCGACGTTCTATTCTTTTATTCATTGAACATATTTTGGATATTTAAACCACCAAGGACCTTTATTCATATTGGCTGAGAATGTCTGACGACAAGAGGGATCAAAGAAAAAGTCTCGTCATGGACTATAAGAAATTGAACGAGTACCATGAGGTATCCATTGGAGACCCCTGCCAAACGAGCCGGACCCAGGAATGTACCAAGCAGGAACCAATGATAGGCATTTCCACTTCCTCTACCACCAACAGAGAGTTCCTTGAAGAGAAATCAAGGCTTGAGGAGAGGCTGGTGGCCTTGAAGCAGGAGCAGGAACTTGCCAAGCTGCAGGCGAAAGTCGAAGAGAAGGAGAGGGCGAGGGGTAAGAGGAACGGTACGGCCATGGTAGGAAAAGGTATGGACGAATTGTTTACTGTTAGTGACTTGTCACATCAAGAGGGTTTGAAGTGTGTTTCTAGCCTCGGGTTATTGGACGATGGATATGAGAGCGAGGAAAGTGACGGGGACTCTAGCATAAGTTCTTCTGTTAGATCTTTAGCTCATCAGACAACACAAATTTAAATTGAATAATACTGCTTCCTGTTCAATTAAAAAGGGCAAAGTTCAGAGGCCAGTGAGTCTGTAGTTACTCCTCAAAGATTTCCTCATGCACATCTTCGATTTGAATTTGTAAATAAAGCTGTTGACATGCTTAAAATTAACATGATTGAGGTGGGCAAATTGGAAATCATATCAAGCTCAGCTGTTAAAAGTAAAAAGGTCAGCTCGAATTGAATTACTGAAAAGCTTAATGTTTCTGAATTGTACTTATGAATTAAAAGTATTAAGGACGTCTCAGTGGTTTCTTCTACACACTTCATCTGCGCATCCAAGGAAGATAATAATCAGTTACCAAAGAGGTACTTGAATAGTAGTCAGATAAACGTTTTTATTCAGATAAAATTTACTGTACGCAATTTTTTCAAAGAATAATCATATTATCCATAAATCCATAAATGGTTATTAACATTATTATTTATTTCTTATGTTTATTGAGCCCCCAGCTTATATTTTTCAAGTTTCGTTGTTTTTAAAAATGTTTTTCAAATATGGTTACCATGGAAACTGTCATTTTAAAGAAAAAGTAACTTGTCAACATTTACTTTTTTATGCATTTTTTTATTTCAAGATTGAATTTTGCTTCACAAACTGAAAAAAAATAGGAAATTCTATGAAAGGAATATTTGAATATCTTCATTTATTTGTAACATTCATATCAATTTTCATTGTTTTTTGTCAAATACAAAAATTTGTAGAATTGATTTGGATTACAAAAATTGTCCAGATTGTAATAATTCATAATATTGAAATTATAATGCATTGAAATTATCATTTCATCATTTTTGTGTTGATAAATCTTCCATAAATTATTTTATTACCTCTGAAGATTGTATGGTTGTTTTAACATTTTTGCCGCAAATGGTTACCATAGAAACTGTCATTTTATGAAAAAACTAACTCGTCAACCTGCATTTTTATTTTCGTTTTTGAATTTACAATAAAATTTAATTCAAAATAACATAAAACTGTTGAAAATGTCCTTACGATCATTAAATGCCGGAATTTTTCATGAAATTGAATGGGGGGGGGAGGGGGAAATGAAGTTTGACAAGCATATTTGTGCTTCATGCTGGGAACATGACAAAAAAAAATCATCCAGAATGCTCATCTGCTTCTCCTCATTTGGGCAAAAAGGAAATCAAATCTAAATATTGACAGACATTCTTGTAATAACTTTTATAGAAAATCGTTGAATAAGTGTGCAGAAAGTAAACTGGAAAATACGGACAAAAGGATCAATACCCTTGATACATTGGAGAAAAAAGTCAGTTGTTTTGACAATTAATTTAAATCGGTGAAATTGTACATTTATAACAACATAAAAAACACTGACGAAAAAGTAGCCAAAGTACAGGAGAGAATAGACACGCTTGAATTCTCTTTAGGTATGGCCAATGACCAGTTGTCACAATTACACAAGGACAAGGCTAATATGAACAATGAACTGTTATATGTTCAATCGCAATCAATGGGCAACAATCTTGTGTTTTCAAACATAATAGAATCAGATCAGGAAACACCTCAGAGAAACTGTATGTATAAATAATAAACATGTTAGATATTTGGTCATGTTTTCAAACTGAATGCCAGCTTGAAGATGCAAATAATTGTCACAAGGTCATTAAGTGTTGGTCAACTCTTGACCAATAGTCATGTTTCTTATCATCCAGAGCTGAAAGAGTTTACAGACATCAATTGATATCGAACACAGGTTTTGAAAATATTCTGCTGTTATGATAGAAATCATCATTGGTATAAGGAAAGATTGCCCCTTTTTGTGTACTTTTACTTGAAGGATAATTTCCAAAGTAGTCAGCAGTAGAACCACCCCTTGTAGCATTTGGTAAAGAGTTAGGAACAGTACTGAGCCAATGAAAAGCAACACATTTGCATCAGTCATTAAGACCGAAAATAACAGGCATTATCTAAAAATTCCATAAATTAAATCTATCATTTTCAATTTTAATATTCTTGAATCCTTTGGTCCAAATCAAAAATTATCTTTCAAATTGTTAACAACATTTTTCAGAAAGGACACCTTTTTTAATAAAAGGATATGTTATCGACAAGAAATCCCTTAACCCTTATAGCACTCAAACTGACTTCATGCTTATGCAAACAGGTTAGATCCAGGCCAACCAAGTAAATTGGTGGCTGGCCTGTGATCCATCCTGTTTGCTTCTCTGAGTATCTTTATTAGGCAGATAATTAAAGATTTGGAAAGCAGACAACACAAAAATCTATTTTCAGAAAATTACCCAGCATTCTAAGTGTTCAAAAAGTTGCTTTTCAATGTTTCAGTACAATTGTATGATTAAAACTCACGATTCCCTAAACCTATACATACATGTTGGACCTCAAACATTTGGATGTAGTGGGTGTCATCTAATTGAATTCATCCTTTGTGGTGGTCTATACTGTAGAAGTATGGTGACAAACAAATCTGTCCTGAAAAATGAATAATCACAAGTGTGCAATATTTTGGAAAATAAGATGAAGACAAGCATGCAGATTCTGGGTTTGTAGTGACCATGTCTCCATTTAAGTTATATTGGGACATCCTACTCTTGATAATGGAGGAAGACCTCATACTCAACTACAGGTTAAGGCTTGTCAAGTCAGGTATAACCATCCAGTGATAATTTTACCTCTGCGTCCCAAGTCATATACACATAAAAATTGCTGGGGACACATCATTTCAAAAGATATGTGTCCAGCCAGAAGCATTCTCATCAGCGCAAGTAATGTTTACAATGTAGTAAACATCATAAAGCATGCTTTCTTTCTATCAAATCTGCATTGTTTTGAGTCATTTAAGCTAGGATTATCATTAAGAACAAGTGTTATACTATTTGACATGATCTTATAGCTTGGATCATTGGTACTCGGACGCATAGTTTTACCTTTGGATACATAGTTTCAAAAGGTATGTGTCCAAAAGGACACGATAACTTTCATTTCTAAAATTAACACTGACCATCCCCTTTCCAATAAGTCAATCAGGGGACTACCTCCCATGAAAGTCCTAATGCCGTCGGTGGGATATGAACCCACATGGAGAAGGGCCATCTAATTTAAAGATTTGTTCTCGATCTCTTCATAACTTTGTTGGCCTTCTGATAATCTCATACCATCCTAGGCTATTCATAAAGCTTCGCCATTCGCCATAGGCGAAAGTCAACTTGGTTTGGCGAAAAAAGAAATGTACCCTTTCGTCAATTTGGCGAAAGTAAAATTGACCCCATTTTGTATAGAGTCTGTAATGGCGAAAGTGGGAAGAATGGCTAAAGTCTTTTCGCCACTACGAGTGGTAATCATTAATTAAAATTGAATAGTTTGACGTTGAACAGCTTAAATATAAATAGAAGTGTTTGGTTCCTTAGCCGATTTTCTAGTGAAAGCGCTCTTTTAGAAAATCCGGAGACCAGACATTATGTATATTTCCAATAGCAACGTCTAATGAAAACGTTTAAACAGGCCGGTTCCCGGTTTCAGTTAATGTGTCACACTCAAGTCGGTACCAGAATAATAAAACGCACCAAAACGTTTTCGATACTTATTTCTGTAGCTCACTGCGTTAAAAAAAGATACTCATAAAGGTGATATGGGACTTATTGCAATAAAAAGCACGCGAATAAAAAACATTATTTGTGTGTAAACACATTCAATATATCAAGCGTTTTAAATGATTACATCGATGCAATATTAGAACGAAATTCCATGGTACGGAATTTACGGACAACGAAACAACAACAACAACAACATGAGGGAAAGGGACTCCCGGTGAAAAATGGTAATTAAAACAAACATTCAAGGAAATATAACCTTTTATGAGCATATCTTAATGCATTGGAACTCCCACATTTAGTAAAAAGAACGTCATTACTGGGCTCTTCATTGGACCAAAATATTATGAGCCATTTTGGCTAAGCTACCCAAATTTTCTTTAGCCACTTGGATTTTTGCAAAGCCAAATTTGGCTAAGTCTTTTTAGCCATTTTAGCAGAAATATTAAATATAAATTACAGTTCATTTGTTCAATTTACAGACCAATTATTGAAATAGGCTAGAATGGTATTTATCACATAATAAAATAAATGATGTGTAAATTGAACAAATAAATAACAGTTCTTGTATCAGCCACTTCATTGTGTGGTTGTTCTTAGTAGAGTACTACATCCTATACCTTAATAAATGTTTACAGAACTTTGGGACAGGGTTAGAAAGACGACAGAAAATAATTAAACTTGCATGCATGCACCTGGCATGATTCATTTTTTAAATAAAACAAAATAAACATTTAAAAAAAGAATATAAAATAACTTTTGATTGTAAATAAAACAAAATAAATTAAACATTTTAAAAAAGAATATCTAACCTTAAAGTTTGCAGGGTATGCTGCAGCGTTTACGTGATCTGGGAGTCATTGAACTGGCAAGTTGACAGTACTTGTACAATAATGACGTTCTTTTTACTAAATGTGGGAGTTCCAATGCATTAAGATATGCTCATAAAAGGTTATATTTCCTTGAATGTTTGTTTTAATTACCATTTTTCACCGGGAGTCCCTTTCCCTCATGTTGTTGTTGTTGTTGTTTCGTTGTCCGTAAATTCCGTACCATGGAATTTCGTTCTAATATTGCATCGATGTAATCATTTAAAACGCTTGATATATTGAATGTGTTTACACACAAATAATGTTTTTTATTCGCGTGCTTTTTATTGCAATAAGTCCCATATCACCTTTATGAGTATCTTTTTTTAACGCAGTGAGCTACAGAAATAAGTATCGAAAACGTTTTGGTGCGTTTTATTATTCTGGTACCGACTTTAGTGTGACACATTAACTGAAACCGGGAACCGGCCTGTTTAAACGTTTTCATTAGACGTTGCTATTGGAAATATACATAATGTCTGGTCTCCGGATTTTCTAAAAGAGCGCTTTCACTAGAAAATCGGCTAAGGAACCAAACACTTCTATTTATATTTAAGCTGTTCAACGTCAAACTATTCAATTTTAATTAATGATTACCATTCGTAGTGGCGAAGACTTTAGCCATTCTTCCCACTTTCGCCATGACAGACTCTATACAAAATGGGGTCAATTTTACTTTCGCCAAATTGACGAAAGGGTACATTTCTTTTTTCGCCAAACCAAGTTGACTTTCGCCTATGGCGAATGGCGAAGCTTTATGAATAGCCCAGCATTATTGTACAAGTACTGTCAACTTGCCAGTTCAATGACTCCCAGATCACGTAAACGCTGCAGCATACCCTGCAAACTTTAAGGTTAGATATTCTTTTTTAAAATGGTTAATTTATTTTGATTTATTTACAATCAAAAGTTATTTTATATTCTTTTTTTAAATGTTTATTTTGTTTTATTTAAAAAATGAATCATGCCAGGTGCATGCATGCAAGTTTAATTATTTTCTGTCGTCTTTCTAACCCTGTCCCAAAGTTCTGTAAACATTTATTGAGGTATAGGATGTAGTACTCTACTAAGAACAACCACACAATGAAGTGGCTGATACAAGAACTGTTATTTATTTGTTCAATTTACACATCATTTATTTTATTATGTGATAAATACCATTCTAGCCTATTTCAATAATTGGTCTGTAAATTGAACAAATGAACTGTAATTTATATTTAATATTTCTGCTAAAATGGCTAAAAAGACTTAGCCCAAATTTGGCTTTGCAAAAATCCAAGTGGCTAAAGAAAATTTGGGTAGCTTAGCCAAAATGGCTCATAATATTTTGGTCCAATGAAGAGCCCAGCCATCAAGTTCACCATTGGACAACAAGAGCTGTCCACAAGACAGCGTGCTTGACTATTCAATAAATTTCTGGAAGGCTTATAGTTCAGTGAACAAAAACTTGTATCTGAAATATGAAGATGCACAGTGTACGGAAACTGGTATAATTTGTTTCAAATCAATAGCAGAGTTATTGGTATTGGTCAGTAATCTTACATTATGACCCTTATTCCATTTGTAAAGTTTAAATGCATTCCCTATAGTAGATTATGAGAAACAAACTTGAATGTAAAACTGTAACAAAGAATTGCTAAGTGCAAAAAAGGCAAGAACTTGCATACAAAACAAACTATAGTTATGGGACTTGGTCAGGGACCTTACATGATGATGTTGAGCATATGTGTGAAGTATTGGCCCATTCCATACAGTAGTTAATGAGTTATAAACTTGCATGTAAAAACTTAACCAAGGTGTGACGCTGACACCTGGGTGAGCTCGACTTATTCTATGAATCATCAAAATTAAAAAGGTAGCTTATTAATCTTAGCCATTAACTATTTCAATGTTTTGAGTCATTCACAGTCAATTGAAAATAAAACCAAATATGATTAAAACAGATTATAAAGCAACAAAAATTAGTTAAAAGGGAGCCATATTTCTATAATCAAGAACTATTAAACTTTTTCAACATATTTCTCAACTGATAGTGAGTAAATGCTTTAAGTTTGAAAAATATCCCAGAGCTTTGGAAGGTAAACTCAAGCATATTCTGATGACACTTGAGCAATAAAAATAGCTTACAAATTTCTTTTGTAATAAAAAAATGAAGAACAAAGGATTATGTTGGCTTGAAAGAGGACAGCATAATTTTAATGGCAATGTTGAAAACTACAGCAAATATATTGCTCTCCAGTCATTTTCTTCTGAAACAGTGCTTTTTGAGACAATGACTTCATTCTTTTGAAGAGACCAGCATCACACAATGTTTTCCCAATAATATAACCATGGTGATTTACCAAGTTGTAACTAATATAGAAATCATTTGATACAGTTTCTCCTTTTGTCAAACTTGCTCTCAAAGTGTCTGCCTTGTGAACATAACTCATTCACCCAAAGAGAAACTGGACCAAATTGAAAGCAATGTCAGAAGACAATAGATATGAAAAACACTTATTTCTTTGTAATTTCATTGAAAGAAATCAATGTGAATCAGCTTTTAGAGAACCCTTTCAGCCATGACAACGAAGCTACAAATCATCTTCCGCACAAAGTCATTTGGAATGACAGGAAGACTAACAGAAGGCAGAGATAGAGTTTGGAGGGGACACAGATATTTTTTGGCCCAAAAAATCTCATAAAATCTCCCAAAAACTAATTACTTTCATTCATTTTAATAATTTCTTTATCTAGAAAAAACAATTTATTTTTCAGTTTTGGTCAAAAAAGCTCATTGATATCTTAGAAAAACAAACACTATGGGGCTTCGAATTAGTTGCTTGAACACGTGCTTTCAGCAAATTTCTATTGCGAGCCAAATCTAGTGTATTTATACCATGAACGATCATTTTAGCATAGTGTGTTGAGCAAAAGTACTGTTAAAAATGCTTTATTTGCGTTTCCTTCTCAACGAGGCTTATTCAGACAATGTGCTCAAGATAATTTTACCTACGAACGGCCGCCATTGCCTCAATGCAAAGTTGCCTCGAGGAGCTTTCGGGCATTCACTGTCAAAAATACACGCTAAACCCTCGATTGATATCGTCAAACGGTTAATTCTTACAGTAAATGAGTAATTAACAAACAGAAATAACGGGTTTTGATGATCAATAGTTAATTTCTAACCGTAAATAGCTCACCGAAAGTTTCTCCGCTTCAACATTACCATGAGGTGGACCGGAACATTCGCGAGAAACAGTGAGACACTGCGAGATTTCAACGGAAGCACGTGACAGGGAATTGACATGAAACTTACATGAAAAGCGTGCGACATGTAGCTGGTAACTGTGAGGCTAAATCCTCGTATTTCTTTGGTTTTGATGAATGACATACGGCTTTTTAATACGACAGAAACAAACATTTTCTTTTCTAGATGTCGTTGTATCGGGGTATTACTTTGTGACAGAAGAATGACACCCGATCGCAAAACCCTCCTAACACCCTGAAAAGTGAAAATATGCCCTTGACGAGCAGTTCACATTGTGTAACATGTGAACGTATGTAGCTCAAATGTGCATGGTGGTGGCGTGCAGATTCCCATTTTATTTATTTATTTATTTAGTTCCACTTTAACAGTGATTTGAACAACATGAGTATACAATAGAACAGTTTGCACATACTTATATTTGTAATAAAGTAAATATTATTTACAGGATCATTCACGCTGGGCATGACATAGCTATATATACAGCTACGCACACCGAGGGTAAATGTTCAATGCGTCATACTTTCGACAGAATCATGTTCGAATTGCGTATTAACTGGAGTTCAAACGCATGTACCCTTTTAATAATTTGAATAACAAAATAATGATAATAAAGAAAAGTACAATTTGCAAATATAAACGTTAGTAATTGAGCAATGTTATTTACAGAACCATTTACGCTCAGCATGGCATAGTTATATACACAACTATGCATACTGAGGGTAAATGTTCAATACGTCATACTTTCCTGAAAATGTATAATAGGATCATATTCAAACTGTGTATTAATCAACTAGAGTTCAAACGCAAGCACCCTATTAATGTAATGCATACAGAGCTTCGTATAAAGGATTTGTTCATTATTATCTAAACCAAATACAGCAGGCAAATCAGTATCTAATAAATTTCGTACAAACACTTCATTTTGACCATAAAACCTGGTTAAAAAAGATGACATGTTTTCAGATATTTTCGTTTGAATACTTTTCATCAAAAGATTGCGTTCTGGAGAATAGAATTTGCACTCAGATATAAAATGTACTTTTATGTCAGTGTAGTTAGCCTGGCAATGTATGCACGGGCTTGATTTCCATCTTATGTATTTTGGACTGGCTAAAATGTTCACAGAACTGATCGCATTGGCTATTTCTTGCTTTGTTTTGGCGTTCTTCCACAGCAGTGACGGTCTCAATGTTCTGTGTGTATTTCTGAAACGGTCAAAATCACTGTCTCTTAGAATTGTTTTTTTCCCATGATTGAGCATACGTATGTGTTACGGATCTTGAAACGATTTTCTTCCACTGTTGCTTTCCTGGAAACACTGAGTCGCTAACATACTTAGTAAGATAGTGAAACAGGTTATGCTTTTGTAGAATCCGAAAGATTTCGGGGAGAAATCCGTATTGGTCTTTGCACTGTTTTGAAATGAATAGATGAAGCCTGAAAGTAAATAACTCCTTGGAAAGATTATCCGATGGCATGGAACACAGAGTTTGGAGGAAAGACAGTTTCCGCTTGTCGATATCAGCTTCCAATGGAAGCCAACCTAATAATCCCAATGCCATGTCGGTCCTAGTACCTGTTGGCAAACATTGACATCTTTTCGCACAAAGCCGCCACAGCTTTTCAATTCTAAGTAGGTCTACAGCGGAAATGCTGTGCCATAACTCACAACCATAGAGTGCGGACGAAATCGCGATTGATTTGCATAGGGAGCTTTTCACTATTGGGTTGATGCTTTCTTGTTCACTTCCTAGAGCTAGAATAGAGTAAAGAGATGATTGGCCCTTTCGACAGCGGGTTTTGATTGTACTCGAGCTTGTGAGGGATTTATTTAATGTAATACCAAATAAATAACTACATGCACATTTAATATCTATGATGTGAACGCAATAGGTGGGTTAAACATTCCTAATGCGTCTATTCTAAAACTACTACCAGATAGGCCTACATAGATAATCTATGGCTTTGTTTTTACTAATTATGTGTATGCTACAATGAGTTAAGAAAACAATTTTGCCAAAAAAAGGATATTCGTTTATCTATGAAATAAAGTAAAATAACCGCTAACTGTGGTTCTCTGTCATATGTCAACAACAGACTGTTTTTGATCATTTCAATCATCGCCACCCCCCTTGCAAAGAATAAGTTATACCATGCTAACCCTGCATATAGAGCTTTAGTTCACTGTTACACGTTCACAGCAAGTGAACTTTAACCCATTACCAAACAATATCGACATTTAAGTACTTTGTTCCAGACGACTATAGAAAGCATTGTGGTAAAAGGAGACATTGCTCAAAACGAACAATTTCTCCTTTTCCCACAATGTTTTCTGCCCCATCCGAAGATTATTTTTCCACTTCATCATATTTTGAAATGTCTTCTGCAAACTCTTTTAATTTGGGACAGTCGAAAATTTAAATTATTAATCTAAATAGTAAGTTGTCGATTAGCCTGGGGTCCTGGCTCTTGTGTAGGCTTAGGTACTGTTATCTAAACTACTTACGGTAAATGTCTTGGTTTTTGCTAAGCTTGGGTTAGAGATTAATTCCGAATCTCTGCTAAATTAATTCTGCACATGCCGGATGGCATCATATCAGCGAAAAAGATTTATCTATGTCTCTGATTATATGTAAAAGAACAATGGTGTAATGTGACAAGGCGTTGGAAGCGTCTCGGAATATTGCTTTAGTTCACTACTTCACGTTCAAAGCAAATGTGCTTAAATCTTAATAGTAGGCTATCGGGGTACTGTTTTACAATCGACTTTCGGTAAATATTGGTGTAAGTCAAAACTGACATATATGGATAGCATTGGAAGCGTCTCTGAGAGACCATCTTAACGATGTGTTGCTTTGCAATATTGCTTGTCTCAATATTGAAAAAAGGGGAAAGGTTGATTTGAACTTACACCTAAACTGGTGAGTTAAACTCTACTCTTGACCCGAGGCTAGTTACCGATATATGTTCTATAAGTTAGGATTCAATTAACGGAATGTGGATGGTTTTCTCCGTCGTGGTTTGTCTTTGTGTACAGCTATATATACTGTGTCTTCATCCGTCCATGGAGCCGGGCATTGCAATTCAAGTGAAAACATTTTTATACGATGTCAAAACATGACAAACAACATAAAGGCATTCATTTGTAGACGACCAATCTGATGAGGTAAATGGTGTTGACGGAATATTTGCTGATGATAAGAAGTCGTTCAGTAATATAAGTACAGAATGTAGCCGACATGTTATATGAGAATATATCGAAATGTTATCTGTCTGGTCATGATCGGAAAAAAATGTTGATGTAAAAGTTTAATTCCAAGCCCGAAGTGTATCTTGGGTATGATAGTCGAAAGCCTACTTGTAAATAAAATGCAGTAGAATTAACAGAGTTTACCAACAAAGTCAAAACAAAAGAAACCGGCTCTTGCAATCACGATGATATTACACGACAGCTATAATGCTCTATTCAGACCATACCTATGGTATGACAACCAAGCAAACATTACATTTCGGTCAGATCTCGGACCGGTGTCATTCTCTATATCTCCCGCTTTCGGCATCTAATAAAGGCCCCATATCGCCATCCGATAATGGTAAATATCGAATATGACAGAACAACTTTTCAAAAAGAAGTAAATATAGAAGGCATCTCATATCGGCCTGAAATCGTCACCCTATATCGGCATTTCTATATATCTCGGTACCTCATATCGTCATTTAATATCATCATTCTATATCGGCCCATTATCCGATGAGCATTTCGGCTACATATAGATCTGATACCGGGGTCCGACATTGACCTTTTCATTTAACGAATAGAGCCTATGTCATCACACCATTGTCATGTGTGCAATACTTATATACCGCCATCCTTTTAAACTAATGTTCGGAAACATTTATGCATTTATACATTTAAGTTGAGCAGCTTTGACGCATTTGTATAAAGGCCGATATAAAGGACATCAGTAACCGATCAGAGGACGACGGTGTTTTCCACTAATCGGACATGATTGTGTATTTGAAGGGAATCTTTGGTCGGACCATTACCCTAATGGCAGTGGTAAAATAGTGATATCTGCTATCGGAGTTGACTTGACCACATAATTCACACGGGCCAAGAATCGCAGGTGTGGCAAAAACAAGTTGTCCATATTGCCCAGCTTGTTCAAAAGCTATAACGGACAACTGAATGTTTTAATGGAATTTACTATATAACCATTAAAAGGAGAAGTGAAGAAAAAGAATTGGCATTTATGGGACGTGTTTTCGCCAAGGTGTGAGTTATGTGACGATCTCGAAACGTTTAAGCAAATTTAAGAACCAAATGCATTGTTATATAGATACATATATGTTTATATCTAGACATCACCACCGACAGTGTTTTACTGATCGGATGTGATTGTATCTCTGAGTTCTCTTTGCTCGGTTCTTTAAACTAGTCGAAGTAAATTTGACCCGATCGGTAAATATTAGAATATTCTTCGGATATGTCGACTTTCTCCCAGCGCAAATTTTATGAAAGCCGCACTCGGTGTGCATACTATTCAAAATATTCAAGCCGTTCATCCATATCTTGCCGTGGTAGTGTCTTGTAGATTTAGAAATACCCATAATGCTGACTTCGTGCTTCTTATTCTGGTTGACGGTTTTTTCTAATCAATTTATTCATATAAAACGCATGCTGATGAACAAGTACCCTGTCTATGTACATGTATACAAAATACTGCATTTCTCATCAGAAATTATAGAAGCAATATGTATGTCGATTTCTTTTCTGAGTTTTATACTATCCCGAGTCAAACACGACCATTACGACCAGGGGCTTTTGACAGATAGAAACTGTGTATACCTACTTGTTAGATTGTTACCTGTTTAGCATAATCATTCATACTTAAATCTTCACACGTGTATTCGTTTAGATTAACATGTGCATGAACCTTTTACATGTAAACAAGAATTTTCAAGTGTTCGTAGCCTACCTCATTCTTCTAAAAAAAAAACTTGGTAGATAGAATACCATTTTATTACAGAACATGGGTTCATGGCTGTAGCTTAGTGGTAAGAGAACACAACTGTTAAAGCCCCTTTTTTCACTGGCATATCTTGATACCGCGTCACAGGGAAAGGCTATGCAGGTAATTCCCGCTCAAGTCTTCGTAATGAACATAGGCCTACTGTTGCATACGTTGGTTTTGTCAAATGTAGTCTATGATGTCAGCACTGGTCTATTGTGTTGTGTGGTAAATAAAGTTAAGACACAGCTCGTGTGTTGGTTGTAACTAGATTTAATACTACTAAAAAGAGAGATTTACATAGCGATACACGTGTTTATTGTTTTACAGAGAGCGAGACGGTGTTGCGTTAGAATTACACCGTATGTGATTTACACATAGCATACAGTATGTTAGATAAACACTACATTCCTCCCTACCTGGAATAAAAAATTGAATTGAAATTTAAATGTTTGCTAGAATGGATATGCAAGGCACTTCACAAATTAAGATGAACTATAGAATGTATACAAAACTAGAGCTATGATCATATAAAAGAATATCTAAACTTAGAACATAGAAAATTCTGAATAAAATATTTTCAACCAATTTCAGATATTTATGTTGTTGGAATCACTTAGATTAATGAATAGTCTCTGTATTTCTGAGGCATTCCAGCAGAACGACTAGGGTTTCTTCTAGGTACTACATGTGCTTGATCATGGTTTGGTAGTGTAGTTAAAAGTGGTTCTGTGATTGAATCTGAATTGAGTTCATTATTGTTTTGCTGTAACTGACTAGATGGTGTTTGATGACTAGGTAATGTAGAGTGACTAGGTAATGTAGAGTGACTAGGAATTACCGAATGACTTGATTTGAACTCAGGAAATTCATGGGGACAGTTGGAAACTTCTTGCTCTTCATCATGTATCGGTTTTGAATTGACCGGTCTGAAATAAGAGGAATTTCTTGTAATCATGTGACCATCACGTTCAGCCGTGACCATACTTCCATTTTGCTGTACAATTGTGTAAGGTTCAGGATTGTATGGGGGAGTCAGCTTATTAGTCTTATGTTGTTTAATCAACACATAGTCGCCTGGGGAAAGAGGGGATGGTGCAGTATGTCTTCTTTTGTCTGCATATGCTTTCATCTTTCCTTTGCTTACAGCATCATTGTAGGACATTCGTGTCTGAACTGAAACAGGGTCTGATTTGGGAATGTCAGGAAGTCCTACATTCATTTTTCTGCCTGTTAGTGCTTCAAAAGGGGACACTTGAGTCGCACTATGTGGAGTAGCTCTGTAATGCATTAAAAAGTTTTGAAGTTCAGCCTTCCAGTCGCGGTTTCCGGCAACAGAGGCTCGAACAAACTTGTTCAATGTACCCATGAAACGTTCAACTGTTCCATTTGCTTCTGGCCACAAAGGAGTAATTCGTCTGTGTTTAAATCCACAGATTTTAGCAAAATCTGCAAACTCATTACCTTGAAAAGGCGGACCATTATCAGATTTAAGAATCTTTGGAAATCCTTGGCGTGCAAAGATAGAATTGAGCCTGGGGATAACAGTTTTTGCTGATGTAGAGGGAATGATTTCTGCTTCTGGGAAGCGACTGTATTCGTCCATTACTACAAGCAAGTATTGGCCAGAAGGAAACGGTCCTGCAAAATCAATGGCTACTTCAGACCAAGGTCTAGAAGGCAGAGGAGTTGGGGAGATAGGTTCCCGCTTGTTATGTCCAGGGTAAGAAGCTTGGCATGGAATGCATGCCTTTACAGTTTCCTCGACCATTTTGTCAATACCAGGAAACCAAACTTTTTCCCTGATAAGCTGTTTAGTCTTTACTACCCCTTGATGGGTATTGTGAGCAATACTCACAACTCTTTCTTGAAGTGAGGAGGGAATGACTAACCGGTGACCTCTCAAAAGTACACCATCATATATGGCGAACTCATCATGGAAACGGGAAAATGGTGCAAGATCTGGATCTGACCTCCAATTTCCTGTCCGGATCGCGGTCATCACCTTTTGAAGAGTTTGATTTTCTCTTGTAGCATTTCGTACATCATCAAAACTCATTGCTTTGGACACGGCTGACCGGCTTAAGAAAGCAACATATGCTTCAGCAGCATTGTCCCTTGTAGGCTGCTCAAATGGATGCCTGCTCATGTAGTCTGCAGGATTGAGATCATCCTTTCCTGGTTTATACTCCAGGGTGAACTTATAGGGCATTAGACGGAGTCGCCAACGCTCAATGCGAGGGGAAGCTGGTTTTTGACTGTGTACAATGCCAAGGAGTGGCTTGTGATCAGTAATGATCTTAAATTCAGATGCAAACAGGTAAAGGTGGAAATGTTCAGCACCATAAACCACTGCTAACATTTCACGGTCTGTTTGGGAATAACGTTGTTCCACATCAGTGAGCGCACGACTCGCGTAGCTAATGACTTTGCCTTCCTGTGTAAGCATGGCTGCTACACCAACAGGAGATGCATCTACCAAAACTTCAGTAAGTTTCTTGGGATCAAAATAGACCATAACCTGTGTACTAGACAAAGCTGTCTTGAGACTTTCAAAGGAGTTTTTCTCATTACTGGACCATGACCATGGTGTGTCTTTTCGAGTAAGACAGCGGAGTGGTTCTGTCAAGGTAGCATAGTGTGGTATGTATCTGGATACATACTGAGTCATTCCGAGAAATGATCTCACTTCAGCTGCATTCTTCGGGGCTGATTTCCCTACAATGGTCTTAATTTTCTCAGGATCTGCAGAAACACCAACATTGCTGAAAACATGGCCAAAAAATGTAATTTTGTTGACAGAGAAAATACATTTGTCTCTGTTCAGCTTTGCTCCACTGCTGTTGAGTCTGCTCAGAGTCATTTCCAAAGCTTGGTCATGATCTGACTGGGTTTTGCCATGGATGATGATATCATCGGATAAATTTCTGGCACCGGGTATATCTGCAAGTAGATCGGCTATGATTTTCTGAAAAATTTCAGATGCTGCATTTATGCCGAACAAAAGGCGTTTGTAGCGTCTGAGACCTACGTGAGTGCTAAAGGTAGTTATGTAGCGGCTTGACTCGTCAAGCTCTAGCTGATGATAAGCACTTGAAAGATCAAGCTTGCTGAAAACGGTGGATGAATTCAGGTCTGCGATTAAGTCGTGGGCATCGGGTGTTTTTCTCTACCGATAGCCTTGTTTGCCTCTCGCATGTCGATGCACACCCTCACGCCTAAGGTCTTTTTGGGCACAACAACCACTGGACTGACCCAGGGCGTTGGGCCACTTACTTGCTCAATAACATCAAGCTTTTCTAAATGCTTCAGCTCTGCTTCGACATCTTTTTGGACATGAAAAGGAATACGCCTGTGGCGCTGGGAAACGGGTTTCACATCTGGGTTAATGTGGAGTTTAAGGTTCACACCCTTAATCTTTCCCATTGTACCATCAAACAAGGAGGAGTGCTGCTCTGAAATAGGAGAGGAGAATGTTGTGAATGCAAAGTGGATGATGTTTAAGGCTTGTGCTGTTGCAGCTCCTAAAAGACAACGTGTGTGTCTGCTATCAGTGTTTTCAACAACATAAAAATCTGCCATTGATTCTTTGGCTTTGTAGCCTATCTTTGCACTGAAAACACCCTTAACATTCAAAAGACTTGACGAGCCATAGGCATAAATCAATGGAACTGGTTTCCTTAGTGCAGGTGTAGCTACTTTAGACAATTTTTGGTAAACATTGTCACTGATGATGTTTACACTTGCACCAGTGTCAATTAGAAACTCAATTTCATCATTTAAAACTATGGCCTTTACTAAAGGAATTTTTGAATTGGACTGTCCAATTGAAAAGACTGACTCATCGCTCGAACTATTGCATTGAGCATCATGATTGCCCAAATATCTGCTTGCTTCTTCAGTCTGTGTGAAGTTCACATGTCTGCTAGATTTCAATTTTGAGCGACACACTTTCATGAAATGATTTTTCTTTTTGCAGTGTCTGCACTCTTTGCCATAGGCAGGACACGTTTTGTGAGAAGAGTCACCTCCACAGTTTCCGCATTCAGTTCTAGCATCCTGTCTGGGACCGCGAGCTCCTGAACCACGACCCCTTCCTCGGTTTTGTTGTTTGTTGTTAGGCCTGGTTGATTGTTTCGGTCTTCCCTGGTTGTCTTGGTACACAGCATTGGCAGCTTGTGCAATACCACCTTCAATAAATGATGCACGTGATTCGGACAGCTCTAGAGCGCGTGCCTCATCAATCACCTTTTCTAGGGTGTAATTGTCCCTTAGAGCCCTTCTTCTTATTCGTGATGAAGTGCATCCTTGTACTATCTGGGCTAGTATTTCCCTGTTAACGTTGTGAAAGTCACAGGTATTTGCTAGAGTCCGCAGCCTGGTGTAAAATGCATCGACAGTTTCTCCAGCATTCTGATGAGCCTGTCGGAATTTAAAGACTTCATACGCAGTGTTTTGTTTCGGTGTGAAATAATTGGTCAGAGATTTCTTCAGGACACCAAATTCGTCTGACACGACGTTATCGCCTTCGCCCGTTGTTGCTCCAATCCCTTTCTGTTCGTCGGTGAAGCTATTGTATATGTCATAGGTTTCTTCGCCGACGTAGTGGAGAAGCAATGCCTTTTTCCTCTTATCGTCTCTGATATCCAAGGCACAGATCATGTTCTCGAACTTTTCCACCCACCTTTTCCAGCGGCTGCCTGCCGATTGTTCGTTTCCGTGAACACTGAATTGGGGGAATACGGGAAGTTGAGCCATCTTTTGTTAATCCTCGTCGCCAGATATTGTGTTGTGTGGTAAATAAAGTTAAGACACAGCTCGTGTGTTGGTTGTAACTAGATTTAATACTACTAAAAAGAGAGATTTACATAGCGATACACGTGTTTATTGTTTTACAGAGAGCGAGACGGTGTTGCGTTAGAATTACACCGTATGTGATTTACACATAGCATACAGTATGTTAGATAAACACTACATGGTCTAACTTAGTTTTGAAGTCATTCAGATTTACAGCTTCAACCACCAAGTCTGATAATCCATTCCAATATTCTACTACTCGCAAGCCGAATGAGTACTTCCTGATATCCAGTCTGTTTTTTTCTTTTCATCAGGTTTTGATTGTGGCCTCTTGTCGTTTAAACTATAGATGGGGACATGAGCTTGTCGTGGTGCAGTACCTCTTTGGCTGTGACTATCTTGTGGACTTGGAGCATATCCCCTCTCTGCATACGGTTGTATGAGAGTTTTAAGCCTCTTTATCCTGCTTAAGCAATATTTTTCTTTGCTCTAAAATGCATGCCAAAACGCACATGGGCGATTTCAGACTGCATGTTTTCCCGGAAGAGCATGTCCCTGGACCCCCCTAGAATGATATGCCTACACATTCACTTCAATCAAGCTACGCCCCTGAAATTGTTCTAATATTCAGTGCCCTCGGTTTTTTTTAGCTGGTCTACCATTTCATAAAATTCCTTTTACACGAAGGAACGAGTTTGGGATTCTTTTTAATTGAGACGCAATTATCTGACTTAAACAATTAAGCACGTTTCATTAACGGAAGTTGAATTGTCATCTCGTCGCTGACCGGCGTGCTTGAATTTGCTTCAGAATTCCAAATGAAAATGACCGTCACACATTTCAGAAATAAATCTAATGAATTTAAATCATATATTTCTCACCAAAATGGTTCAAAAGACTAGTTCAGGTATATATTCATTAAAAACTGTGAATGTTTGCCAACATAAAAATTATTAAATAGTGTTTTACACGCACCGCTTTTAATTGGACAACGCGTCACTCTGAAATTTGTGCAATATTCAGTTCCAACGATTTAATCTGCTACTTTAACGAACGACAGCTCAGCAGAGATATAAAGTGATGGAGGAAACAGCATCGGTTCCGGTTATTGCAGTAACAGCGGCTGTTGGTGCCGTGGTTGTGCTTCTTGTCATGTTCTGCAACATGATCGGCCGGCAAACAGAGGAAAACCAAAAAGGTTTGAAACCCACTGCGGGCTATTTGTATGTCTCGTTTCAACGAAGATCCCTTTATATTAGACGTATATCCTTTGTTGTAATTATTGATTAAACCTGTATCATGGATTATAATCGGATACGAATTTGACATGTATTTTTGTAGCGAAATTCTTGTTTTAAAGCCGGACTATTCTAATGACAATCAAAAACAGATCTAGACTTTTATCAAGTTACCTATGAATACCAAAATATTGGTTGATTAAGACAAACTTCGATTCATTATACATAGTTTTATCGACCAATTGAAGATCAAGGACTTTTATACATTTTTGTGATGTTGAGAGGCATTTAGATTCTCTTATCTGGTCTTGGTTATTTGAAATCATATGGTTCATGTTTTAGAAGTAGAGCAATAGTTTTTGTCTAACTCCTCGGAAACAAAAACAAAATATTGGTTGATTAAGACAAACTTTGATTCATTATACATATTTTTATCGACCAATTGAAGATCAAGGACTTTTATACATTTTTATGATGTTGAGAGGCATTTAGATTCTCTTATCTGGTCTTGTTTTTTTGAAATCATATGGTTGAATGTTTTAGTAGTAGAGCAATAGTTTTTGTCTAACTCCTCGAAAACAAAAACAAAATATGGGTTGATTAAGACAAACTTCGATTCATTACACATAGTTTTATCGACCAATTGAAGATCAAGGACTTTTATACATTTTTGTGATGTTGAGAGGCATTCAAATTCTCTTATCTGGTCTTGGTTTTTTAAAATCATATGGTTGCATGTTTTAGAAGTAGAACAATAGTTTTTGTCTAACTCCTCGGAAACAAAAACAAAATATGGGTTGATTTAGACAGACTTTGATTCATTACACATATTTTTATCGACCAATTGAAGATCAAGGACTTTTATACATTTTTGTGATGTTGAGAGGCATTTTATTCTCTTATCTGGTCTTGGTTTTTTGAAATCATATGGTTGCATGTTTTAGTAGTAGAGCAATAGTTTTTGTCTAACTCCTCGGAAACAAAAACAAAAATGGGTTGATTTAGACAAACTTTGATTCATTACACATATTTTTATACAACAAGGGAAGATCAAGAACTTTTTTTCATATTTTTGTGATGTTAAGAGGCATTTAAATTCTCTTA
Organism: Cerastoderma edule; assembly: GCA_947846245.1. Lineage (NCBI taxonomy): Eukaryota > Metazoa > Mollusca > Bivalvia > Cardiida > Cardiidae > Cerastoderma > Cerastoderma edule. The sequence goes on from OX401411.1 coordinate 1,542,129, forward strand.
ACTGGTCTTGTTTTTGTTTTTTAATTTGAATTTATTCTTAGTACTCTCTTATTGTATATAAACTGTATATACGTGGAAGATGTAACGATATGTTCTGTTTGGTTCAGCTGGAAATAATTGCCATGCAAAGAAAGTGTAAAATTTGCCGCTAATGACAGCATGTTTGTGTGTGCTGGAAGTGTATGACATCAACATGCTGCAAATCAAGAGATAAAAAGCAGACTCGGGTGCATATTTGTGCGCAGAAGTATATGGCTCTAGCTGAGAAGACACTCTAAAAAGATCTAATACAAAATGTAATTCTAAAGTTAGCCTAGTCTTTGGAATGTCTGTTATCTTAACCCCCACGGGGATAACTCAAATTCTTAGTTGACAATAAAGTACAATAGTATGATACAAGCTTCCTGTATATCACTTGATAAACAATGGGCACGTTAACCCTTCTTTTTCGAATTATCTAGAATTTTGATAAGGGAAAAAATGAAGTTTTCATTTATTGAAAACAATGGTTTATATGCTAAATATTTTCTTTCTACAAATTCGTACATTAATTCCATTTATATCACATGTGAGGTTGCTTTTTGAGGTTAGGTAGCCAAGTCTGTATCTCTTTAAAAAAAGTCAGGCATACGTTCTTTCTTGTGCCAAGTTGTTTCAGAAATCTGACGACCGTTCACTGGAATGAGACTGTTTCACATGACAATGATCTACTTACAGAAAATTTCTTATTGAAACAGAAATGATGAACTTTCTTCCTGAACGTTTATCTTTATCCGAACGATCATTTTTCATTTATAAATAGAAATACACACGCATTTATTTTTTTATATCTAGATTTTATTAGAATGGATAAAACCTTTAGCTAGTTGTTGTTTGATAATTTAATTCTAACATTGTTGATGATGATGATGCAGATGGTGATGATGATGGTATTGAGTACATTTTTCAAAGAAAATAGAATGTCCCCCATTACGAATTATTAATTCATAGAATATTGTACATGATATGCCGCAAAAAAAGATAATTCCCATTTAGAGACCCATTCCACAAAAGTATAGATTTAAGCTAATATTTTAACAGTAAATTTTGCTGCTGAAATTTTCCTCCGTCATAAAATTTAGCGAAACATTTCAGTTTGACACAGTGCAATATTACAATAAGTTATAATCCCCGGTAATTATCACAGCAGGGCACCACAGCTGGTGGCCATCTTTTTATTGGTTTTTGGGGTCGGGAGGGTCAATAAAAGGGCTACCATAGCTGATCAGCGACGGCAGACGCTTTGATTAACAAAATGAAGCGTCTGTATTTACAGGAAGACATAATCTCGCGAACGAGATGTCAACGCGAGAAAGAACGGTATTTTGCAGAGTTGCTTATCTGTGTTTATTAGGTCTTTGCTATGATGTACTCTTCTTTTTTAAGTGATTTGCGGTCAGCTTGTCTGATATCAAAGTCTTTTTTTTAAAAATTTCAGAATCATTGGCCGATGAAGAAGAAAAACCAACAAAGCCTGAGAAACCTGTCAGTAAAAAAGTTAAGATAGACTACAAGTCAAGAAAGACGAATAAAGTTGTATTCACCCATAAATGGCTTGCTGGCACATTAAAGGGTCACGGCACATCTATTCTTGATATGGACATCAGCCCAAATGGAAAATATGTCATCACTGTGGATGATGGTGAGTAGAGTCTGGACTGGCATTGAATATATATAGAATAGTCTGTGGACTTCTATGTGTGTTCTTGATGGTTGTGGCATACCCTCTACGTAAATATTAACCATTTACCAAACACCGAATTTTCAACTGTCCCTAATTGAAAGTGTTTGCAGACAACATTCCCAAATGTGATGAAATCGAAAAATGATTTTCTGATAGGGCAGAAAACATTTTGGGAAAAGGAGAAATTACTCATTAAGATTTATCACAGTGCTAGCTGTATATAGCTGTTAATATATTTCTGTATAGACAACCAATGATGTTAGAATGTGAATGTAACTCAAAAAGTTTCGACATGCATTGATAAATAAATGATTGATTTTTGTTAAATATCAACATCATTTTGTTATTCTAACATTATAGAAAATAAGTGAATTTATTTCTCAAGGAATAATTTTTTATTGATACATTGACTTTGAATGACAGTCTCGCATAAGATTATTTATTTATTCATCAAACAGATGTTTTCATCTTTCACTTGAAGTAGAAAGTGTATCAAAATAAGATACTGCTTTGTGTAATGGTTTTTATTTTGTAAAGTCATCTGCTGAAAAGGGATCAAAGCAAATATAGATGTAATACCCTTGATTATGCTTCTTATTTTCAGATCGTTCTGTTTTCTTGTGGTCAACAAAGGATTTTGAAGAAAAGGCTCATAAGTAAGTGTAGCACAAGAATTATGCTTGTTTTACCCCCACCTAAAAGCAATGAGATATAAACTTCTTAATTACATAAACACTATTACAAGAGAGACCTGTATGCATGAATGGCTGTGACAGATGATAAGAGATAGTCAATGCCTGAGCAACACAAACACTAATTACACTATTCTTGTGGCCTTTTCTAGCTATTCTGGTATTTTGACCAATAACCCAGTTGTTTAACTGAAAACAAAATAAAGTCCCCCTACACATACAGTTGTCTACATCAAACCATGCATGTTATGGTCAGAGTAAATATTTTAACATTTCTGCAGCAGAAAATAATGAACAAGTGTGATGAAGAGAATTTTTGCATTTAAGGGAAATGTTTCACTTTGTATGTCATTTGAGTTATTTGTTTCTCTGCTGTTTGCTACATGTTCCTTAGAATAGGGAATCATTCTATTTTATCTGAATTCAATTAAATGAATTGAATGATTAAATTAGACCTAGATAACTTGTTAAAACTTTCCAATGCCTTTACAGACTGTGAATTCTACCCAATTCTCGATTCATTATATTTAATCTTATCTCAAAAAGATCTTTCCCTAAATATTTTCAGGTTTGTCCGCGGTAATGTTGAACTGGACCATGCTACGCGTGTAATGTTCAGTCCAGACTCCAAGTAAGTACATTTGTATTCAAGAAAAATTGTGATAGAAAAAAAAGAAAATTATGTTGCTGTCTCAATAACAGTTTTACCTATGCTCTCACTTTTGATTTAATGTCTGTGTTAAGTTGGTAATAATAGCAGAAGATATCAAAACTGATACTCTGTAATTTTTATATTGAAATGTCTGTGGCTAAAGGAAACATTGCTTGTTACGAGCAGCATGTTTGGCTATTTTGTTGTGCCTTTTATTTAAACCTTCTGGTGTAGGTTATTAAGACTTTGTGGTAAACTCAGATTACGTAAATAGTTTAGGAACCTTGAGTTGCTCCGCTTGTTACAAACAATATGTTCTGGGGTTTTTATTGTTGGTTTTGGTTTAAATCTTCTAATGCAAGGTATTTATCTTCTAATGTAGGTATTTATCTTCTAATGTAGGTATTTACCTGATGAAGATTGTTATGTGATGAATGTTATCTGTTGATTGCATTTATAGGAACTGTCATATATCTTTTTGAGAGATTTAAAACATCCACAATTCACTCACATCTTTAACACTAAAGACAAACTGAATTGACATCAGCAATTGGAACTCTCAAATATGATTGAGACCTTGAAATGTATAAACCTTTGAAAAGAGAAGATCTGATAATCTCTGCTAATTGTTTCATTATGTCAAGTTCTTACTGTTAATATGAGCCAGCCAAACATCCCACAGGAAGAAATATGTTTTTCTTTCATTTCATTTCCACCATATATTAATTTGTAACTAGTTGAATTGAAGACAACTGTATTTATTAGCAAGATAATAAACTTTTTCTCTATGTAGAAACCATTGAGACAAAAGATTCATTAATTGTTCATTTGTCACATTTGTTTCTTAAGTGTTCTGTGGTAATGTAAGGTTTGATGATGGAGTAGGAGATTAAATGAGGCTTTATTTCAGGGCATTTGTAGTGTGTCTGGGCAACTCCAACACCCTGCGGATATTTAGAATAGGAAAAAGAGATGATGGGAGTCCTGGTAACTTCACTGCGGCTGTGGATTTTCCACAGGTACGCACACCTTTTTTTGGTTTAACCTCTCCTAGTCAAAAGGTTTGTTGTTATAAATATTGGAGAAAGAGAGAACTTATGGCCAAAAAAAAATGTTGTGCAATGAGAAATTTTATTTTTTTAGCTTGACTATTCAAAGAATATATTATAAATATATAAAGAAACAAGAGCTATACAAGAGGGAGGGAGGGAAGGAGAGACAGAGATATATTTTAGAACCGAGAAAACGGGGAAAAAACATCAAACATACAAATATGATTTCTATACCAAAGTAATTGTTGCAACTTTTAACCATTTATAAAATAGGAATTGATCTGTATTATGTTTTGAAATTGCTCAGAGAACAATCTCAAAACACAACACAGATCAATAATGGGTGATACCGGATACAATATACCAGGTTATAATAGTGTGTTATAAAAAACACAATAATATTCTGTTAGCCATTCAGATCGCCCGGCAATGTGTTGACATTTGTGTCACGTTTGTAATATTCTGATGTGGTACATTTGTTTTACAGAAACATACTGCGGAGATCATTCATATTGGCATAGCTAGTCATGGTAAATTCATTATGTCCTGTTCTGCAGATACATCTATAATTGTCTGGTCTATCAAAGGTAAGATCACTTTCATAACTTGTTAGTGGTGTATATAAGAGTTTTTGTTGTTCTTTTTTTTAAAAATTTCTTGGACTTTTTTCTTACGATTCGAGGCGTCTTTTTTTTTTTTAATCAAGCCTCACCTAGAGAACAAAGAATATTCAAATTATTCCCCTGAGTTTCTAAAGTTTGAAATGAAACAAGATTCAAATTGCTATTTGGAAGTTATAGCAAGGGAAATGAGAAAAGATAATGGGAGCAAATATCACCTTTTTCTTTCTTATCAAATAAATGATTTATTTTTTAAAAAATGTTTATCATCGTCATATTTTCCTTTTTTAAAAAAGATATGATCTGATTAATTTATCCAGCAAAGTTTCCATTAAAAATTTGAATTGTATATTTCTTTAGGTGAAGTCTACAAAGAAATTAACACCAATCACATGACAAACAAGTTTGCAACTGTTTCCCCCTGTGGAAGATTCATCGCATCAACAGGTTCGTATGACAAACAATCATACTTCAACCCTTTACTAAACGCCATATTTTCTTTTGTCCCAAATTGAAAGAATTTGCAGAGGACATTTCAAAATGTGATGAAATTGGAATATAATCTTCTGAAAGGACAGAAAACATTGTGGGAAAAGGAAAAATTGCTTCTTACGAGAAATTTCTCCTTTCCCCACAATTTTTTCCAGAATCGTCTGCAACAAAGTGGTCAAATGTCGTTATTGTTTGGTAATGGATTAAACCATTTCTTCAATTGGGTGCATTAATTTTTACATGAAGCACTGGTAAAATTGCTCTACGTCAGCAGTTTATTTTTTAGTAACAATGCCTTTTACTCATGTGCTCAAAATGAATATTGTTGGTTCAAACTTTATGATTTGTGTCTGCTCTTCCTTTCATTTTAAAACTCACAAAAGATGATGGGTAAATGTGTTTGTAATAAACTGTTATCTGTTTGGATGTTGATTGTTATTCTTGATCTGATAGTCTTATTCTTGTGTTGTAGTAATTCATGATTGATTCATTTTGAGTAGTCTTAATGTTTTATTGTGTGGTCTGATTTGGAGATTGGGTAAGATTGAACCGTTTTTAGCACTGTAATATGTTTTGAATATAAGAATTCAATAGATGGTCTCAACTTGAGAAAGTGCTTTTACAAGTGAGTGAGTACAAGATCTTTTAAATAGGAGATTTAGAAGTACTAGTGGTTTTTTTTTGTTTTTGTTTTTTTGTAGATTTGATTATACTTTGTCAATTACATACAAAGGGAAAGCAACCACATACAAGATATTGATTTGATTTCATTGTAGCAAAAGGGGATTAGCATATAGTAAGCTCTTCATCTTCATTTCTTATGTCTTAGGTCCGTTGGTATAACACAGGAATATATTTTGGAAACATTTTATGTATCACCTAAGTTGGACAGTTATTCGACAAATAAATTTTATGATTACAGGTTTTACACCAGATGTTAAAGTTTGGGAAGTCAGCTTTACCAAATCAGATGAATTTTCTGATGTAAAAAGAGCCTTTGAGTTGAAGGGTCATTCGGCTGGGGTTGATAGCTGTAGTTTTAATGCTGATTCTACAAGGTATTTAAAATAAAATGATTTAATGCTTCCTCAAATAAAACTTTCTATGACTTTGGATTGACATTGGATCAATGGCTGGTTTAAATTTTTGGATGAAGTCATTACACTTTGGTTTGGGATATTTGCCTTCTTTAGAAACCACTTTGACTAAAGAAAAGATGGCTCCCAATGAGTATATCATCCTTTTGTCTAAATGGTTTCTACCAAATGTTAAGGAGAAAATGTATTTTCTATTGCTACTATTTGTCATCCGCTGATGCTTTTATTTAGGATAGTCCATATGAAAAATGGCCATATGAAAAATGGGTAAATGCAGTAAGTATTAGAAAACTTAACATTAGGAAATTTCGGGAAAGGGTTGATAGGATAAGGTGGTACAGTAAGGTAACAAAGCTTTTTAGGTAATCTGAGAATTATATATTTTTATATTTTATCACTTTTTAAATCTTAGCTATCAGACTCATTCTGTTAAGAGTTATTTCCAATGTGAACAGATTAAAGTGAAGTTATGAATAAGTAGCGAAGGAAGTAAAGGAAATTTGAATAGGGAAGACTGATGATATTTTACACAGGCCGTAAAACTTCATGAACTCTTATTTTACTCTTCAGAATGGCATCTGTTTCCAAAGATGGTACATGGAAATATTGGGATACAAATAGTAAGTTAAAGTTTTATCTGTTAAAATGTCATCCACCATATTTGTTGGGGGACATACTGATTTAGTCCAAGTTTATCTACTCTTTGAATTCGAAAAACAATGACATTTCAGGCATGTCTGTTCTCTTATTTGAAAATTTCACATACAATCTATAACCAAACTTTATGAAAATTAGACACTTTCTTGTCATTTGCCGATTTTGTCACATGTGTTTCCTTCCAATGGTGCAATGAGAATAGATCCTGTATGGCCCTGTGGTTAAGGTGTAGGACTTGTGACACAGGGTCTAGAGTTCAATTCTCACCTGTGGCTTTTGTGCTTTTTCATGGAAATGTCCTTTGGCAAGACCCGTAGATCCCTGCCTATTATTTGTGATATCCAGTAAAACTGTAAAATAACTGAAGTACTGTTGACTTGGATTTAAACCCTATAAATGAAAATAGAAGTGCTATTAAAAGATAAATTGGATACTTTATGATTGTCAATCCAGTGATATGTATAAGGCTATACCTTGCTGGATGTCAACTTTGCATGTAAATCACAATACTAATGATGATTATGTTGCATGCAAATAACAGGAATCAAATAGGAATGAGCTTTGAATTAAACCATTTTCTATGATTTTTGTCTTACGCTTCCCATTTTGTCTTCTAGTTAAAGATAAAATCATCTTTAGGATTTTATAGCTGTTCTCCCTTCTTTTTATCTTTTACTTATAGATAAACCATCTTTAAGATTTTTGTTCCATCCATCTCTTCTTAACTTTAAGTTGTAAACCAAACAATTTTCTAGTATTTTAGCCTTACCCTTTCTCTTTATACTTTTGCAGTACGTTATGATATGAATCAGGACCCATACTTACTGTTTACCGGACCAATACAGCTGTCTGGACCCGCCCTTATATCATTATCTCCCGATGGCAGAACGGTGGCTATTGCTCAAGATGCTTCTCTATACATCTGTAACTCTACAGGCGGCGATGAAGAGCTCATAGAAAATGTCCATTCTGGTAGGTATTTTAAGGAAGTATACCATTAATAAGCCATTTTGAATTTCTTTCCTTTGTCAGATTACTTTGTTCGCTCTTGGTATACATTGGTTTGGGTTGGAACTCTGGACCAAACCATTGTATACCGAAAACGCCCGAAGTAATCCGATGAAGGAAAGAAATTCAAAATATTGAATTATGGGTATTCAATTGGGTTTTTAACATGTCATCATTTGTAGTTCAGTTTCATTGCAATGAATTATTAATGGTATTTGGAATAAGTAACCCAAGAAATTAGCCTGAGTAAAGCTGAATAGATTCAATTGGTCAGCAGACAGACTTACTCATATGAAACCTCAAATCTATTTGTATATAAACAGATGTTTGTGTCTAAACAAAACAAAATCCTTTACCTCATATGGGATTTTGTTGATGATGGAATTTAAAGATAACATCTATTTTTAAAGTATGAAGAGCAACCTCTTTATACTGGTTTGAAATTATTCTAACAAAAGGAGATATTACCTGAGACATCTTTTATGTCACCATATTTTTATATCATCTTACGGCGGTATGTAAAATAATTATCAATAAAGGCGATGGTTTTAAAATTGTATGTTGATATGTTGCTTATGGCACTTAGTTTAATTTAAGTCCATTCAGACGATGTGGGATTATCTCTACACTATGTTAAGATACATAATTGAAAAATGATGAACTTGCTATAGTCTAGCCCTAAGCCCTAAATAAAATCTCTACAACCAAATCAAAAGACATTGAAGATTAGATTGACAGTCGAGAATCTTTTTGAAATTTCAGTCATTTCTCATATATTGATATCTTAAGTCGAAAGATAACTTTTAAAGATCCATTAAAACAATTGTTGTAAAGGATAAATAGAAACTGAAAGATTTCACTATTAATGCTGGGTAATATCTTGTATTCTTATAAGATTTTGGACAAACTACCATTAGTTGTTCCTATGTTTGTCACATTTTCTTTGCTTTTATGTCATCTGTGATATTTTATTAATTTATACAACTGGCATCTTGTTAGTGGTTTAAATTTATCCATTGTCATGGGGTATAACACTTTATACAATAAATACATGAAAGTACATACTATTTAGCAAAGTTGAAATTTAAATGGCTCAAACATTTGGTACCAAGTGAAATAGATTTTGATGTTTTTGTGTTGTATTTTTCAGAGACTTCAGTTCAGTTGCAGTTTGACAACTCAGGGAAATATCTACTAGCTGCTGGGGACAAATACATTCATGTTTTACACAATGTTACAGGTAGGTCAGATGGTTGTTAAAGCTTTAATGTTGATCAGACTATTGAAACCTCTTCTTGTCAACTTGTTGACGGTTTGTTGACGGTTATGAATTTAGAGTATTTTTTAACTATACTTTCTACTAATATGATTATTTTCAAACTTTGGCAAAATGTTTTAACTGAAAAATCTAATCGAATTTCAATCACCTGTACAAATTACTAAGGTACTCCAGAGTCCTACCATGCGATGGTCATGGTAACTGTTAAGTATTTTAGCCTTGTCTGCTCTTTACACTGTAACACCTTTTCAGACTTTTAATGATTGAAAAATAGTATTAATGAAAACAGATTGTTATTTGAACATAAACCCTCACAAATGGTTTTGTTATTTAAATATAAACTCTCACAGATGGTTACTGATAATCTGACTTTTGTTACAATATTTTTTTGTAATGAGCAAGCATTAATACCCAATATATATTGTAAGGGAGGTAAATGCTTGTTTTGTATTGATATAAGAGGTCTAGAAAAGAGGTGTATTACCTATGCTAGCTTCTTTTCTAAACCCCTATATTGTGGAAACTCAACAACTAAAAAAAATGTCACATAGATATTTATGCAATCTGCAATACAGTTTCTTAATTGTTCCTGATTGTAATTAACTTACAGGTTATAAAGCCACTATACAAGAGTTGATGGAATTAGAGAAAAAAGCAGCCACCAATGCCTTGAAACAAAGGATCAAGTCACAAATAGATGATGCCAAGTAAGTATATTTTAGATTCTTTATGTGTGGGACCATTCCAGTTATTTTATTCCCCATTTGGGAACTGTGACTGGTCAATACCAAATAGCTTTGTTGTGTTCCAGCCCACTTTTAGTTAGCCCATTCCCCATATGAGAATTGTGACTAGTCAATACTGAAGACAACAAGTTTTAGGAAAAAACACTTTCTTTATGATATTCAGAACAAATCAATGTGGCAAAGGGACAAATTGCTAAATAAGATCACTTTATCCTTTTTTTGTGTGGGTTTTATCGGTTGTTAAGAAGATTGATGAAGAACTAAGATTATTAAAGCATTGCTTTAAAACATTTCTTGTAAATGTGTTGAAGCTATTTTCTGTCTCTGGTTATTGAAGTTGTACTTTCTTTTATAAAAAATCTTTTTGAGACAAACCAGTGGTTTACATAAACACCTTTGAAAGGAGACATCTTACAATAGTTTATATTGTTTTCTTACATATGAGTGGAAATATTTTAGTTTTAAACAAATGTTTTGTAATTTGTGTAGCTATTCTTAATCTATATCAGCCTCATAAATTTGTTTACAAGTTGTTATCTGAGACCTCAAATTTAAGCCATGAATCTCAACTTTTCCTTTTCAGAAATGCCTTACAGAGAATATTGGGAGAGTCCAATGGGCATGCAGCCTTGAAGTAATCACCATCTTCCAAATGCCTGTTATATGTCGTTCTATGGCCTTGATCAGCTTCTTTCACCTGACTTGATTTGTACTGGAATATGTGGAATAAACCCTGTGTTGAGGGTACTTAAATGAATTGTCTAAATAAGAAAAAATCATATAGATATGCTCAACATGGATTTTACTACCTTAGAAAACGTATGTGATTGAATCACTTTCAGACAATAACTGATAAATATTATTTCCAATAATTGATATCTTGTTACATGTTTATACTTCTATATGTATACTTTAACAAACCTGCCGCATAAATAAATTGAAGAAGCCTGCCAAAAGGAGAAACTTGCTAGGAGAAAGCAGTCCCTTCTTCTGTCACTATGGTTACTACTCATTATTACACAGAAACAAGGGTTTTTCATTGTTATCTGGCAATCCTTTCAACTTGGTCTCATTAACACAGTTGAGATTGATGTGTTATACCATTTGTATGATTTACAAGTTTTAGGTCAGTGAGGAATTTATTGTAGTGTCCCCATCATTTATAGATGTGTAATGCAAAACACAACCTGTGCTGTAGTCTCCGAATTTAAACATTTATGATAAGTCATGAAAATATGTTTTTACCTATGGTCAAACTTACTATACGCTTAGAGACATCACAAGGCCCCATTCAGCATGGGTTCAAATCATGATTATTTCAGATAAAATTTTCAAGAGAGGTAACCTAGTTTACTAATGAAATGCAAATGGTTCTTGCTTTCTTGACCCAGTCGTTTTGATCAGCTAAACTTAGGATATTTCTTCACTACTTGTGAGTCAGTTGTCACAAAATAACAGAAATATTGAATATATTGTTGAAGAGAAATATAAGAGCACATAATTAATGATTTTCATTCTTTGGTATGTTGGACAGGTTATATCTGTAAAGCGCTTAACTAACTGCACAACTAGCATGGTGAATTAATGGTCAATATTTGAAACTGTTTGATGGGTCCATTTTTTAGGGAAAGTTGGCTTTTGCTACAAAATAATTTTCAAAGACATAAAAGGTAGAAAACTAATTATAATATTTTCTTGTAACCTTTAAGGTTACTTTAATTTGGCTATGATTGTTTCTTCGTTTAATTGTGTAAAAAATATATGTATCATTACTTCTTAGCAGATTTGTTTTTATTTCTCAAAATAGTTTGATTTAAAGGATATGATTATCTGTTTAATTGCTGCAGGAAATCTATCTTAACCCATTTACCAAACGTTAAATTTCAACTGTCCCAAATTGAAAGAGTTTGCAGATGACATTTCAAAATGTGATGCAATTGAAAAGCTATATTCTGATACGGCAGATAACATTGTGGGACAAGGAGAAATGGCTTGATAAAAGCAATTTTCCTTTTTCCCACAATGTTGTCCGCAACAAACTGGTCAAATGTCTATATTGTTTGGTAATAGGTTGAGCAATCACCAAAAAATATATATGATGTATGGCAAGGGATGATGGTAGCAAGAAGCTATATATACAACACACAGAAAGGCTTGAAATACTTTTTGAAAATAATTTCTCTAATTAAACTGCTTCATGTTTAAGATAATATCATATTAACCTTCTCAAAACAATTACAAATCCACTTTTTAAGTCTTAATAGGTAAAACCAACTTCAGAAGATATAATAAAAATAACTTTTGTGAGGTCAAAGATATCTTGATAAAACTTTATAACAGTTACTATGGTTAGCTGTTGCTGTGGCTATATCTATTGGGGGAGGTGTTATTGTTGTTGATTTGTTTTTATTTCTAAGAAATTTGAACTGTTCTTGAATTCTTTGAGAAGTTAAAGCTGCTTGTTCACAGATGTGACGAAATTTGGAAAGTTAAAACTTAATTTCCTTAAAATTGTACAGCTGTACTGTTGTATAATTACCATTTGAAGTTTTTAGAGCCTGTACACAGTGAATTGAAATGTATTTAGATCCAAAAGTGTTGCAACTGTTTTGAGGTCTATCACATATAGACTGTACACACCTAAATATATTGATGCTTGTTGAAATAATGACGCTTTCAAGGATTATTTTTAGCTCTATATCATACAACAATTGTTTTTGTATTGTTTTAGTGACCTTTTATTTTGACTTACAAATGTTCTTATCTGTGGACAAGCACCTTTAAGACTGACTGCCAATTTGTTTTAATTAATGAGATTAACAAGATTTCGCCAGTGTTTCAGGTACACTACGGCTGTTGTTCACCAGTTCTAGGCTGTTGTTCACCAGTTCTAGGCTGTTGTTCACCAGTTCTAGGCTTTTGTTCAGTTTGTTGTTCACCAGTTCTAGGCTGTTGTTCACCAGTTCTAGGCTGTTGTTCACCAGTTCTAGGCTGTTGTTCACCAGTTCTAGGCTGTTGTTCACCAGTTCTAGGCTGTTGTTCACCAGTTCTAGGCTGTTGTTCACCAGTTCTAGGCTTTTGTTCACCAGTTCCAGGCTGTTGTTCACCAGTTCTAGGCTGTTGTTCACCAGTTCTAGGCTGTTGTTCACCAGTTCTAGGCTGGTGTTCACCAGTTCTAGACTGGTGTTCACCAGTTCTAGGCTGGTGTTCACCAGTTCTAGGCTGGTGTTCACCAGTTCTAGGCTGTTGTTCACCAGTTCTAGGCTGTTGTTCACCAGTTCTAGGCTGTTGTTCACCAGTTCTAGGCTGTTGTTCACCAGTTCTAGGTTGTTGTTCACCAGTTCTAGGCTGTTGTTCACCAGTTCTAGGCTGTTGTTCACCAGTTCTAGGCTGTTGTTCACCAGTTCTAGGCTGTTGTTCACCAGTTCTAGGCTGTTGTTCACCAGTTCTAGACTGTTGTTCACCAGTTCTAGGCTGTTGTTCACCAGTTCTAGGCTGGTGAATCCCTCAAAGCCATGATATAACTGAACACTCTTTAAGAAAGCATTTGAACCAATAGCAAGAAATAGCTAATGACAACCAGAAAGCATTTGAACCAATAGCAAGAAATAGCTAGTGACAACCAGATTCTCATGTGTTACTAATGTTTTCTGTAGATTATTGTATTATACATATCATAAAATAATTTCAAGTCAGCACTTATGAGAGAGTAAAACATTTGAACATTGATTAAAAGTGCAGTGCTGAAAAATTAACTAATGTATAATGGTGAAGTTAATTTTCCTGTTGTTGATACATGTTAAGATAGTTCATACTAATACAATCACATATGTTGTCCGTTTTGTATGGTTTCTGACCTTTGATAAAAGTATTTGATTTTGATGTTGAATATAAAGCTCTCTGAATGTTATTAATCTTGAGATATTTAATAAAAGTTATTACTTGTAATGTGTTGCTGTTAAACCAAATAATCACATCTGTTTCTTTTCAATATTTAGCTTAAAGCATATGAATTATAATGTCAAACAAAAAAGTGATACCTCCTGCTCTTGGTTCGTGAAATGCTTAAACACACCTTTAAAAAACCAATTTACTGGCAAATTTTGAAAGGCAAATAATGCATTTCTGTCTATCTCACAGATAAGGAAACAAATATTTGCTTTCCCGATAATAAGCTTTAATTGATTAATGATCTTACCTACTCTCATTTACATAAAACATCATAAACTGTGTAGTCCAAATTAAGCATCAGTTGATGGCCATATAGATTTATCTGAAAAGAGGTTGCAATTTTTGAAGTGAAAGAGGAAACTGATTGAAGGAGATAGTGCTCAAAGTAAGCTATTTCTTCCACTGTGGTAATAGTTTCTGTAGTAGCTGGCTGTAAGTGCTTATCCCTTTCCGAAACAATAATGACATTTGACTACTTTGTTGCAGACGACTTTAGAAAACATTGTGGGAAAAAGGATGAATTGCTCATAACAAGCAATTTCTCCTTTTCCCACAAGGTTTGCTGCTCTATCTGAAGAATATTTTTCAATTTCATCACATTTTGAAATGTCGTCTGCAAACTCTTTCAATTTGGGACAGTCGAAAATTTGCTGTTTGAGAAATGGTTAAAGATGAGTTGATCTATGCCCTCATATGAATTTCTTTAAGTTTCAATAGTTACCATTGTGACGTAATGGGGAATTGCCTGTTCACAAGCATTTTGTCTTATTCAACAGTGGTTTATTGAATTTTGTGCTGCATGTACATGAAATTGTATGTACCAGTATATAATAATTAAGAAAACTTTATTTTCAAGATCATTCACTTTACCCATTACCAAAGAATAACGACATTTAACCAGTTTGTTGCAGAAGACTGGAAAACATTGTGGGAAAAGGAGAAATTGCTTGTAATGAGCAATTTCTCCTTTTCCCACAATGTTTTCTGCCCTAATAGAAGAATTTTTTTTTCAATCTCATCACATTTTGAATTGTTATCTGCAAACTCTTTCAATTTGGGACAATCAAAATTATGGCGTTTGGTAAAGGGTGAAGGTGCCTACATGCAGATCGCTCAAACCGAATAACTTCTTCTTTTTGTGTCGAATTTTCTTCCGAATTCTTTTATTTTTAAAATATGGTTTTAGGTTTAGTTTAGACAAATCACAAAGTCTCATATGAAGGAAAGGGTAAAGAGAATGGGTTGAAATATTGTACATCACAGAGTTTTATAATTTGTTAGATAATGAAGATTTCTGTATTAGAGCTTTTATTTCATAGTTATATTATGTGATTGCTACTTTAAAACCTTATGTATACCTTATAAATGTTACAGCAAATTATACGGGTAAAGGGTTAAAACAGTGTATCTTTGCTGAATTGATATGGTTCTGCTATTCAGACATCAGAATTATAAATGTTGTTACCTTTGAAATATCAAGGGTTTGGATTAAAAAGTTTATAAAAGTATATAAAACACTTTCTTTTTACAAGCAACATCTTAGATTTCAGCTATGCACTATCAAATGATTAAAACTATGAAAAGACACATAATTATTGATTGGAATGCCACTGCAAAGGAAATCTTCCTTCAATGGACAAACTCCATTTTTGTCTCAATATTTGTAAATGTATTGGTTGCCTATGCATTTGTAGGGGTGTGTATAAAGCAATTGGTTTTGTATAAGTTTTAATAAATTTTTCAAACATTCATATGCTGTATATTCCAAAACTTAATTTTCAACTTCATGATAGCGCAAGTTAGCTCATCTTGTCTTCTCCCATTGATTGTCAATATTCATTTGAGTAAAGTTTTGAAATTGAAAAAAAAAGGTTCTAAAAAGGGTGCTATTTGGAAGACTTGTGTTGACTTTTGTTTGATGCAGACTTGTTTGACATACATGTACATTCCTTTTTCCCCCTAAAACAGTGTACTTGTATATTATTGATAAAAAAATAAAAAAGTCCTCTTTCACTATGATTGTTGAAGTAAAGTGATAAAGCCCTAGCCCTTGTGATTGTTGAAGTAAAGTGATAAAGCCCTAGCCCTTGTGATTGTTGAAGTAAAGTGATAAAGCCCTAGCCCTTGTGATTGTTGAAGTAAAGTGATAAAGCCCTAGCCCTTGTGATTGTTGAAGTAAAGTGATAAAGCCCTAGCCCTTGTGATTGTTGAAGTAAAGTGATAAAGCCCTAGCCCTTGTTGTGGGTGACTGTCATAATCCAATGTGAAGGAATGAGTTGTAGAATGGCTGTCCATTTTGTAAAGAGATCTTTGGCTTGTCATAGATTCCAACCAATTGGTAGTATGAAAAGAGTACCTTCTTTTTAAGGTAAGTAAATGTACATACATGTATCTATTCACTAGCCATTGGGGTATAGATACACCTGAAATCTTGTTGAAAGCAACAAAAGCACCATGTGTGAATACTAAAAAAATTCACAGATATATATATTGGTCCTCTAATATGGAAACTTACTTAATTCAAACATAGTTTATTTGTTATAAATACAAAAAAGATTGGGACGAAAGCATAAAGCTTGTAGTGTCTCTTTCAAACGAATATAACCATATAAAAAAAACTTACTTGATTAATGAGCTTGCATCAATACATATTTTCCTAAGAGTTGACCGTTGTCCTCAATCAATTCCAATACATGTGTCACAATGATAAGTCTTAGGCAAATACATGGGTGAAAAAGATGCATAATTCAATTCAAAGAAGGACACTCCAAAGGTTATTCATTTTATTAAAATACATTTCTTATATTGAAAGATAATTGCATTGAATGCACATGCTGTACTAAGGATCAATTGATTAAAATGCTTTGTTATGATGAATCAGTCAATTGAATTACTTATGTTGTATTTAAAGATCACTTAATCATACATGTTCTCTGATGACAAATCATTAAATTCAAATATGTGTTGTTGGGACTTTATGTCTGAAAAGACAGGCCAGATCAGAAAAGTGGAGAACTTGTTTTGATCCTAGGCCTTTGATGTGTGAAATGATATTGGAGTAAATTAGAAATTTGCTGAAGTGTTATTAACCCTATTTCCGAAGTGATGGAAGTTTCAAATGAAGTCTATGCAAACTATTATCACTGAATCCCTATCAATGTGTTTAAATGATACAACATACTCATGCAGTCCAAAAGCCTGAATATAACTCAATTTCAATCACGATGCTTATTCAATTCCAATGCATGTATTATTTTGCAAAGGCAATCCCAATGCATGGGTTAAAATGCCAATGCAATCTGAATGCTTGTATTGCAAAGTGCAAACGCATTGTCAATACAAGTATATTAATGCTAAGGTAATATCATTACATGTATTGTAATGTTCATCTCACTTAATGTATTTTAATGACAATAGTAGTAAAGGAGAGGAGCCTGGGGCACTTTTTTGCCATGAAGTGCCCCAGGCTCCTCTCCTATCCCGGGGTGGTAGAGCAGTCTGGGGCAAAAATCGTTGAAAATGAAAAAAGTCCATAGGTTCCTGGGCAAAAAGTTGGAAAATTGTTATAAAGTTATAAGTTCTTAGGTTAGGGCAAGAAATAAGAAAGAATACCCTGAAAATTTCTAAGTCCGAAAATGGATCGAAAAATTTCTAAGTTCGAATTTTTGAAAATGGGTCAAAAAATTTCTAAGTTCGAATTTTGAGTAAAAATGACTAAGTCCGAAAATGGATCAAAAATTTTCTAAGTTCAAATTCTGAGTAAAAATGACTAAGTTTAACTACTGAGATTGATTGACGGAAGTAAACATAAGAGAACTGTGGTATATGACTATGGTTCTCTTTAACCCTTAAAGTTGAATGAGTTGACAAATATGAGAAGTTCTTTCGAGAGAACTGGATGGCCCTGAAAAGGGCCGTTTGGTGTGTACGCTGGAATGGAGTGGCTTAAAGGTGTGAGCATCCAAAATTTGCCCCACACACCGGACATCTTCGATGACGGCTATAGGATGACACTATGTTTCCGTGTTGTCGCCACTCCACAGTCCGTCGGTACACTACTTTAACAATTCGCACATCGTCCTCCTGCGACCTTTGATGGATAATTGCCCACATGTCAAGCAACCCTCTCTGCAGGGTGTTTAGATCCTCGGAGACTTTTAGGATTGCGTTCCGTAACTGATCCATGCTAGCAGTAGGAGTAAAATAACAGCGTAAACCTCAAATGACGTTGCTTTTATACTGTTAAAGCGGGTTAACGTCCAATGAAATTAATGGAACACTGAAGTAATGTCCAATAAGATTTGGTGTAAGTAACGTCCAATGGAAGTGCACGTTGGTTACAGGGAATAGGGAAAGTTATTGGCGGGGTAACTGAAAAGGGGTTATTGAGAATCCTGATACAGAAATTCTCATACTTAGTAATATAGGTATAAGATTAAGGGAATGGGTAAACGTAACACATCTTATATGAGGGTATAACAATAAAAGACAAAATCATGTATTATATTGAACAGTAAACTTTTAATTAACTTTGTAAGAACAGTAACATATGAACTATATACAAGTAAAAGTAAATTAAATTACAGTTTTAGAGATTTTGTGCACAAAGTTCCATAATTCTGATAAAGCCATGTCTTTATAAACTGATCGTTTCTATGATGGTTGATTGTATAAAACGTTTTCTGCAAACATTTTGGTAGGTTTGATCCCTGTGAAGCAGTGGTTAGAGCGAATATACAGTAGGCTCCACATGTTTGACCAAGTAAACTCTGTAGAGTCTGTTTATTGAAAGTCCATCTTGTTGTATGGTCCTGAATAAAGTTAAGTACTTCCTTCTCCATTGGTGGGAATCCGTACGAATCAAAGTAAAAGATATCGTTGTTTGCGTTGAATATCAAGGCAACCCAATGTTCGCCTTCTTCAGTAGAAGGATCTGTGTTAACGATATAAGCTTTGATATGGTACGGTTTTTGTTCAGGTAGTTTATCTTTTGAAACCACTTCAGCATTTAGATTTTTAATCCATACACCACAGTCCAATATATGTTGTATTTCATAGCCATACATATTTGATAACGTTGTTTTTAGTTTTCCCACGAATGTTGTACCTTTTCACGCCAATTATCCAACCACATATCGTTAAATCCGCAAAGTACATTTGTCTTTATACTCTGCCATAATGTGTAGGCTTCTACAATTTCACAATCGTTTAATTGTAGTTCTTGTAAGTCTGGATACCACTTCTCCATAACTTTGTAAGGGTTTAAGTTCATCATAGCTTCATGTATGAGTATGTTTGTTTGTTCGTGACGATCCATGAACATACACATAGGATGTTGTAGCTGACTAGGGTGATCTATCTGGCATCCTGGACACTGATTATGCACTTCCTCAATGATTAAGTTCTGTAACTCATCCACCATATGTTTATCAAAGGATGAACAAATATCCATTCTTCGAACGTTTTGACTTTTAGATGGATATTTCACGTTCTCGGCTCGATCTCGTAAACGTATAGCGTATTCATGTCCCAACATCTTGTTAATAATCTGTGATAATCTCTCTTAAACTGTTAATTTCGATTTGATTATCAAACTCCGCAAAGACAAGAACGTTGATGACTTGAGCAAGGGCTTGTGCAAACTGAAGTTCTATCCTTAGATTTCCAGTTCTTATAGGATGGAGATGTCCCCCTTCACTTCCTTGATCAGGTGTGAGATCATATCCCCAGATACAATAACCATTTGCGTAATCTTCTTTAGGAATGTCAAATGATTTGTTAAGTCCTAACGCCGAAACTGTTTGATACATTGACATGTAAGATTTGAGAAATAAGTTGTTCTCAAAGTCAGGTTCAAATGGTCGATTGTGAATACTATGTCCATTACAAGAAACATCCAACTTTGAAAGGTTAAAGTGCCCGAAATAAAATGGATTAGTATTGTAGGCACCATTAAAAGCAGCATTTGTTACCATTGCAATAAAAATACGTTTTGGAAGTTGTCCTTGAAATAAATGATCTTCTACTTTTGACTGTAAACCATTTCCAATAGTAAATGTTTTTACTTCCACTCGTCGTAGTGGAATTTTCATGTGATTCTGAGCAATTGCTTGATTAAGACCATTTGCAATAACTGGAAGTAACTCAACATTTCGAACATTAAGACTAACTTTCTCAAGTACCAATTTTGCAGGGACTGCACCAGCTCCCCCAGTTAGGCAAAAGTTTAAAGGAGCTCTGTTTAATCTTAGACGAATTTCAACCCCATTTGGTAAATATTTCTCCTGTTGAAATATATCGAGATGTAGTCTGCCAAGTAATTCACAGGTTTTACTTTGTGATATTTGATTAAACCTTAATACAAGCCCTGCATTTTCTCCATCAATGGCTAAAGCGTTGAATTGACCGGCAGTATCGTTTGCCCAAAGATCACCAGCATTTAAATGTGTTAATTTACTATCTTTGCTGTACGACAGAAGATTTTCAAAGTATGCTTTGTATGGATATGTGTCTAGATTACTGGTTATCAGTTTGTTGTTTAAGTACAAATCGATACTGCTAAACATGCTATGCAAAAAATTATTAACTGGTGCAATGTTGTCGTCGGCATGCAAATTACTGTTATCGGCTCTTGTTATTTTAAACCTTACATACAAATATGACTGTGACAGGTCTGTCCAATACTCTGTTTGAGGTGGAATGTTGAATTCAATCGGGGCATAATTAGCTAACGGTGCTACAGGAAAATGTTCAATCCATTGACTTTCTTGCATAGATGTCATTGTGGGTGGTACAGAAATCACATCTAACTCAGATTTACTGCATTCGCATGACCCGTTTTGCATCATCTTTAATCAAATATATCTAAGTGTCTTTGATTTGTACGACGTTTCTTTGAAATGATCCTTCTCCTTCGAGATGTAGATTGTAACTGAGATCGTTTTTGAGGTTTTCTTTTATTTATCTTTGGTTTTTGAAGCAAAGTTTCGCCAACAGCTCTGGCAGTTTCTTTTGCACGCGATAGTAAAACATTTTTTGGTTTTTTGCCACGTAAAAAAATATCTTGGGCTGCACCTATTCCTTGCTTAATGCCTTCTTTCTTTAATGCATGCAAACCTGTCTTTACAAGTGGTGTTACAGTTCTTAATGCAGCTTTGAATAAAGAACCTAAGCCATAACCATATTGATGTTGCACACCTCGATAAACTGGAATCATGTTTTTATTTTTTCTCAAACTTTTTTTCTAAAATGTTTTTTCTAAAATGTTTTTTATTTTTTCTAAAATGTTTTTTTATTTTTTCTAAAATGTTTTTTCTAAAATGTTTTTTCTAAAATGTTTTTTTATTTTTTCTAAAATGTTTTTTGGTAAAATGTTTTTTCAAAAATGTTTTTTATTTTTTCTAAAATGTTTTTTTCTCAAAAAGTTTTTTGTGAAAACTTTTTATTCGGTAGTGAAAACTGTTTTAATGAAAACGTTTTATTTATTTTTCTTTGTTCCGTCGAAAATGTAACTTAACGATTGTCTTGCCAACTACAAACTGAACAGGAATACCTGCATCACCAGTTATTTGAATGTTAATTGTATCAAACTCTGATTTTGAAACTGGAATGTATTGAACATTTGTTATTTCATGGTTAATGTGTTGACTACCATGTACATTTTCGTGGGCATTAGATGTTTTAAAGGGGGTTACACGAAGTATTGGTGCTAGGGTGTCCCCAATAACATTATATTCTGCAATATCTGAATAAATGTATAAATGGTTATAGCCTGCATCTAAATTTGGACTGTATTTAAACATTTGCATAATGTTATGTCCTGGAAATAATGTTTTCCCCATAAATTCTGGATCACCACCCAATTTTAAAAACAGAAAAGGGTGAAACTTTACTCCTGTACGACCTATATTATGGAAACCAAACTTAGGTCGCTTAAATTCCTCAGCATAACCAATTTGAAATGTTATGTTTTCTGAAGCAAGTTCATCTCCTATGCAGTTTTGTAACACCTCATTCATTACACCTAGCACGTGTGCAGGACTATTGTAAGATCCTGGTTGAAACTTAAAACGTATACCCCATTTACTTGGTTTGCCTGAGGTTTTGTTTTTCTCAATTACATACATTGACAGATCTTTTTTCTTATCACTTTTTTCTATTAACTTATATAAATCTACATTGGCTGTAATAATGTGAAAATCTGCTTCGACTTCAGATATATTCAAAAATTGTGAAGGAGTTATTAACTGAGCCAATCCAACTTCCCACATTTCTTTTTCAAGATGAATTGTTTTTGGTAACTTAACTTTGTAACAACATTGTGTGTTGTCAGGATGCATGTCTAAAGAACTGTCACTTGGAAGAGTTAGATAAAACGAACTCATGTTTGGCATCAGGAAAATCAAACTGTTTGTTTTGTTTATTAAACTTAAGTCCTGGGGATGGTAAAATATAACCTAATGAACTACTTAGTAAAATTAACCACAATTCTCGATTGTCACTTTGAATACTTAAATGTACTATTGATGTTGCGATGATTGCATAAATTACAATAATTTGTGAAACAAAAGTAAACTGATTTTTAGGAACACGATTTCCGCAACATGTATATTGGGTAACTTTGCCACTATTAATACTTTCGGTACCAGACTCAATATTACACTGAGAATGCATGGTAGATGTAGTCTGTTTTTATATATCTTTTCTGTAAAGAATTCGTCAAAAGTTTCAAACAACATATGATTCTGGAATCCAACTTTGAAATTTTTTAGGATAACCTTTCCAATTTACTTTTATTTCTTTAACAAAACGCTTTCCTTCACGTCTTGTACGTTTATCAAGCACTGATTCAATTTCATAGATTTCATTATCTTTTATAAGTTGTAATTCCTCACCATAAAATGTCCCCATAATCTGTTCATTATTTAAATCCTTTAACTTGTAAGTTATTGGTAATGTTTTATTTACATGGGTTATTTCAAATATTTCTTGTGTCCAGTTTGGTAAATAACCTTTATCAAACGTATGTTTTGTTTTATTAATCCGTACTTTATCTTTTACTCTAAACTTTGGTTTTAAATCTTTTTTCTTTAACTCTTTTTTCTTTGGAGAATACAATATCTCAGAAATCTTAGCTTCATTGCATGGTTTTACCGAGTCTGGGGAAGTTTGAATACTTCTGTGAAAGGTATTGTAATTATTAACTAACTGGTTAAGTACATCGACATAACGTCGTGTTTTGTTATGAGTAAAATATTTCCACATGCGAGTTTTCAAAGTTCTTTGAAATCTTTCGACAATGCTTGCTTTTGTTTCTGGATTATCAGTTGTAAAAAAAATGAATTTGATTCTTTTTCAAAAAATGTTGAAATTCTCTGTTCTTAAATTCTGATCCTTTATCAGTTTGTAAAGACAAAGGTCTTCGTTTTGACTTTTTCAAAATTGACTGAAATGCAATAATTAAAGTTTTACCCGTTTTATTTTGAATAGGTATAACCCAAGCATATTTTGAAAATACATCAATGATACAAAGTAAATATCTGTTATTATTATTTTGTTTTGACATTTTCTGCATATCGGCTAAATCTGCTTGCCATTGATAATCAATACCTCCCACAACAGTCTTTCGTCTTTTAAATTTTTTACGAATGGGTTTATGTAACGTATAGGTTGTTTCACCTTCCAACCATTCTTTAACGTCTTTATACTTTATCTTTTTTAAAGTTGCTTTTGCTTTTTGATACAAATATCTTGGGCTAGAAAATGCTGTTTTACTTTTTGGGTCATAGTACAACTTGTTCAATAAAGAACTTAATTTACGATGTTGTCCTTTTACCAAGCCTCCCATCTTTGACGGTTTGACCCAACGTTTTGTTTCTTTATAGTTGATTTTTTAACAGTTGATGGAGGGGTCATTAATTCTTGGGTATAATAATCTTTTAAACGTTCTTTTTCAACGGGGTCTGAGTACGGCGATGCTTTGTGGACTTTACTTAAAGATTTAAGTCGTTTAGATGTTTTTGGTGTACTCATTTTTGGGGTACTCATTTTCGGGGTCCTAAAAGTTATTTCGTTATCACTATCACTATTTGTGTGATCGTGTTTGTGCATCCATTTCCATCTAACAACATTTCCAACAACTTCTTGTGGAACATTTGTTTCATTTAAAGCCTTTGAAAATGTTTCCCAGCCTTTCGGTTCAACACCTTTTCTTTGGCGCAATGTATCATTTATAAGATCTATTATATTAGATCCAGGAATTTGTGTTCCTTTATATGTTACAACCCCTTGATTATTCCAAGATAAATTGTCGTTATCTTTCAACATATTTAAAAGCAATCCTGCTTTTCTTTGCATTGTTTTGGGTACACTTTGCAAAATACGATCTTGCATTGTATCAGATACTACGTTTTGCTTATGGGTACTATCTGATGGTATAATATTTGCGGGCACTTTAACTTTTTCGAGTGAGTTTTGTAACTTAAACAAAGTTTCACCATACCTTTGAGCCTTTTCCGTTTCCGATAATGCAGAGTTTTCCAAAATAGTATTCATTTTGCTTTGTTGTTGTGCAACATCTGTAACTTGGGGATTTGGTGGCAAACGTGGGTTATGCATTTGTTCCGCTTTAATTCTTTTAATCTCTTCTAATAATTGTACAGGAACAACAGCCATTTTTCTGACAGACATTTTTTACAAAGATTTGATTGCACCACCAATACCTCCGACTACAACTTTTGTTAATAAAGGCAATAATGGACCTAGAAGAAGTGGTAGAAATCCTCCTTTTTGATTTAAAATACGTTTCTTCTTTTGAATAGAAACTGATTTTGATGCTAAACTTCTAAGATGTTGTCGCTTTGAATGCAATTTCTTCTTTTGAGCTTCTGTCAAAGGAACATGTCCTTTTAAAACATTGTGACAACATTCTGCTACACATTTTATGACTGGCGATTTTGCTTCCTTTATAAGTTTTTTTCTTATTTTTGGGGTAGATTGTAGCATAGCCATAACCATTGGACCGTGTTTTTTAATAAGTGGTGTTTTCTTTACCATGTTGACTCTTTAACTGTCTAAAACAAACTGATATTCTTAATGTAAAGACATCCTTCTTTTATAAAATGTTTTATAAAATGTTTTTATAAAATTTTTTATAAAATGTTTTATAAAAATTGTGATTGCAATGCAGTAAGTGCAATTCGTGCAGGTTCCGATAAGTTCGGATTATTCAATGGCGAAAAACGGGCGAAATTGGCCTGTACACTTCTTGGAGATAAACGAACTGCAGTATACTCTGGACTCTTTGGTTTTTCTTTTGACTTAACATATTGTTTGGCATCCTGTCTAAGCTGGTTCAATTCTCTTTTACCAACATTATATTCATCCTGAGATCTTGGCGATAACGATGTTGACGGAATGTCTTGAAAATGCAATTTACGAGGAGTCATATATCGAATATATTTAGATCCAATATTGTGTAGTCTATGTACCATTGCTTGTTTTTTAGAATTCATAGGAGATTTTATGGGTGTTTTGGGCGCAGATCTTCTTCTTTGTGTAATAAAAGTTTCATCAACTTTAATTGTTTGTTTTCTTTTCGGGGTATTTTTCTTTCTTTTCGGGGTATTTTTCTTTCTTTTCGGGGTACTTGTCTTTCTTTTCGGGGTACTTGTCTTTCTTTTCGGGGTATTTTTCTTTTTTGATTGTCTAGGTTGTTTTGAAAAAGTTCTTGCAGTTTTTTCACCATTCCAACGTATCAAACTTCTTATAATAACACCTCCTAAAAAAACCCCGCCGCCAGGTTTTAAAATAATTTTGCGTTTTTCATCGTCATTTATCATGGGATCCGATAACTTTTTTACGTCGTCTCTATGTTTTAACATGTAACTAGCGGTTTGTTTCGGTAATTTGATTTTACCATCTGTAATTTTCTTTGCCGCTAATGTAAACCATTTCAGCATTTCTTTAAACCCTAATTTTAACAACGCTTCTCTTGCATGTTTATTTGTTTCCTGACTTAAATTTTGCAATGCATGTAAAATCGACGATGAGGTATTTGGTAAAGCCATCTCTGATTGTGTATCTCCTTAGACCGTATCATAAAAAATGACAATTGATTTTCATATGCATACAGTTTTATACTGATGAATAAATAATAGGTCCTTGATCATCATTTTGTGAATACCACCGATGAAAAATATCTGTACGAAGTCGTAATTCTCGTTTTGTTCTGGCATGAAAGTCAATGACAAGATATCCATGGTCTTTAGACGTTGCATCATTATAAGCTGGAATCAAATGTGGGGCTTGCATTTGATTTGCAAGTGTTTTAATTTGATTATTATCTCTTTCATTTCTAAACACAATCATGTATCGTGCATTTAAACTTATAGTTCTACTTGACTTCGATTGCTGAAACATGTTCTGAGTTATGTAAATAACACTTGCATTACGATGATGTCCTTTTCTTGTAAACCATAACTTGATTTTTTCTTCGTCCTTGTCCCCGAGCATATCGTCAAATACAATTAAATGTGAAATGCTAGGATCGCTAACAATTTCATTTTCATCCTCGGGAATACCATCGATAAATTTTATGAAGTTGAATGATTCTTTCATTAAATTGTAAGCAGGTTGCCATTCTTTGTAACACCATACCACTTTTTCTGGTACAATATTGAATAAATCTTCACGATAGTCAATAAGTTTACGGACAAATTCTGTTTTCCCACATCCACTAGGCCCACTTATGTAAATGTTACAGGGGTGTTGAAACAAAAGGGATTGGATATCCATTTCTTGGATTAACTTGTCTCTTCAAAGGATAAATGTAAAATGACAACAAATGTAACATTTAGTAAATTTTATCCCTTCAAAGTATTTAAAAGTATTGAAAAGATAAAATTATTCAAAACACAATTTTGATAAAGTTTCAAATGCATCACTGTATTCAAAACTTTCAAAATCTTGTTTACGGCAGAAATATTTCATAATCGAGGTCTATAAGTTGTAGCAAAAAATCACTGTTCTTCCGCGATTTAACTTCAAATCGTCAGAGTTATCATGACATTGACTGTGTACTTGATGACCTCTTGAGAGTTCGTTGTTTTGCCGCCACTTTACAGTGCGAATGACGTCATTCGTTAAACAATTGCACAATAAATGACGTCATTCAAACTGCAAACTGGCGGCAGAACGACGAGTCCTAAGGAGTCACCAAGTACACAACTGTGGAAGCTTGTAACAAATACAAAACAGACAACAGTTTATCGATGAACATATTTTTATTACTCAGAACAAGCATTTTAG
The DNA here is from genome assembly GCA_947846245.1 of Cerastoderma edule. Taxonomy (NCBI): domain Eukaryota; kingdom Metazoa; phylum Mollusca; class Bivalvia; order Cardiida; family Cardiidae; genus Cerastoderma; species Cerastoderma edule. Next base: position 1,569,406 of record OX401411.1, read on the forward strand.
TCATTTATACAGTAAAAACATGTTTTAACAATGACTTATTGACATACAATTTGAAATGAATGTGATATTATATACAAACATTGTTATACAAAAATTTTTATACAAGTATTTTTATACAAGCATTTTTATACAAGTATATTAAACAGTTGATTAAAAATCATAAACACAGTGAAACACATTTTCTATTTTGTATTCACGTTCAATAATCGTTCTATACAGTTCAAAATTTCCTATTTCCCGTGGATACTGATGATCGAAAAAGTAGAATCGGACTTGTCTTTCCATCCTGTACAAGTTCTTTGTAAACAAATGTGAATGCACTTCTTTTTCTGAAACATCTTGATCAAAAATGATATATCCTTTTACAGCTATGCATGGGTGTAACGAATCGTCACTTTCCACAGGATTTGTCGCATATCGTACATAAAAGTTAAACAACTCGGCTTTTTGTGAAAGCGTGTTGAGAAATTGTTCTGTTATAGTTTCATTTTCCAAGTAGGTTTGAAATACCCATCTAGATGTATCTCGTCTTTGCAACCCCGGTTCAATGTAAAGTTGTGTAATAAGTCCAAATGCTGCACTATTATTGAACCGCATATCCCTTATCAATAAATTGATGTAGTATTGAATATTATACATCTTCAAAGACGATTCTCCTTTTTTACATCCATTGTGAAAACGTTGTATCCAAAATGCAATACAGCCGTATTGAAGCTCTTTCTTTATCTTATCTTTTAAAACATGCAGATTAACGAATTCTTTGTAAATCTGTTCCCGTAATTCAAGTGGTAATGGAAGCGTGTCTGTTCCTTCCATCTTTAATGAGTGTTTAATGCTTTTTTCATTCTACGCTTTGCTTTTATATGTTTTCGCCTTAGACTCTGATGTCCATAAGGAACAGTTTCAACTTTATTGACAATGACTCTTTTTGTATATACAGATCTAAATGTTTTTGTCTGAACTTCACTTTTGACAGTTCTATCTTTATATCTTCTTATTCTACAGTCATATGTCACCTTGATTTCATTTGTACGATCCATCATGCATTTTGTAAAAGTATCAAAATTAACAATTTGACTAGTTTTGTAATCTAATGTTATACCCTTTACTTTACATTTGCTTTCAATAGACCCATCTTTTGTTTGCAATTGGTAGGCATAATTTTTGGTCCTAGCCCTCTAAACTTTGTAATTGTATTGTCTGGCTCTTCATCAGTCCATTTTCCTAATCGACTATTGACAATGGGTGGATTCCATAGCGTTGGATCATGAATGTACATACAACTATCAGTATCAAAGTACAAAACCCTATCATCTAATTTTTCTAAAATACTGTACAACTCAAGTCTTGCATACGCTGTTACGTATGAACCAACTATAACATTTGCTGTACTGTGAGTTTGCACATGATCTAACTTATTTTCATAACTTACTAAAACAAATGGGCATTCATTGTCAAATATTTCAACATGCTTGATAAATACCTGTGAATTGTTGATCAAATCAAAGTATTTTGCAGGATCTTTAATGTATTCAGTTTGTGTCATGAGTTCACGTTGAGCCAGTTTCCCCCACAAACAATTGAGCATAATTTTGGCAAAAGACCGTTTACCAGGATTTTTTTTTAACCAAGTTTGCATCAAGTTCAACACCTTCTGCATTTTTGTAGTCAAGAATAAATTTTTCTTTGTCTGATTCTGACTGACACCAACCAGGATAACCACTGGCCTCTTGCTTAATTTTCAGAAAGTTGTCAACATAACCTTTGAAAAATTGATCCGATAAAGAATCAAAATGCCATATTTCATAGACATGAAGCAAACAATAACCATTATCCAGAGCTTTAAAAAGTTCAAGAGTCACCCAAGTTCCTACCAAGGCTCTATCATCTTGTTCATGAGTACAAACAGATAAACTATCTTCTGCACATTTTCTACACAATGGAAACATCATTTTGTTGTTGCAATGTAATGGCAAAACAGGGTGCAACAAATTAGCTGGGGGCAAAACTTTGCATTTAATGAGACCTTCATATTGACGAATATTGTCAATGTCAATATTTTCTGTTGTCAAAATCGAGGGATGACCTACAGGGTATGATTTGTATTTACACACAAATGGGTAAAGTGAACAGATATCAATGTATTTGATTTCTTTTTCATCTTTAGAGTCAATATCATAAGATAATTTTATGGCATTACATCTCCCACCATATAATCCTTCCCTTGGATCTATTGGATCACAATGTGGAAATATTGATTCAATGTATTTTTTGTATTCTTTGTCTTTGAGTTTTGCATCAAACTCATGTTCCCACATAACATGAACATTGTAACCTTTTTGTTTAATGTAAGCTATCCTATTCATTGTTTTTTCAAACAGAAATTGCATGGTTTCCCCATTAAATGGATTTGTTTGTAACCGATTTGGATAGCAAACTGGACAGCCGTGATACAGATCCCCATGAAACTCATACACAGTGTTGGATTCTTTATGAAACCCATCTACACTATAAGGTCCAATTTCATATTCACCCCCGTTTTTCGCATGCTGAATAAAAATATTATTTTCATTTGCAACACTTTGAATCCAGCGTATTCCTTTGATAGAAAAACGACGTTTGGAGGAATCTTTGCTGGAAATAATTGCAATTTGACCTTCTGGCAAATAAGAACTACGCCATACTTTATTGCAGGCATCTGCAATTGTTATAGCTTCAAGAAAAGGATCGATTCCTCCATGTTTGATGAAAACCTTTCTGAATTGACCACAACCCCTTCTCAAAATGTCTACATCTGAACGACAGTATTCTTCCATCTCCTTTTTGAAATCAAAGATTTTACCATTTGTAACCTGCTCGTTATACCATTGCATAAAGTTTGATCTTGCTTCGGGAGACATAGAATTTGGCATGTAATATGAACTATCCAAAAATGGACCAATATAATCCTGGAAATCATCCGTATTTGCTAAATGCGGAAAAAAACCCTTTCGTAACTCATCAAGTCCAAATGTAACAGGAAACTTGGCTAAACCAAAACTCATGAAATTGTATGAATCAATCAAACAAACACCATTTAGTTCCAATTTCATAATATTATTTCCATTCATGATTAATTTTGGTAGTTTTGTTCCTTGTTGAATAATATTTTTCAAAATGAATTGCCCATCGTAAGCTTTGAAATTGTGTGCAATTGCTGTCATACTTTTGTGACAATCAGCGAAAAGCCAGGTACAAAATTCATGTAAAGTGTTATTTCCTTGAAATATAACTTCTCTACCTTCACAAAACTCACTGCATGTTGTACAATGAAAATTAAGTGGTTTATCAATACATATGTCACAAGCTCTATGAGCAATACAATAATTTGGAATATGGACACCAGTATCTTGTTTACATTCAAAGTCAAAAAATATGAACAATGGTTTTTTGATCTTTTCTTCACCATCAACGTATTGTTCTGTCTTACTTTCGTAAGGTTGAATATGACAACGATGGTCAAGAGTTGTTATCTGTTTGCAAAAGCGACACTTTTTCTTTCCTGCACAAATGTGTTTTCCTTTTCTAGATTGAAACTGTTTTCCACATTTCCTACAATTTTTTACCAATTGACAAATGGACTTGTGTTGTTTTCCATAAACACTCTTATGGTTGTCAAAACAGCTTTTATTAAAAAATATTCTATGACATTGGTTGCATTCATATGAATTACCACTTGACATACATTTAACATTTCCAAAGCACCCCTTACATTTATTTGGACACAGATGACTTTCTCTGTTTTGGTAAGCAACGTCACAGAATTCACAATAATGATTACATCCTAAAAATCCTCTGATATTTGTGATATAGTCATAATGGTTTTGGTGAAAATACAAATGTATAACCTTGGTTTTAATGTTTTCTACACCAGGATGCAAATATACCATTTCTACTGATGAATGTTGTTGATGTACCTTAATAACATAATCTTTTGCATACAAATAAGTTTGAATAATGTTATATTCATCCTGACCACAAGGAGTTGATGGTGAGATACCTGTTTCCTCAAGCAAGTTCTCAGCTTCGGTTTTCTGAAGATTTCGATCGGATTTTCGAATTTGAACCCATCTTTTTTTCCACTCCTCGGTAGGTTCACGATTGACATGACACATTCCGACAACGGCAGCTCTTGCAAAACACATACTGTCTTTGGTATTGTTAATTTGTACTAACGATGTTTTCTTCTTTGCAAACACAGCAGAATCTATTGTTGATTTTGACATTTTTTTACCATATCCTTGGGGTGGGTGAGTATGCGTAACATCAAATGTCATGTTTCCATCATTCATCCGAAAATCTGCATTGGATTGTAGCACTTTTTCAATTTCATTCAAAATAATACTTCCAGTCAGTTGAGCGGCGTCTGTAAAAGGAATATGAATCCCCATATCCAAAGCTGGGTGATTAATCGTCATTCTGATTTTATCCGATGGTTCGGTGTGTAACATCGAATTGATTTGTTTGGTAACATTATCAAATAATGGTTCAAGTTGGTGGGGAGGTAGTTCCTCAAAGTTTTTAAAACTTGCATGTAATAAATGTGATTCCGTTCTAAATTTGCGGGACTGTTTGTTCGTCATAGATTTCAGTTCGTACATTTTTTTCATGTCCATCATTTCAGATTTTTCATCGGTGCACTCATTTTCTGAAGCACTGTCTTGTATCATCTTCACAGGTTTCTTTTTAGGTGAAAAAAAGTCATCATCGCTATAATTCTCCGATTCACTTTCTTCCGTAACTTTAATTCGTTTCCATTTTTTCTTTACAGGTGAATTACTCTCTTTAAATACCATCTTGATACTTTGAAATCTAGTTTAACATTGGTTTAAAGATCATATCATCAAGACATTTTATAAACTCGCTCATGATTCAAAAACAACCGGATCGTATAAATAGAAGTCAAACATGGAACAATGTAACATTTACATTTCATTCTTCTTACAGAACAGACGTAATATTAAAGTTGTCAAAATGGCAGAGATTGTAAACAACTATCAACCTGCAAAAATATGCTATGTATATGTTAATTCATATACGCACGAGTATGAAATTACCAACATTCCTACCGACTACGAGATCAAGCATGTGGGAGTTTATGTTGGGGCGTTTTCATCTTACAACCAGGACAACCAGGATATCTACCAGATTTTCAAATATCGACAATTCGACATACTCGGTATTGATGAACTTTACAGACCGCATCAAAGCAGACCTAAGTTTTGCTTCGTGTGTCACGACGACGGACATTGGTCTAGTAATTGTCCTGAAAAGACAAAACGCGTTGGAATCTATACGTATGTGTACGTAAACCCGATTACGCATCAAGTTTTGTTTTCAACACAAAACGAACTTTCCCAACATCGGGACATGGATTTCGTTGGGACATTTACATCGTATTGTAACGAGTATAGCAGATATTGTTTGAAAACAAGAAAAAGTGTACGCATCATTCCAACGGAAAGGATACCTGCAACAACTCTATCAACTCAAACTACGGTGGAAATCAAAACAGACAACAATCAGTCTGTACAAACTTTGGATTCGAGTGAAAAAATGGAAATAGTCGACAAGGACAACAAAATCAAATTTGAGAATCAACCGAAAGAGGAACCGAAAGAGGAACCGAAAAAGGAACAACCGAAAAAGGAATTGAAAGAACAATCGAAATCAAACATAAACTGTTTTTTCTGTAATTCAAAAAAGCATAAGAAAGGTGAAGTGTGTTCTTTAATTGTTAAGAAAGAAAGTGCAAAACCTCAAAAGCGAAAAGGACGTGTATGTTCTGGTATTCCAAAGAAAAAGAAAAAGTTAGAATTGTAAATATTTATCAAAGTGTAATGAACTCTCAAGTTAATATTGTTCCAAGAAATGTTTTAAAAATTTTGTTGTTTGTTTAACTGTTATTATATGTTTAACTGTTATTATATGTTTAACTGTTATCATATGTTTAAGAAAGAAATAAAAGTATGTAAACCATTTCAATTGTTTTTTATTATTTTTGTTTAGAAAGTTTGACAATTTCAAGAAGAATCTCTCAAGAACATTGTGTAGCCCTTAAAAGGGCTTCCGTGGTTTCCCCTATTGTTTTAGAAATAGGTTAGACCAGGATATAGTTGTTGGAGTTTAGCCTTCCAAGCAACATTTTCAGTTGGAGGCATAAACTCCGAAAGGTCCGGGTATATGTTACCCATCTTAACGATGGGTGTACGAGTATAATACTCATACCCTCGCCTTTCAAAGAAAGCACAAAGTGCTTTCCGCCGGTGGTTCTTCACCTCTTCCTCCACCAACTCTTCCTGCTCCCGGATCCTGTCATCGTTGGATCTTTGCTTTGACTTGCAAAACAGTCGGCGAAGAAATTTCACAAAAGACTTCATTTTCAGAAATATGATTTAAAACAATCAAATCATACCTTTTTATACAGTTGTGTTGACCTACTAACCTACTGACCTAGCAGCTAACTTTAACATTTTCGTTGACCTACTGACCCACTGACCTACTTCTTAAATATTTAAGATACTTCTTAAATATTTAAGAAATCAACCAATCAGAATGATGATACTTAAACATTACGGTATGCGTGAATTCTGAAAAAGTTATCTTCAGTTTTTATGGTAAATCAGTTTTTATCATCACAAAATATGATGTTATATTTTAAACAAAAAGAATTTCCAGAGGTTTTGGGGTTAAAATATGTAGGGTCACTTTAAGCATGTGCATATTTTATAAGGGGTACATTTCTTTGTCATCATAAGATGCTCATATGGTAATACAATTTGACAATTTGAAGAGGAAATCTTTTCGTGGGATATGGTTGGCCCTAAAAAGGGCCGTTTGGGTGGAAACTGTTCAATGATAACAGCCTCCAATCTTTCCGCAAGCCGGACACTTGCTCGCACTTCGGCGATCAAGTCGCCTTAGCTGCTGTGCGTCCAGCCCGGCATTTAGGTAGAACGACGGCTCATCGTCGTCGTCCCAACATTCCTCGCTTTGGGGAAAAAGCGGTGTCTGTGACGGTGGCGGTGGTGGTGGTGGTGGCGGTATCATCTGTCTCTTAAGATGTTCAAGTTGGTCAGAGACCAACTTGACTTGGTTGATTAAATCAACAACCTGCCGTCTCAATGGTTCCATATTGCTATGAAGTTGTAACTATTTTCAGATTTGCAAGCTTTTTTATACTCCGCATTCCAATATTTAAATATTTAACCAATCACGTTTTTAAAACTAACGTACACTTCTATTGGACGTTACTTCAGTATTTCACTAATTCATTGGACGTTATTCCTCTAATTTCATTGGATATTATTTCAATCCTCTTTGGCGGTATAAAAACGACGTCATTTCATGTAAGCGTTATCATTTCAACTTTGTAGCTGAACGGAACAACCATGGAACTCAACTTTGACGAATTACTTGCTGAGGCGTTCAACTCTCATGACAATCAGATACCATCTGATATGATGTCAAATACCATTGGACCTGAGAGTTACCAGACACAGCAATACCATTACCAGCCTGATAATTCAACACAAGCAACTATGCTGCCAACTGGGGACAATACGTTACTTCACACCATTTTGAATGAAGTTCGACATCTGAAGTCACAGCAAGACAGTGTGATGAACAACATCCTGAGCGAATTACAGACATTTAACTTTCACCTTACAAAGCTGCAATGTCTGGATACAAGTATTCAACAACTCAACCATACCATTGACAAGCTCCAGAAGTCAACTTATCTGGAAATGGAAGTTACATCGACACCAGTAAAGTTGCCGATTGAAATTGATTTGGACAAAACAAGTCTGCATAAACTAGTAAATGCATTAGCAAATGCTGTAAAACAGACACAGACAACCTCCTCACAACAATCAACATCGAAAAAGCGAAAAACCACAGTTCCAGCAGAATCACCCAAAAAGCAGAAAGCAGTTGACAAACACCAATTATCCGTTGCCACCGGTCAAGGAAAACACGAAAAAAACATCAACAACTTCAAGATACCACGCATACCGAAGAAAAAGAACTAACATCCGAACACAGCTTTGTTCCATAGGGAACACACCAAACGGCCCTTTTCAGAGCCAACCAGTTCTCTCGAAAGAACTTCTCATATTTGTCAAGTCGTTTTACTTTAAGGGTTAAAGAGCACCATGGTCATATACCACAGTTCTCTTATGTTTACTTCCGTCAAGCAATCTCAGTAGTTAAACTTAGTCATTTTTACTCAGAATTTGAACTTAGAAAATTTTTGATCCATTTTCGGACTTAGTCATTTTTACTCAAAATTCGAACTTAGAAATTTTTCGATCCATTTTCGGACTTAGAAATTTTCAGGGGTATTCTTTCTTATTTCTTGCCCTAACCTAAGAACTTATAACTTTATAACAATTTTCCAACTTTTTGCCCAGGAACCTATGGACTTTTTTCATTTTCAACGATTTTTGCCCCAGACTGCTCTACCACCCCGGGATAGGAGAGGAGCCTGGGGCACTTCATGGCAAAAAAGTGCCCCAGGCTCCTCTCCTTTACTACTGACAATCCAATTCCCAAGAACGTATTTTCACGATGCATTATTTAGTTCCAAAATACCAATAAGCCATGAATGTTGTTATCCAAATTGAGCTCGCCACCGGTGGAACTATTTAGTCTAGAACTATTTAGTCTCGCGGAAGAAACGTTACTGTTTCCTTGAACAATTTGGCCCAATGATGATGTGAATTTTGTTTTAATGCTCTTGTTGGGGTTGTTTTTTATTGCATTGCGTCAACACTGTTTCAGTTATATATAGTGATAACTGACCCATAACTTGAGAAAGACCCCAAACTAAATTGCTCATAAGGGCTGGTCAAGCTGGGTAGAACCATCGACATTTGGTTGGTCAGCAAGGAGAAAACCTCTCGCGAAAATAAGTTTACCAGTCCACAAAATACGTAAACGTCAGGTTTTGCTTTACGTCTTTGTGTGAAATGAAATCGGCACTAAGCGTGGGGCGATGTGAAAACAAACCGTTGTGTCTCTATAGACAAATTATATAGGAACTACGACGTTTGGGTTCTAGCGGAGTTACGCGCAAAGTATAATTGTTAATTTCTACGTGCGGATCTTAAATTATAATCAATTTTCATTTTGCGTTTCAGTCACGTTCAAATCGTAAAACCTTTATAGGAATGATGTCTGCAAAAAGGTTGATTGCTTTTCTCAACGTGGTCCCACTAAGTACGAGAAAGGTGATCTCATAAAAACGGTGGGGACTCTTAAAATGACCTTTAAAATAAAACTGATTATCGGCCAGAATGACGTGATTACCCATTCCCAAACAATAACGAAATTGAACCACTTTGTTGCAGATGACTCGTGAAAACAGTGTTGGAAAAGAAGAAATTGCTCGTAATGAGCAATTTTCCCTTTTCCCACAATGTGATCTGTCCTGAAGATTATTTTCCTATTTCATCACATTTGAAATGTCGTCTGCAAACTCTTTCAATTTGGAACAGTCGATAATTTGGCATTTGGTAACGGGTTAAGGTGGCGCATGTTTATTTTTTTTTCACAGTATTCGGACATATGATTGCTTACGTGTACAAATGCGTCCCGAAATTGGCTTCGGATACCTTGCATCCACTGATGCTGGAATAAGCATGGCCACACAAAATCTCAATAGCAAATAATGTTTCAAGCAATTTCTGCTTTCTACAATGGTTTCCCCTTTTCGTAAATTCAAGACTATCAACTTTTTTGGTATTGCCTCACGTTCAAACGTAAAATAAAATCACTATTCAAATATTCGGTACCTGCTATTCGGATATATTGGATTTTACAACTAGATTTGATGTCCGAATGCCTTACATGCATCCGGAAAATGAAACCGCTATCTTTTCTCTGCTTAAAACCGCCGACATCTTTGACCATGTTCACACATGCATGTGATGACACCGTGATAATGACTAGTGTTTCTTTATATTTACATACAAACTTAAACCAACTTCCAATTACCTTATGTATATCATTTTATCTTTATATCGTACAATCCGTCCGCTTTTTGACAAACCATGAAATATGATGGCCCTGTCAAATTCAGTATATTCAAAAATTATATTTAGATGCACTTCATTAGCGAGTTCACGTCAGAGGTTAATCCAACCAAATAAAAAACTGCCACTTATTTTAGATGTTAACAGAGTAGTCCTACATATGGATTGCATACTTAGCACATACTGAATGTTATACATACATATAGCATGTACATTTCACACATATAGCACATACATTTCACACATATAGTACATACATTTCACACATATAGTACATACATTTTACACACATAGCACATACATTTTACACATATATCACATACATTTCACACATATAGCACATACTGAATGTTATACATACATATAGCACATACATTTCACACATATAGCACATACATTTCACACATATAGCACATACATTTCACACATATAGTACATACATTTTAAACACACAGCACATACATTTTACACATATATCACATACATTTCACACATGTAGCACATACATTTTACACATAAAGCACATACCATTTCTCACAAAATCTAAGTCGGCGATTCACATGTATACATAAACAGCTACATAATAAAAGAAACGAAACCATTGGAACGAGAAAATAATATTTCAAACTAAAATAGAAACAAGGGGAAAAGGGACGTCCGGGAAATAGTGATAGACATAATGCCTCCTGACGATTCCTTTTGGACCTGTATCCAATATCACTGTGGAGTAATCGGTTTAAAGTAAAGATACCCCACGTGATTTCGTAGAACAACGACCATCACGTGCTGTTATTTGCACGTCAAAACAAGTTTCGGGAGTTTTTACCCAACCAGATTTGGCAGACCACTTCCGGCTGAAAATCGATTTGAGAATATTTACCGTTTAACCTTCAGTTACTGTCATTGAAATATCAGGTATAGTAGACAATGTCATTCACCGGTTCTAAGGAAATTACAAAGCTAGATGTCTGTTTTTCTGGAAAACTGCTTTATGTTAGATGTACATTTCTGCATTTCAGCGTTTTGTTAAACTGATGGTCGGTTTATTGTTCAGCATCTCATGGTGGGTGGGGTTGCTCGACCTGTTTTATGCATCTCATCTACATCTACATCATACGTCAGCACAATCACACTTGATTATTACGCGACGGGTGGTGCTAGGTCAAGAGTAAGTAAGGAAATGATAGAAAGTTAGAAAAAGATCTGATAGTTAAAAGAAAGAAGTAAAAGCAAAGTATTGCCAGCTAGCTTCGCCTCCCAGCCTAGCATCACTAGTGGTTACTACTAGCTGGGTGCCCAGCGGCTGTTAGAAAGTGATTTTTGATAGCCCCAGCTTGAAGGATACCAAGTCAGGGGCCTCTGCAACGTGTGCAGGGAGTCCATTCCAGATTTTTATAATACGTGGAAGAAGGAGTTTTTGTGGTACAATGTAGTTGTAGATGGCTGATGGTATTTCCTGTTGTGGTCTTTTGGTCTCCTTGGGGCTCTGATTAGGTATTTGTCAGCCTGTATGTCAACCAAGTTGTTTTCTATTTTGTAGAGCATGGTGAGCTGTGCTTTTGTCCGTCGTGACTCTAGCGTTTCCCATCCAGGTGGTCTATCATAGTGGAGACGCTGCTGGTGTTGTGATATCTGTTGGTCACATATCTAGCAGCTCTCCTCTGCACCATTTCAAGCTTGTGTGTTTGATCCTTAGTATATGGATTCCACACTGTGGAGCAGTACTCAAGGCCCGGACGTACCAGCAAAGTGTATGCAGTGCCTTTAATACTTTCATTGCTGATGCGCAAATTCCTCCGGAGGAAGCCTAGAGTGCTGTTTCCTTTCTTTGCTGTTATGTCTATATGGTGACTCCATGAAAGATTCTGTGATAAGTTCACTCCCAAATATTTTGTTGAATACAACCAACAAGCTCAAACAATGAGCTGTGCTTGGTGCTTACATGCCAGCTTGACAGACACTGCATTTTCAAATGGTGTGGGGTGTTGCAACCTTAAGCTTGGTGCACTTCAGGTACACGAGGCCACACGCTCACACCAAAAAGTGGCACACCAGAAACAGGCACAAGAGGCCTCAAAACATGAAATTTCAATGGCCAAAAAAGCCCAGGGTATGCTTAGGCAGGTAGAAATGGCCCAGTTATAATCAGTGAAAATTCGCAATGCTCATTACATTGCCAAGTATAATAAGCCATTTACAGACTTTGCCCCTCTATGTGCTTTAGACAAAATGAAGGTCGATGGAAGAAATTTTTGACATGTTGACCTGTTATAATAGGGAATAAATTAAAATAAACATTCAAAATGCCAGTTTGACTTGTTTATCATCATAGTATACATACATATCATATTAACATTCATTTAAAAGCAGTAAATGTTACTTTTGCTATAAAAACAATTTGGGCCCATTCATTTCCATCCGGGCCTACTCAGATTCAAAGAATTCGGGCCCGAAGGGCCCGTTGTCTAAAATCTTAATTTTGACCACTGTTTATTAAGGACACCAATTAATGGAACAATTAATGACAATTGATGCTGCATGCCCTGCAACCATTCTTCGGTTTGCACGTGATAAAAAGAATCAAATTAAAAATGAAGAGAATCCATATCAGTCAATTAAAAATAAGGTAGGTGTAAGTAGCAAGAGAAAAGTACTGAATAGCTGCTTAATTATTCGTAATCTGGATATCAACTGAAGGAAACATATTCTCTTGTTTTTTAGACCAAATAAAATCTTGGTTTTCCTTTTATTATGGGGTATCGTAAAAGGTCTTTTATTCAGTTATGCAGTGATAATATATGAAACTTGTAGTAAAATATATGATCTTATAATACTGAACTATAGGATGGTTACGAATTGACTTCTTCAAAATTAGGATGAGTACGAATTGACGAAAAAGTGGGTACGAATTGGCCAAATTTGGGTGGTTACGAATTGGTTTGGGTACAAATTGACCTGCTTCCGTAAACACAGTTTTTAACTGAACTAAGTGCCTTTTGGTTTGTGAAGACAAGTTTTGGGTATAAACTCAATGTTTTCAACATTTTTAACAGCTGTCAGTAATATTTATGAAGTGCAAGGCATTTTGTAGTGTCGATATGAGATTTTGATTTTTCATGTCAATCAAGTGTTGTGCAAACTTTAGTAAAATCAGCAGGTTGTTTTGCTTAGAATTAATGCAAGTATTGCATGTCATGGACCTCTTGTTGTTGTCGTACCAGGAATGGCTCAAATAGCAATTACTTCTCAAGTTTTTATCAGGCCTTGTCATTTCTACATAGTGAAATTAAGTGGCTCCTAGCAAGCGCTCAGACAAGCTGCTTAGTAATGTTTTGTTATCAAGTTTTTTTTCTCTTTAAAAGCTTGTGTTATTGAAGTTTAAACCAGTTGGGCACAATTAACTTTTTAAAGCTCATCCTATCAACTCAACACATCACACAACAAAACAAATCTCTTAGGGGTAACAATTGGTTTAAAGAGTTTCATGGTTATTGCCAATCAACTAAATTTTAGAGGAAATAGGCGCAATGGCTGGACAGATATGTTGCAACATGTTTGATGTGCGTGGCATCGAAATGGGAAACACACAGACCTCAAATAGGCTGCAAGCCTAAAGAAAAACCCTTGATCATGATTAATTATGTGATGTTGTGACTATGGAGAGAATTCCTTTTTTTGTAGACATGGGCCACTTATCAAAGCTAACAGAAGAACTTCCAGCAGGCTATGGATTTGTCCTTCTGACTGGGGTTGGCAATGTCTTTGTCAACATGTGGATGGCAATCAATGTTGGAAAGGCAAGAAAGAAGTATGAAGTAACGGTATGTATTATATTGTGTTATTTAGATGAGCAGGTTAATTAAAAGTTTGTGTGTATTTAACATGAAATACAGTGTATGGGATTTCATCTTTGTCCGTGGAATTTAAGTTATCAATAGTTCAATGATTGAATATGTTCCATCTGTTTTCAAGCTCCGATCAGCTACAAAACTATTCAAGATAGACTTAATCACTTTTTATATATTGAGCATATTATGATTAAATTTCTTTTGATGGTATTTAGCTTTTGGTTACTTGTTCCTCTAAGTACAAGATAGAGAAAAATAGATGGTTGAAAAATCCTTTTCGGGACAATGCTTTTTGATATCAATGGAACTAATGAGTGACATAAGTCATATAAGAAAATATGATTTTTTTATGCAAACTTTTATTTTATCATTTCTTAAGGGAATAAGAACAAATATTTGAAACTTAAATCTCAAGCATTTTCTACCATCTGAAATCTCTTGTTGCATATGTGTATTTCTTTTCTTCTGGCTATGTGTTTTATTTGGTTAGATTAATCTTGTGTTTGTCTTATATTATAGTACCCACAAATGTATCACCCAGAACCCAACCACATCTTTAACTGCATTCAGCGAGTCCACCAAAACACGTAAGTAGGACTATTTACAACTTTAATCCTTTTCTACATCTACAGACCTTTCTGAAAAGTGTTGTTATCTCCTCTGTCTGAGTTACCCCCCCTTTGCCCTTTCCATTGTGATTACTTCCAGTAAGCTTACATATCATAACTTTTTTGTTGAATTCAATTGAAATTGTTAGGCACACCAATGGCCTTTGTAATTTTCCATGGATGTTGGGCTAATTAAATTCTTGACTTGAGTGAAGGTATGGGAAATCCTTATTCACAAAGAAAAACTGTCAAGCGCATAACACCGACTTCCTTTGAATGTTGCACCAATTTCTTTGTGCCAAGATGCCCTTTCTAAATGGTGAGCTAGCTGGAAGTAGTTTGAAGTCAAGATAATTTGTAAAGGGAGATAACCATTTTCAGAAAGGACTATTGTCAAGGGTTTTTCTTCTTTTGATTTGGAGGAGAGCATTGTCTGTTAATTTGCTGTTGAGGGAAACAATTTTGATCTTTTCTTTAAAATACATGATTTTAAAGTAATTTTTATTTTGGGATGGTGCCTTTAAAAGGCCTGCTATGAGACCTGAAACACCTTGTGCTCATTCAAATAGATGAATTGGGGAAACAATTGTGGAGAATCGAGAATTCTTTTACAAGGAACAATTTCTCAATTTGTCATAATTTATTTCTTCCTACTGTCTCAAAGTAAACATTTTTTATTTGATACATTAAAATGGTCATCTGCTTTCTCCTTTAACTTGACCCGGTCATAGAATGGGTTAACCCTATACAAAGTGACAACTTTTCCTTTTGAGATCTTAAATGCATCCCTTATTTCAACCCATAAAAACCCTGTGCCTTAAACAAATCTCAAGTTTAAACTTATGTTTTAAACATTAAGGAAATGGGTTTTGAACCTGCTTCCTGGATACATAACTGGTTCAATTTCTAAATAAATTATTAACCAAGTATTGAGTTGAATTTGGACATTGTTTTTTCTTTTCTTTTAAGCAATAAGTTAATTTTTTCTGCTGCAAACAAACTTGAATACAAGAGATATTAGATATTTAATACTTTTCTTCCTATGAAGTATTTATGGAGAAACAGGTTAACCCTTATAGTGCTGGAACCAGCTTCTTTCCTCATCAAATTAAGTAGACATTTAAGGTTTTGGAAAGCAGGCGACACAATCTATTTCTAGATAATTACCCAGCATTCTAAGGGTTAATTCATTCTCTCCTCAATACCTGTTTTATGGTGGGTTTTTGTTTTTCAAAAAGACTCATTTTATACTATAACAAAAAATGATTGCCTGAAAAGAAATTATTTGTGACATCTCCTTTAATTGCAACAATAATTCTCCTTGTAGCTTTTCATTTATGATAGTTTTCAATTTATGACTTAACATGTTTTTGATTCAGGCAAACATTTTGGAGTAGGAAAAGTTAAAAAATTTCTGTCATTATTGATGTGAGGTTAAGACTTAAATAAATCCTGATACGATTTGTCATCTGCTGCGGGAGTCCCAGTCACTGGGGTAAATAACATTCTGTCATAATTGATGTGAGGTTAAGACAGGTAAATAATTAAGTATAATGTTCCATTTCTATATCTGGAGATGAATATCTCTGGACATGTGCCCTATTAGTATATTGTATCAGAGATGATTTGTCTGTTTGCACTAGGTCTTGTTTCATCATTTAGTAATTCTGTGTCATGTCTGTTTGCACTAGGTCTTGTTTCATCATTTAGTAATTCCGTGTCATTAGTGAATCCAAGAATAACTTATAATTATCTGAGTGCTGTGATTACTGATATTTCTGTTTTTCCATTCTGTAAATTGGTTCATGTCTGTTAAGATGGCAAATGTTGGCACTCTGGACTTCTTCCTCAAACAACCCATTACCAAACAATAACAACATTTGACCAGTTTCTTGCAGATGACTCTGGAAAACATTGAGGAAAAGGGCGAATTGCTCCTAACAAGCAATTACTCCTTTTTCCACAATGTTTTTTGTCCTATCCGAAGATTATTTGTCAGTTTCAACACATTTTGAAATGTTGTCTGCAAACTCTTTAGATTTGGGACATTTGAAGATTTGGTGTTTTGTTAAAGGTTAAGCTTTCACATCTCAGTCAGTAGTAAGTCCAATTTAGCAAGGCTCAACATTTCCCTCTGAAGCCACATGCCCTTTTAGGCAAGGTGCTGGAAAGTTGATTTGTACACACACAACTAGAGCTTGATCAGATCTTAACTCTTAACAACCTGCAGACGACATTATTTTTATTTGAAGCAGACAACTTTAGAAAAGTTTTTTAACATGTGAAAAGCATTTCAGTTCTGTTGTTTTGATATGAGAATAGATTGAAAGAGCATTGTGGCAAAAGGAGAAATTTCTTGTGAAGTTTCAAAATGTGATGAAATTTAAAAAAGAATCTTTTGTTAGGGCAGAAAACATTGCAGAAAAAGGAGAAATTGCTTGTTAAAAACATTTTCTCCTTTTTCTCACAATGTTTTCCTGAGTCCTCTGCAACAAATTGGTATAATGTCGTTTTTGTTTGGTAATGGGTTAAACTATCGCATGACTTCTAAGCTATTAAACCTTGACCTCCAGGCCTAGGTTTTGTTAACTAGTCTTCTTTGGGTTTTATCATATCCTAATCCATGCATTATCCATATTTTAGATGTGAGAGCAACCCAACCTTCATGTTTCTACTTCTCACTGGTGGTATCCAGTATCCAGTAAGTATCAGTCAGCTTGTACATCAGGAATAAGTTTTAATTTTATGTGAAAGGTCAGCCTCTTTCTCTGTTACCTTTATACATTTCAAGCACCTTGCAGAAGAAGTTGTAACCAATTATCAAAGCATATTTTCATGAGACATTGCAACTTATTGTATGCCACTGGTTCTATCAATTTTGGGCAGCCTATAAAGGCAGTTAAGCTTGAAGTCTTCTTTCATCATAAATGAGCTGGGCAGTGTAAGTAACTAAAATACATGAACATGTTTACCAAGAACTTAAGAATTATGACCGTTGCATAATAAAAAGTGAATGTTTTATTCCAAATAATCATGAGAGACACATATATGTCTCTCAAGAAGAAACTCTAGTTTTTTTTTGCTACATGTGTTTAAGACCCCATGAGAGATTGTGTGATATTTCATTTACACAGAAAATAGCTGCCGCAGCTGGTTTAGTCCATTTGATTGGTCGAGTTGCTTATGCAAAGGGCTATTACTCTGGAGGTATTAAAGATCATATCCTCTATAATCTAGAAACTATATTATACACCTAACCTACATGTACAGTCAACCCCATAACAGTCGTCCATTTGATTGGTCGAGTTGCTTATGCAAAGGGCTATTACTCTGGAGGTATTACAGATCACGTCCTCTATAAGCTAGAGACTATATTATACACCTAACCTACATGTACAGTCAACCCCATAACAGTAGTCTAGATAACCACTTTTTAGGTATTTTACACACAGTATCTCAAAAACTAAAACTACTAGTCAAATGGTGTAGGTACTAATTTGAAACATCTTGTTGTGACTATTTATATTTAGATAAGTTGCAACAATATAGGGTATAGAAAAGAAATAATGAAAAAACCCAGGGTGATATGCCTTTTATCAGGAGCTCTGTTTATTAAGTGACCACCTCTAACATTATTTTGATATTTATATAAAACTGATAAGGGATTAACATGTCGGTCAGGTATAAAGCTTTAGACAAAATAGGGTCCTGCGTGGCCCAGTGATTAAGGTGGCAGACTTAGAACTCTAGGGTCCCACGTTTGAGCCCCAGCGACACCTCAAGTTTGTCGGAGTGACCTTTGGCAGATCACTTCAGAGCCCAAGGCTAGTACTGGTGGATCCAGGAAAGCCGTTACATAACTGAAAATTTGTTGATATGTCATTAAACACCATACAAAAAGATTTATAAAATCAATTATTACACAAATAATGTTTTTATTGTATAACCAATATTGTTTGTTGTAATAAGTAATAAGGTTAAGTACCAACAACATTAGACTTGGAATTAAATGGAGTACTACCCACTGTCAGCTCTTGTCCTACTTTATCATAAATATCCAAAGGAATTGGTTTCTGATGGGTGGATACATTAACCTTTCCATTTAGAGATAATTTCCTCATTGTTTGAATAATTGAAAAGCACCATAAAATGTAACGATGTAGTCTTAATTTGGAAAGTAATGCAAGCCTAATGAGAGCACCATGTAATAGTATATGAGAGTACTTTGCTTCTAACCAGACATCCATATTATCTCAATAGGAAACAATGATAATGGTGTATTGGATTAGAAAATGAATTGTTTTATATAAAGTTTGTTTTTGTCATTTTTTTTCCCAAAAAAAAAGAAAAAATGTAATAATAGTGATACTATGATAATAATAGTAATTCAATAATATGACATTATCATAATTTGTTGATGTTGATGTTTACCATCTGTCATGTTTTGCCTAAACTTGCAGGTAAAGGTTTAAAGTAGTACCAGGGTAGTCTTCTACTTAATTGTTGTAAAGAAACTTTAGATTGGGGGTCTTTAATTATGATATTCCAGAGTCGTCATGTACATATTTTTATGATCTTGTGTTATTTTGTGACTTGTTCAAGATGTAAGCATCACCAACTAAGCTATGAAGAAAAACTAAGAATAGCTTTTTTATCTTGATATTGGGTAGAAATCATTGTGACAAAGCGAAGAAACGCTTATGGCGAAACAATTCCTCCTTTATCAAAATGATACCACAAATCTGAAGTTAAGGGGTAAATTCTTATAAACAATATGCTAACAGTGGTGTAGGGACATTATATTATGTATATATAGACACCAACAATATGCAAATATAGAGAAAACTATCCTTTATCCATCTTTTTTTTATATATATATTTGAAGCCCATTAACTTTTGAAATGCACAATAACAAAGGCCCAATACGCAAGAAAAACGCATACTATTCCGTTGTTTCTGCCTTTAGCCTTTTTCAAGCTCTTACCTTGTTTAGTGTATTGGCTTTCCAATTCAGTATTAGATCTTACTAGGATGATCCAAGCTGTAACTGTGTAGGATAAAATATCTATGTCTGGAACATTCAGACGTTAGATCATTACTTATTTAGGGGTAAACTTGGAACCTTTTACTCATCCTTTTCCTGGCTTTTCCTGTAGAAAACCTGCGCATGTGCTGGAGCCGTGTACCTGGCAGCTAGAGTGGCCTTCGCCTTTGGATATTATACCGGAGGTATGATTGCAGTGTCCTTGAGTCAAGTGATAGTTGGCATGCTTTACCCATAATCCCTTTTGGAAACACCCAAACGCCAAATTTTCAACATTCCCAAATTGAAAGAGTTTGCAGACGACTTTTCAAAATGTGATGAAATTGGAAAGTAATCTTCTGATAAAGTAGAAAACATTGTGGGAAAAGGAGAAACTTCTCATTACGAGCAATTTCTCCTTTTCCCACAATGTTTTCCAGAGTCGTCTGCAACAAAGTGGTGAAATGTCGTTATTGTTTGGTAATGGGTTAAGACACTGTATCTGAATAGTCCTCTCACTCCTCTGTATTTTTTTTTCAGTGAAGCAGGGTTTAGACACTTTTATATTTTTTTCTCTGTTGTCTGTGATCTTTCTGTCTCATTTCAGTCACGCTTATTGTGAGCACTTAGTTATCTTAAAATTTATAGAACTGGATGCACATGCATAGCTTGTTAGATAGTAGTGCGTTACTCAACATAATTATTGTGCTCTTTTATCTTTCTTTATTTTAATAGTTAAGTTAAAACTTATTTTACTGTACATCAGTATCTCTAGACCTATCTTTCATGTTTAATAACTTGTGGAACAAACAAAGAAATTTTGAAAGATCAATTCTCTTCTGCTTTTGAATGTAAATGACTATTTTCATGTATTTGCACTTGTTGTACCACTTTTCGTCTGCTTTTGTCCACTTTTGTATTATTGTGGGTTTTTTTTGATGAAATGTGGCTATAGTTACTTTGCTTGGAATAGTGTTTTAACTATTTCATCCGACACCTCTAACAGACTTATTACACCGAGATACCATTGTTTCTTATGAACCATTCCCAGAAGAAATATTGCTTCTTGTCATCCATTTCTCATATTACCTCTGTTTTCTCAGCTCAACATAATTAAACTCCCTTTTGGTATTAAGCTTTCATTGTCAAATAAAGTTACTTACCTAATCCTTAATTTATTTGTCATCTGCTGCGGGAGTCCCAGTCACTGGGGTGGGCAGCAGGTGGCTAGATTTTCTAATACCCAATCTCCAACTTGTTCTGCCCATTGGGCTGACACTGACGAGGTTGAATTCCTGCCTATCCTGCGCAGTGCAGTCCGACCAGGTCTTTCTGGGTCTGCCTTGTCTCTTTGCACCAGGAACGGCCATATCAAGAGTTTTATTAATTGAAGTATTAATAGTAGTAGAGCGCTGTACGTGACCAAACCATCGTAAGCGTCTGCAGCGTAAGGCAGTTGTTACTTCCAATATCCCCAATTTGGCATAAAGAGTGTCTGAACTGGCGACATCATTTGGTTTGGCTCCACAGATCCAGCGCACCATGGCTTTATCGTTCATGCGGAGTCTCTGTAAGTCAGCAGCTGTGGGAGCCTAGGTCTCACTCCCGTGTAGTAGGGCAGAGTGCACGCAAGCAACAAATACCCTACCCTGGCTGGCAGTGAGACATGTTTGGATGTTAATATTGGGGGCAGCTTCTTAAATTTACCCCCAGCCCCCAGGCTGTGCAACATCTTGTGATAATGGCAGGGCTATTAACCACCACCTGTGCTGAACAGAATCCAGGTTCTACATCCAGGAGAGTTCCATCCACATTAACATGAATGACAGGTCTTCCGTCAATTTGGCGTGCCTGCTTACAGCATCTAGGACAGGCATAGTTAGTGACAAGTCTACCCTTGATTCCGCTACACTTCTTGTGTACCCAAAGATTGCATTTTGGACACTGGATGGAGTTGGCACCAACACCTTTACGGCAGACAGCACAAGGGAAGTACCAGAGTCCAGGAGGAGATCAAGACCAGTGCCTGATATCATGAACTTTGTCTTTTTCATGTTGACTCTCAACCCCTTACTCTCCATACCCTCCTTCCAAGCTTTCAGCTTGGCAGTGCACTCCTCAAGCGACTCAGCTACTACGGCGAGGTCATCAGCATACAACAACTCCCAAGGTACGCCAACACTAAACTGACGTGATAAGGCTTCGAGGACAAGTATAAAGAGTAGTGGACTAAGGACAGATCCCTGATGCACTCCAACACCGACTGAAAACTCCTCACTGTATTGGCCGTTGACTCTAACCCTGCTCCTGGCATTTGAGTACATGCCCTGGATGACACGAGTTGCCCATTCCTCAACGCCAAGGCTCCTCAGCGCCCACCAAAGAACTTTCCTCGGGACACTGTCAAATGCTTTTTTCGAGGTCTACGAAAAGCAAGGTAGAGTGGCTTATTTGCAGCAATGTGTTTCTCCTTATGCTGGAGCAAGATAAATATAGCATCTGTAGATCCTTGACCAGGTACAAATCCAAACTGCATGGGGTCAATGTTAACCATCCTTCGAATGCTGGAGTCCAGGATACGCTCAAGTAGCTTATTGACCTGGTCGGTTACCTCTATCTAGGGCCTCACCTTTCCCCTTGTAGAGGTTCAGGATGTAGCTTTCTTCCCAATCCCTGGGTATCTGGCCACTACAGAAGACTGCCTCAGTGAGACTTGTCGGGATGTTAATTCCGTTCTCGCCAGTTGCTTTCAACATTTCCGCAATGATGCCTGAGGGTCTTGAAGATTTGCCACCCTTCATTTTGCTTAGAGCCATTCTGACTTGCTCAGTGGTGACTGGTGGGGGAGGACCCAAAACAAAGGCCACTTCTGGAACAAGTTGACTAGGCCAATCAAACTCCACATTCAGCAGTCTGGAGTAATGTTCCACCCAGGCCTTTATTTTATAATCGTCGCTAAATGCCAATTCGCCCACATCATTGCGGATGCATTTCTCTCCCACTACATCTTGGTTAGACCTATCCATCTGCTTTAAAAGTTTGAAAATACTACCGTCATAATGGGAATATTCTCAAACCTACCCTTTTCAGCCTCAGACTTAGCCTGCCAGATAACTTGTTATTATGATAAACTATGTCTGCTATAGATTTGTCAAGAAAGCTAATGGATTAATGGTTTTTCCTCGCAGGAAACTTTTATCCATAGCTTGATTGTTTGAAAAATAAGAAGAGCAATTATTGTACAAATTTACTTCTGTGTAACTAAGTGTAAATCCTTGTTGAGTGTGTCCATGTAAACCATCATTTCAATAACTACTTGAAGAACTAAATGGATTTTTTTCTCTCAAGAAAGAATATTTCTCCATGTTACTGTATCTCATTAACTAAATAAGGGAATACATTGAAATTTCACAAACTTGTTAACTGTGATGTCATAGCTATGTGGCACAGGCAATGTAATGTTGAATACTTTTATTGGGTGGGAGAATGGCACCCTTATATGGCTGAAAAAAACAAAAAACACCTAATTTTTTCCTTAAATAGACTGGTTAAAAGAACTCCTCCACCACAAAAGAGTCTTTTAATGTCTAGCTATTTTGACCCTTTGTCACACTGATTTCTACCTATAACCACCAAGGATCAACTAGTTTATTCTCTGATATTATTACTTTCAATTTAGGTTACTCAGAAAAGTAACAGGGAAATGGTGTTTGCCTGAAACTTATTCATGACAACCTTTATAATAATCAACAGCTCTCTGATGCTATTATTTTTTGTTTTTTCCTTTGACATTTTCCTTTTTTTTTCATTTTTAATGAGGTTTGGACTTGGAAACTTAGATATCTACATAAAGGGTAATAGGTAGATAGACTATGATGAATAAAACTTCTGTGAATAATGAACATGGCTTGGTCTTCACAATGAAGGAGTTATTGCCTGTTATTATTTTTCATACCTTTTTTCTTTATAAGACTTTGGTCTGAAGAATACTTAAAGAAGTGCAAGTACTAAACTACTTTATTAGTAGATAATTGTCAGTGGGGAAAATCATAAACTTTCATGATTATATTCGTAATTGTTTATCCTATTTTCAGCTTTGATTTTGTTGTAAAAGAGCTACTTTAAGAATGTTGTTCATGAAAAAATTTTGCTTCCTCTGTCTGCGGGTTTCTTGCATGGCAGATTTTATAGTAATTAGTAATTGTTGCTGCCAGAATTGAAAGGTCATGACATGAAATGAGTTAATTATATCCCCAGTGGTAGCCAATACAGCCTGCTAGTTCAAACAGATAAATCTGGGAGGGCACTGACATTTCAGGGTGTTTTATCTTACTTTTCCTGTATGTAACAAAGTTTTGTAGGAAGTGTTTAGAAGAGAACTGTATAAATCCTAATTTTGTTAGATCCTCATGACTAGAGCTACCCACATTGTAGTATTTAAGAAAGAATCAAAGAAGAGAAGAATGTAGTTACTTCTCTAAGGGGAATATTTGTGATTTGAATCACAATCTAGATCTGGATATGTTAACCCTTAGATTGCTGGGTAATTTTCTTAAAAGAGGTTTTGGTGTCATCTGCTTTCCAAAACCTTTAATATCTGCATAATTTTGTTGAGGAAAGATAATCAGAGTAGCAAACAGGTTAGACCACAGGCAAGCTGCCAATTTACTTAGTGGCTGGCCTGGATCTAACCTGTTTCCATAAGCATGAAGTGGGTTCCAGCACATTATGGGTTAAAGAAGAGAGAAATGTAATTTCTTTCTTAAGGAAAAAAGTTATTTGAAGTACAAGCAGATTCAGGACCTATCAATCACTTATCGGAACCATTTATGACATTGATTTAGGAAATATTGTGGCAGAAGGTGAATCTCTTTATCATTAGTAAGAAGTCTTTTTCTTTCTATGGATTGTGTTTTTGTAAAAAAAAGAATCAATACAGATTTGTTTTGTCTGGATAATTGTTTTAATTGTTGGGGAACAGGGATGGGTAAAGAAGCTTATTTGATTTAGATCTCATTATCTCTTTCGAGGCGCCTATTGCGACTGACATTTTATAAAGAGGAATGTTGATATCATGGGAACAGTACAACACTATAGTAAATGTTTCATGTTTGTGAAAGACTGTGCTATAGTATTGCACTGAGTCCTCCATATCCTTTTTGTGTTGAAGTTCAATAGATGAATGTACCTTCTGCAGACATCCTAGACATCTGATTATTTTTTGTTGAGATATGGGGAAATAACAAATAAGAGAGCAAACTTATGAGAGATAATTTTGATAAACAGGGTACATTGTACTGTTTTACTAAACATTTAAAAGAAAATATTTTCGTAAGTGCAATTGATAAACATGGGTAGTATCATTGACAAAATCACAATATTGTCAGGTTACACGTCATTGGAAGTGTCTTGGAGAGAGGGTTCCAATGATGTGTTACAATGCATTATTGCTTAGGCTAATTTTGCAATAAGATGGAATGTTGTTTTGAACTTCTGCAAATTTTAAGCTTAACACTTATAGTGCTGAAACCAACTTCATGCTTATGCAATCAGTTAACATCCAGCCCAGCTGCAAAGTAAATTGGCTGCTGGCCTGTGATCTAACCTGTTTGCTACTCAGAGTATCTTTCCTTATCAAAATTAAGCAGGTATTTGAGGTTTTGGAAAAGAGCCAACACCAAAATATATTTGAGAAAACTACCCAGCATTCTGATGGTTAGTAAAACGGTATCCAGGTGTTTTTGTATTACCTGTGTGTTGTGTTGACCTGTATTTGATGTTTATTTGAACATTGTTTTGAATTTATACCTGTATTTGATGATTATTTGTATATTCCAGATCCATCCAAGAGGATGTGGGGAGGGTTTGGACACATAGCCGATCTTGTACTACTCGGGGCCACTGTGTCCCTGGCATTTGATGAGTTAGGCTGGTGGCCATTCAAGAACTAGAGTGCATGCTATACTCTACATGTAATAGGTAGGCATGAGGCTTTCTCATTTGGACAGATTACTTATCATGGGCTTATTGCAAGACTATGTATACTCATTAACCGCAGGTCTTGCATGGCTCGGTGGTTAAGGTGTAGGACTTGTCACTCAGGGGTTTTGAGTCCAATCCTCACCAACAGCACAGGGATTTTTCTTGGAAATGTCCTTGGGAAAGACTGCAGATCCCTGCCTAGTTCTGTTGAAATCCAGGAAAGCCATAAATGAAATGCTGTTGACATTGCATTAAACCCAATATAAGCAAACAAAATTGGTGTTCAAGATTTGCTGTATAAATGCTTGTTCACAGATGTGAGGCAATAAGGAAGTTAAAAATGGATACCTTTAAAACTGCAAAACAGATGTACAATTATGATATTACGCACTATAGAATTATCATTGGAAGCAAAATTGGATTGTGTTTAATTCTTAAGCGTGTGTTTACAATCAACTAACATGTGTTTTAATCCAAGTGTTACATCACTAACACTTTTGAGACCTACTGTATATAAACTTCACAGGCTTGGATAGATTGATGCTTCCTGAATTGATTGTGAAATATGGAGAAAGCCATGTAGTGGATGAAATATTTAAAGAGATACTTTTCATTCTATTTTGCTGTTTTTCTTTTCAGATTGAGACTCCAGGGTTTCTTATCCAAGTTCAGAAAGATGTATCTTGTCACTAACGCAGCAAAAGGTGGAAATCATCATTACATTATACATGTTCATTATACAGCAGCAGATAAACACAGTTCTACGGCAAAGTAATGTTATGTCCATACAACAATGTTTACATTGGCTAGAATGTTTAACATGGTCTAATGATATTTCCTTGTTCCAGTTCTAAATAGAAAGTATCAGATATATATTTGCCCAGGAGGCCAAAAATCTATTAATATTCTATATTTCATCAAAGCAGTTACACAATGGACAACTTCTGATACAATTTGTATTACTTTAGATTATCTAGAATTGGCGGATTGGACATGAGTCATGAATAAAAATTTCTAACTTTGAATGATGCAAACAAGGGACAACCTTCTCATGAGTAGAGTTTGTGTCCTATTACAGTGTATGCAATTAGTTGTCTTCCAACAAATACCTGCAAATCAATGGGAATGAATGACACTCTCTTACTGTTTGATGTGATGCTCGTCACATTTGCCATTTGTAATATGCTTTCTTACTTCTTAAATTCCCCAATTTATTATCTTTGATATAACTGCTGGTTCGGGACTTTATGAGAGACTGGTGGAGTTTCATGTTTGAATTACTTCCCTTTAGTCGTTAACCATGACTATTCAACAAGTGTTGTAAATGTATATCAAAAAGTGTTGTGAACGATATTAATTATTGTAATAAAGAAGTGGTAGACCTCTTAATTGTTTTGTTTGTTTTCTGAATGTTTCTTATGTGGATATTGTACCCCAACTTGACCAGTTAAATTTTACATTAATGAATATAGTAAATCTGAAAGGAATTGACTTTCTGATACAATTTATGTCTTCTTACAGTACACATAGTGTCGTACCGGATAAACTTGACTCGGTGACCTTCATAGTATAGTTTAAGTGCTGTTGAAAACGGCATTAAATCACTACTCATCAAACCAACGAAAGATTTTAGTGAAAATGCCGTTTGCTCTTGCTTCCAGGGAGGCATATTGGCTGTCATTATTTTGATGTGTCCGCGAAGTCTCCTGTGTGGCCAAGTGGTTTAGTTGGCGTACATAAAAGTCGGTGGTCCCGGATTCGAACCCATCAACACCTCTGGCTTTGTTGGATTTACCTTTGGCCAGTCACTTCAGAGCCCTAGCCTAGAATCCAGTAAAAGCCGTTGCATAACTGAAAAATTATTGATGCGGCGTTAATCACCATACAATAGAATATGTGGTTCATTTTTCATCTGCGATGGTCAGTCCATTCCCACAGGATGAAATTGTGCCGATATTTGATAATATAGACAGTCAATATTATTTCTGACGCCAAATGATGACGATGAGACTTGATTGACCATCTTATTCTTCTTGTTAATAATGATCATCAGGGAAAATAATCGGTGACGTGGAAAGGACGTACGTTACTTAGTGATTGAATACCATGTAAAGTAAATGAAAAGATGCGCTTACCAAGGCAATATTATTTATAAGCGTATTATTAAAGCTGGGTCCAAATAAAAAATCATGCCAACACACATCTTTGCATGCGACTGCTCTTTTTTTTATGGGTTTTTACATCACATCAACATTATTTCAGTTATGTAGCGATGCCCGACTCTTAATGATGGAGGAAGACCCCATACTCAACTGCCTATAAGGGCTGGTTGAGGCGGGTAGATTCATCGGCATTCCGTAAGTCTGTCGGGAGACTGCCTCTCATGAAAATCCATATCCCTCTCAGAATTTGAACCCACGCGGAGAGGGGCCACGTGATTTCAAGATCTGTACTCTAGGCCACGGACATTGGAGTTAATTATAATTAGTGTTTTGGCTGACAGATGGTATTAACAGTTGTGCTGTTTTAGAACTTTTGTCGAGGGTACATGTAATGGATTCGATCCCCGTTGGCTGTTTTTCAATGTTTTTAATTTGCTTGAATTTCTCCGAATCTTATTAAAATCGCATGACAACAGCATATACCATTTCCCTTAAATAGCAAACCTTACTTACGGCAGCTTGTTTTATTCTTTGTTGGTGTTTCCGTAACATTTACGATTTTTCACAGAACAGGTGTGTTGGCACTGAGCCCAGAGCCCTATATTTCATCAAGGTTTCCTTCCTTTATATAGAATGCCAATCAAGGTTTACGAGTTTATACCTACCCGGTTCTGACTTCGGAGTTGTTCTCCTAGATGGACTATCTTACATGGTTAGTGACCTTCATCTTGCCATGCGATATACATGTTTATATTATTGGATGTTTTTCTTCTCCTAGATGAAATACGTAAGTCCTAACATGGTAAGTGCCCTTCACCTTGCCATGCAATATATAATATCGAGTGTTATGCTCGGAGTTTTTCTTCTTCCAGAGGAACTGTCTGTCAAGACTAATGAGCCCCATCTACCCACACCCTTGTAGTTTAGCCTGGGGTCTCACGATACCCAGTTTCCGTGTGTTGTCGCGGGGGAGGCACTTCATACGATTTATTGTGGAGAGGCTATTTACTAGCAGGAGAGACTTACGCACTCGGCTCTCTTTTTGATGCTTAAGGCGGCTAGCCAGCGGTGAGGGCTGAAAGTGAGAGATGACATGCACACAGACGCTAACCAAAACATAACACGCATCACACACCATCCAATACACAGCAAAACCCAAAGCACTCCGAAATGTTTTGACGGAAGAAGTCATTGTTTGAGACTCGCAATTTCTTATTTTATTACAATGGGATTTCTATCAAATAACACTAAATCAGATTCGGTCTTTACGTGGTAAGTGTCGTCCCACGATGCTTTCAATTTCAATGAATCACAACACAAGTATAACCCTTTACCAAATTGATAACGTCATTCGACTAGTTTGTTGCAGACGACTGTAGAAAACATTGTGGGAAAAGGAAAAATTGCTTGGATCGAGCAATTTATCCTTTTCCCATTAGATTTTCTGCCCTATCAGAAGATTATATTCCAATTTCATCACATTTTGAAATGTCTGCAAACTCTTTCAATTAGGGACAGTTGAAAATTTGACGTTTGGTAAATGGATAAGAGAAAGGTTGATATTTTCGCCCTGTCCTGTGCTTGACCTGTACCGCAAATATTTGTTTCTGCGTTAATGAAAGCGTTATCCTTTCTTACATTCTCCGCGGTGTTAGCGCCACAACACTGACATGACCGTTTTCAATAAGTGTGAAACAGTTAAAAAATGATTGTTCAATAAACATTCTTACATAATGGGTGATTTACAAAGATCAGCAAATTTACCTATCACTACTGCACAGTTTTCAGATGTTGCCTGCTAGAAGCGCGTTCACCTATTTACTCCAGAATACCTTTAATTAATAGATAGAATGAACAGTTTATACTTTTTCACAATGATTCATACTCATTGTCATAAAGAAAATCAAATATTTCCTGTTGTCGTCTGCTGTTTTCTAGATGTTGGATCGGTTTCCCAATTCCGGGAATTAGTTAGTCATTTGAGTCCCAAAAGGAGTTAACCCTCTACCATACACCAAATTTCAGACTGTACGTAAATGAAAGAGTTTGCTGACGCCATTTCAAAATGTGATGAACTTGAAAAAATAATTATCTGATAGGTCAGAAAACATTGTGGGAAAAGAAGAAATTGCTCAATATTGTTTTGTAATGGGTAAATCCGGAAAAGGCAGTTCTAACGAATGTGTGAATCTCACGCCATACAGGGTCAAGCAAAATGAATGAGATGAATTTTGTACCAAGACGCAGACGATTATTATATTTGTTTATCCGTATCGTCTGGGAAACATCTTTCTTGGTTTCCTGGTCGTATTTGAGGAAATTATCTAGCTTTTGTTTAATCAGCGAAAGCCTAGTTCACCAGGAGTTCAATTCCTCAATAATT
The DNA here is from genome assembly GCA_947846245.1 of Cerastoderma edule. NCBI lineage: Eukaryota > Metazoa > Mollusca > Bivalvia > Cardiida > Cardiidae > Cerastoderma > Cerastoderma edule. The sequence goes on from OX401411.1 coordinate 1,599,488, forward strand.
AACGATTGTGTGTCTGTTGAACTGTTTGTGCCAATTGTTGGGAAGTACGAAGCATGTATACCGGTTTTAGAGTTATTTTGGTAAGTAAGGATGGACAGTTACCATGTATTCTTGATATTTTGCGTTGTCGGTTTGAGCATTGCAATTCGTCCGTCAGTCGAGCTTTTGTAACAGTTTATACAATTTAAGGTTCCTTGGTTTAAGAGCCGCTACGATTGATTACCTTTTATGACGTTTAATGAATACGATGCGGGATAAGTTGTATCATACCACGTTTCAATTACACTCATTTGGGAAAGAAGTCAGGTAGTCAGCGACGTGGAAATGATCACAATATCAGCTTTCCTGAGGATTTGTATAGACTTCGACATCATCTATAATGTAATTATGTATAATATTGTACAATACACCTTCGAATTTGACATGGCCTATTTTGTGCACAAATTAAAGAACACTTTAGTAAGCAAAGGATTTCTACCTATTTCAACAAAGAAAATGCGTTTTTTTTTTCTTTTAAATGTCATATTCTAAAACTTAGGACCCCACGAGCCGAAATTTCCAAATGGGATGGGTAAAATCTTCGTCTTCTGTTGATACACAGAATATGTTTTGATGTACATGGTACCTATGTAATGACCGTGCGATATTTTATATGTGTAATCACTCACATAATCAAAAGAGTTGTTGGCGAATGCTTTTCGAACACTTCTACAAACTTCGTAAGTGTTTATACTTCGTATTGCTTCGGTACATTTTTACGGGTACCGTACATCCTTTCAGTGCTTGTTTAAGTCTTGTTCATAAGACTGAAAATTTGAAAGCCAAAATAAAATGGCTTTGAATCAATCGAGTTTTTGTATTGTTGAATGGTATGCAATTAAAAATGTATTTGAACGCATAATTAATTAATTACTTCACTGTACACCCAACTCTAAGAATTTCAAACGATCCAATTTTGCTTTCATTGGTCTTTTAGTGCGTATCGTATCATATAACAGTACAGCTGTATATCTCCACGAACCCCCCGGGAAAAGTATCAATGCCTTTGTTTACCAATTTAACCCTTCATAAAACGCCAAGTTTTGGACGGTCCTAAATTAAAAGAGTTTGCAGACGACATTTCGAAATATGATGAAATTGAAAAACAATCTTTTGATAGGTCAGAAAATATTACGAGTAATTTCTCATTTTCCCCCAATGTTTTTCAGAGTCTTCTGCGACACAGTGGTGAAATGTCGTTATTGTTATGTAATGGGTTAATGAAGTCGACTACCATGTGTCATGGCTTGATAGACCCACTGCAGTCTAGAGTGGAAATATCGGACTCAATCTGAAACCAGACATACGGCGAATACCGGATATGGTTGTGCGACCATATTTATTAAACACAGAACTGCATGACTCTTAGAAAGCATTGATCTCAAAGTACTTTGCTTGTGGCAGATACAAGGTCAGTTTTAACGGGCAATTAATTTCCTTCAGCAGTAGTGAGCGCTTATATCAAATGGAAAAGTCGCCAGGATGGCTGAATATTGGAGATTCGGCATCCGGTCTTGGGTGATTTTTGTTTTATTTTAAGCTTCATTTAGTTTTTACATCGTGTCCACAAGGTTTTAGTCATTAAATGATGCCTTGCTCATTATTAATGAAGTATGACCAAACAGGTTCGACAGTACATTGTGACAGTGCCAAGTTTGGTACAACAAGGGTAATCCGCTAGTCAACCAGAAGACTGACTGTTATAGAAGAAGAAGAAGAAGAAAATTTTATTGACATAAGCGTATACAGCTTCTAGTCATATACATACATGTACAAATAAATAAATAACAACACTAATACGTGACAATAATTTAGCATTTTTGAAGAAAGAGTCATTGTCTATAATTGTAAAGGTTATAAGCATGTTTCAGTAAGTCATTTTGATTAAGTTATTCCCAATTTCAAAAGGATATTATATAAATTTTGCAAAGTCTAAAAGTACTTTTGCACTTTTTGATTGAAACATTTGTACCAATTTCTGCATAAATTGGCGTAAATAGTAATACTTTTTAAGATATTTTTTTCTTAAATTATCATATTTTTTGCAAACAAATAAAAAATGGAAGTCATCCTCAATATCATTGCATAGTGTGCACAATCTGTTACTTTGTATAGAGATCGCTGCTGTGGTACAGACATAAACTGCTCGCCACGTTTTAGGAGGTTGCAGGTCCAATAAAAAATACAAAGACTAGTTTTAATGGTATCCCTCGAAAGTACTCTTAAAACGTGGTGATGAATATGGTTTGAAAAGTAATTTCCATATCAAAATAATGTACCAAAGTTTGATCCAGGGAATGCCCATATGACTTATAATTGTTGAAAACACTTTTTAAACACAAACTAAAGTCATCATGGGAACACAAAACGTTGATTCCAGGCATGCATTCCAGGTACTTTAATAATCAGAGGATCGTATCTGTACAATGTCAAGGCAACACCGCAGTCCATCGGATGGTTTACAAAAGAACTGAATCATAAAAGGTCACACTTATACAAGGAAGCACGGAAGGCAAGTTTTCATGTTTTGTTTATGGAAACAGAAGATTATCAGTGAGAAAATGCTTTCGAAGCAATTCCGACCAATTTTCAAAAGCTCTTAGGAAGGCAGGTTCTCTTGGTACTTTGATTATACCTCGATCCCATTTCCCGCGACTACGTCTCTGCAGCCTCGGTGCATTCTGGTCAAACTTCCGGTCAAGTGCAGAGACCTCTAGTCCGAAATCTGTAATTATTGGTTTATAGTACTAGCCAGACAATGGTTTTAGAGCTAAAATGTCGTACCTTATTTATTTTTGATAAAGAGATACGCTGTTTTGGTTCTAAAGCTGTGCAGTGTAATCTCAAGCGAGGGACGTATGCCCAAAGTTTGTTGAATTTCGATCGGTTTTGGAGACGTTTGGCTCCGGCGTCGAAAGCAAATGCTCAGCTTAGCTTAGGAAAAGCCGATTTTGATTGTGTCAATAACTGCTGTAAAATGGTTGATGTCAAATAATCATATTAAAGAAAAGTACGTATGTTTGTTTTCGTTCTACTTCCAGACCATAACGAAGAAATTATGTATTGATCATAATTGTGTCCTTTCACTTCACAGCTAGGGAGCTTAGTAATACTTGTAGTTTATATGTGGTTGGAAACAAAACACATAATTCAAATTCGAACATCAGCTGATGTATGTACCAAACCCTTGAGTTCATCTTATAGTACACCTAACCCAGTTATTTCCGTAATGGTTGAATAATGAATCGTTTAAATTCAATCGGAATGATTCGATTTCAATTTGATATCATCGGGTCCCAACCGGGAGTTCAAATTTGGTTCCCGGATTTATCCGTTTAGAAGAGAAGCAGACGACAATCAGATTATCGTCTGATGACCCAGTGCGATAGTTCCCAAAAGGCACTAAGCAGACGTTTGCTGCATTGTGACCAGGGTAATTTTGTTTGGCTGGCACATTGCAGGTTTTGTATCAATTACCGCTAACCCGTTTATGATTCACAGACGGTATTTCACGCATTTCAGCAGACGTCATAAAAAGAATGACAATTCCAGAAACGTAACTCCTCTCTCAATTGTGTAGATAATTCATTGGCATTCACATTTTATGCATTGTGGTATTTGCAGATTTTGTCCACATGAGCAAGTTTTCGTTTTATCAACTTATCTCTTTGCAGATACAGGTATGAGTCATTTGGACGTAGTCGGTTGTATCCCCTTGTTTACATGTATTTTAGACATAAAGCTTCGTTTTGACACTGGTAAATTGTACCTTTCAGCTTTCTTTTCTAACATTTTCTAACGACATTTGACGGGAATAATACAGACGACTCTGGAAAACATTGTGGGAAAAGGAGAAATTTCTCGTGACGAGCAATGTCTTTTTTCCCACAACGTTTTCTGCCCTATCAGAACAATATTTTACAATTTCATCACATTTTAAAATGTCGTCTGCAAACTCTTTCAATTTGGAACTGTCGAAAGATTGGCGTTTGGTAAAGGGTTCATAAACATATTTACAGGAACTATTCGTGAAGAACACAGCAGCCATTAGTCGGAAGATGATTTGCGCACTGCACTAAGCCTTAGGCTGTGAAGTGCTTTTACATCAGTTCTTTCTAAAACTGATCTGGAACATTTCCAAAGATTATACGGACGATCTGTGTTGTATTGGATTTGTAAAGAGATACACTTAAAACCAAGAAAACTGTTCATAAAAACATATTTTTGATAAATCTTTTTTTCCTCTAGAAGCTGTTCCTGTGATGTGGTACCTTTGTTGTCTTGCCAGTCAGTCGGTAGGCAGAATGTATTCGGTCGCTATTCAGTCGTAACTCAGTCGTTAGTCTTCGTGAGTCAATCGGTAGTCAGTTGGTAATCAGTCAGAAGTCAGTTGGTAATCAATCAGTAGTCAGTTGGTAATCAGTCAGTAGTCAGTAGGTAGTCAGTCGGTAGTCAATCGGTAGTCAGTAAGAAGTCAGTCGGTAGTCAGTCGGTAGTCAGTCGGTAGTCAATCAGTTGTCGGTCGGAAGTCAAACGGCATTCAATCGGTAGTCAGTAAGAAGTCAGTCGGTAGTCAGGCGATAGACAGTCGGTAGTCAGTCGGTAGTCAGTCGATAGTCAGTCGGTAGTCAGTCGGTAATCAGTCAGTAGTCAGTTGGTAATCAGCCTGTAGTAAGTCGGTAGTCAATCGGAAGTCAGTCGGTAGTCAATCGAAAGTCAATCGTTAGTCAGTAAGAAGTCGGTCGGTAGTCAGTCGGTAGTCAATCGGTTGTCAGCCAGAAGTCAGAAGTCAATCGGTAGTCAGTTAGAAGTCAGTCGGTAGTCAGGCGATAGAAAGTCGGTAGTCAGTCGGTAGTCAGTCGGTAGTCAGTCGGTAGTCAGTCGGTAGTCAGTCGGTAGTCAGTCGGTAGTCAGTCGGTAGTCAGTCGGTAGTCAGTCGGTAGTCAGTAAGTAGTCAGATAGCACTCAGTTAGTAGTCAGTCAGTAGTAGGTCAGTAGTAGGTCGGTAGTCAGTCGGTAGTCAGTCGGTAGTAGGTCAGTAGTCAGTCGGTAGTAGGCCTGTAGTCAGTCGGTAGTCAGTCGGTAGTAGGTTGGTAGTAGGTCGGTAGCAGGCCGGTAGTCAGTCGGTATTCAGTCGGTAGTCAGTCGATAGTCAATTGGTAGTCGGTCGGTTTTCAGCCGGTTGTAGGTCGGTAGTCGGTCGGTAGTAGGTCGGTAGAAGGTCGGTAGTCAGTCGGTAGTCAGTCGTTAGTAGGTCGGTAGTCGGTCGGTAGTAGGTCGGTAGTCAGTCAGTAGTCAATCGATTGTCAGTCGGTAGTCAGTTAGTTGTAAGTCGGTAGTCAGTCGGTAGTCAGTTAGTAGTCAGTCGGTAGTCAGTCGGTTGTTAAATTCAGTCATTGTGACAAAGTTATATTGACATTTAACCATCAGCTTTGATCATTCTGGTAGTCAGTGACTTTGAAAATATAATGCGTAGTGCTTGTAAGGAAAAACGAGGATCATGTATAGGTGATCTAGCCGTCGCGAAATGAATAGAATACTGTTGAAATTGGCGTTAACCCCCATTAAGCCAAACTGTTCATCCATGGCACCAAAACGTGATGGTTATTAGATGAGCATAGTGAATGAGTCATGAACTTGGAATATCATCCTATCGATAAACGTCCCGACTGTTGTCTATTAGTCCTACCCATTCGCATTCTAATAACCCTTTACCAAACAATAACGACATTTAACCACTTTGTTGTAGAAGACTTTAGAAAACATTGTAGGAAAAGGAGAAATTGCTCGTAACGAACAATTTCTCCTTTTCCCACAAGGTTTTCTGCTCTATCTTAAGAATATTTTTCAATTTCATCACATTTTGAAATGTCGTCTAAAAACTCTTTTAGTTTGGGACAGTCGAAAATTTGTTGTTTGGGAAAGGGATAAACAACTGAAACAAATCTATAATCTTATTTGTCTATGATGCAAATTGTTTGTATGTAAATCACTTTTTCCCTCTACACAGACGACCAGAGACCCTCATCATAGTGGACTGTCTGGGGAATAATGGTTATCAAATGAGTTTTTGCTCTTTTATTTTTCACGATGATTTCGGAGATTTTCCTATAATTTTACACTTGGTCAAGGTTCCCTTCTTGGTGATAACTTCTACCATCATCATTTGAGATGATTAACCGGGTAAATTATTAACCCTAACCTTTAAATACCAAGGCTATCAGTATGTCTAATTCTTCTTGAATCTACAAATCCAAATATAGTATATGTAAGATGATGGATAAGAAAAGGGAAACAATTGAAAACAGGAAGAAAAACCGAAAACCATAAACCTTTTGTGAAAAAATTCTTTTTGGTATATTTATTCTTCTATTTTTTTTTCTTCGAATTTCGCAATTATCTATTCATATGAAGCGTTTTTGCTTTGTTTACATTTGTAAATGTATGCTTTTCCGTCCCAAAACCGTATCAATACACTCTCCAATGACGCTCTCATTCGAACTTTCCTATTGTGTGGCCAACACACGCATTATGCAAAACAAACGACATTCCCTGCCTGTGATGAAGGATAACACGAATTGGTTCCCGCTATAATAAATATAACCCCTAGCATGGTTCTCGTGTTGTAACTTTTCTGAATGGGCTAGATTTCTGGAAAACATATCTGCTATTGTTGGGGTGGAGGGAGAGTATCGCAATTTTACTAAGCAATTCTTGACAGTTCTTTACTTATGACCTAACTCAATCCCCAGAATGCTAAACATGGAAAAAATGGTGTGACGATGTTTTTAGCCCAATTTACACAATATTTTCACTATGTGGTGTAAATATTTATTTTTTTCCCGAACACATCTAGATATATAAGTGTGCTGATTGCTAGGAAACAGAATACTGCTTTATGCAGGAACATTCATGTCTCTTGAAAATCAATTCTCGCTATAACGTTACAGGAAATGGAATTCTTCCGAAGTAGACTGTATATCGCGCAAAAGTAGAGACAACGTGACATTGCACAGTGTTAAAACTTATATTCATTTCATGTCTTTTTGATTTTCCTGGAAGCAGACTCTGGAGTTTGCTTGAGCAGAAGATAGATGACCAGTCATACTGTGACATTTTACGCGCTGTTTTTTAATAGAACTGTCCGTCCACTGGGAGTTTGTTCAATCATATGCATTACTACACAACTGCGTGATGCTTTGGACATTTCCTTCCTTTGTCTTTCAATAATGGCACGCGATTTTCAAAACTGCTTTGTTATATCCCGTCATTGCTTGGATCTAAACGGTACCCACTGTTGTAAACAATCCCACTTACCAAGTGTACACTAAAGGGGATACTATTTCACCATTGGTTCCTGGTCATTAGTTAGCCTAGGGACATAGTACTGTTTTACTTAACATGTTATGCTTATAATTTGCGAAATATCAGTCACAAGAACATTTCCTATTATTTCAATATTTGATAGAGCAATTTTGTAAATTAACACATAATAAGTACCGTCTCTCCGAGACGCTTCCATTGGCGTTTCACATTGCAACATTGTACTTTTATCTGGAATTCCATCCGTGTTTGTCAGTTCTGACTTATGCAAATATTTTCTAAAAATCGTTTTTTTTTGTTTTTTTTTGTAATTCTTTATTATCCACGTTCATAGGTATGTGAAGGTCGTGGCCATCCTTCTCCACACCGTACATAAAATAGCTTAACCACTAAACTACCTAACTTATTAAACTAGAATAAATGAACGTAGTGTTACTCTCCCCCAACTCTGTACTTTACTTTGAAGTTGGATATAAGAGCCGCACTTTTGCTAAGACTGATTTCCAACTTCAATTACATGTATCTTGGTTTTGCCGGTTTAGATTATTTAAATCAAAATCGTTTAATTACTTGGTACCCTGGCGCGGGTGTATACCCCGCAGTATCAGTGTGTGTACACGCACGGGCCAGGATACCCGACTAGCCATCAGTATGGGCGCTGGATTGAATCATTGACCGGGTGGGTTTCTCTGAACCCATTACCACACTGGACCGGCTGCATATAAAGCACGATGTCTCGCAGTGTGGGTTTCTCTGAACCCTTTACCACACTGGACCGGCTGCATATAAAGCACGATGTCTCGCAGTGTGTTACATTAACCATTATAATGCCAAATAACAGTTTATAAATATCTGTGTTATATAAAACAGGAAATGTGGTAATTATTACATTTCCAGTTGTTACATGTCAGCTCCAGTTGGGCGACTTCTTCTTTTACACACACACTTTTTTATTTCTAAAAGATGAAAGAAATTTTCAATTTTAGTTTTGACGTACAATTCTTTTCAATTTGGGTAATACATAAGTCCGTTCGGTAAGCTTTGATTACCATTCCTCCCAGACAGCGGACATATTTGTAATAATTACTCTACATAAATTGGTCCCTGTCTGTTTCAATAATACTGTGCCGGTGTCGGAATGATATTTTCTTCTCGATGCCGTTTTCTTGTCTACTTCCAGAACATAACGAAATGAATGGATAAAGCCATTGTTTTATACAGGCATTAACTAGCCTATGGAAAATGGCAACGTGAAAGTCGATGAAAACCACTGAAAGTGACATTTCTTGATGGAATTCATTTCGGAACTTGAAATAACTTATCATAGTGTTATTTGCTATACGTATTCACAATACAAATTTCATTTTTAATAAATGATGTTATAAGCTTTGCAAAAAGACGGTATTACACTATGAGGTTTTCCACGATGTGGTTGTGCCCAGCTGAAAACTTAACTATCTTTGAGATGGTAATGCAATACCGAGGAAATGGATTTCAATAGAAACGAGGAGGTATTTGTCAAAACAATTTCTCCTCATTGAAACAATGGTTCTTTACCTTGTCAACTAGGGACGTAACATCATGTTTCCGTCATATGGACTACTCATAGATAAAATAAATATTTAATAATTGTTCTTAGGTTTCAAATTATATGACTTTATCATTGCAGACATTAGTATTGCAACTCCAGGCGGAGGTCTGCCTAAGACTGAATTACTAATTAGTAATAGCTGTTATAAGATCGACGTTGTTTATCAACAAATCACCATTTTTAACAGGCCTGCTACAGCCGCTCACAGAATCACTTGAGAAAATATGTAGCTTACTCATGAGTAAAAAAAAAAAAAATCCATCATTTCTCCAAACACTCCTTTCATCCTACTTAACCCTTATAGTGCTGGAACCGACTTCATGCTTATACAAAAGTGCACAATTATTGCACTCCTGGACCAGACTATTATGCAAACAAGTTCGATCACAGGCCAGCCGCCAAGTGAATTGGCGGCTGTCCTGTGATATAACTTGTTTCCTACTCAGAGTATCTATCCTTATCAAAATTAAGCAGCTTTATTTTCAAGGTTTTGGAAAGCAGACGACAAAAAAATATATTTTGAGAAAACTACCCAGCATTCTAAGGGTTAAGTTATACATTTGCAGTCTTAAATGGTCTTATTTTCCATGAGGATAAACGGAAGTAAAAGTTTTCCTTTCCTTTCCACACAGGAATCGGGTGTGCCAGTTTATTGGTCGATTTATGGTGTATTGTAATCATTAAAATGGCAAAACAGACTTCATCTTATAAAGCCGTAGGTTCAAGAAACTGAGACACAAGAAAAAGTAATTGCTCAAAGTGAGCGAAATCTCCTTTTGCCATGAAAACTATGACTTGAATAAGCCACACTGTTCAAAGCGTGTATTCATTATACGTCTGGATTATATGGATGACTTCTTCAAAAATCAATCTGCTCTTTTTGCGACCTTTAGATTTTGCTTTGATTCCTAGTACACGAATCTTTTTGATCCTTATTTAATGCAAGGAACAAACACACCAGCATTCGACTCTATGTCTAACTTGAGCCAGACAAGTAGCTGGGAATGTAATGATACTCTAGTAAACCTAACTCGTTTATCTGGCAATAAATCGCAATTTAAAAGACGATCATCCAATAAAGGTGCGTGAGTATACATAGTAACCATGGGAACTGCTTTCCCCGGCGAATTTCAGGACTCCTTAGTGTCACTCAATCAGTAATACAAACAGCCTGGTATTTAGAATGTTTAACCCTTTACCAAACGCCAAATTTTCGACTGTCTCAAATTGAAAGAGTTGGCAGACGACATTTCAAAATGTGATGAAGTTGGAAAATGATCTTCTGATAGGGCAGAAAACATTAAGGGAAAAGGAAAACGTGCTCGTTATAAGCAATCTCTCCTTTTCCCATAATGTTTTCCGAAGTCGTCTGCAACAACCTGGTTAAATGCCGTTATTGTTTGGGAATGGGTTCACACCATCACCAATACCGGGTGTCTGTGATATTGGTTGTCCATGTTGTAATCAATGGCAGTCGACATTAAAACTTCATAGATTAAGACATATACTCGTTAAGATTTGACTGCCACTGGTTGTTTCTAGGAAATATTAGTTAAATGTGTAAGCCCATAACTTATTGTCTACCCAGCTTACATGCACACAGTGTAATATTAAAGAATCGTACTGACAAAAGGAAAAGTTTCCCTCAACTTACAAAACCCCGCACCGATACGAAAGGTCCTATCGCGCATCACAAATAATGTGTTATTCTCTTTATGTTTTAAATGTTTTGTTAGTTTTAGTACGGTTTGAAGGTTAAATTCCAACATCATTCACTTTTTTTGTTTGTGTATTGCTTACCCTGTAAGAACAGTTTAAACAGACATCCTTAAGCAATGTGGCTTTGGTTAATATGCCCGAACTAAACAAATCCTTGTGCTGCATTGCAATTTTAAAACAACGTATATCAAAATGTCCTTCTTCAATATCTGCTTTCCGTCAGTTGTTGGTTCAATATCACACGATTCACATTTTCGTCCTCGTATTTATTAACCCTTATAGTGCTGGAACCAACGTCATGGTCATGCAAAAATGTTAGATCCAGGCCAGCCGCCAAGTAAATTGACGGCTAGCCTGTGATCTTACCTATTTGCTACTCTGAGTATCTTTCCTCAACAAACTTAAGCAGATAGTTTAAAGTTTCGGAAAGGAGATGACACAAAAATCTGTTTTTAGAAAATCCAATGCCACACTAACACCATTCTATCCCAAATATGGGAATCTTAAAACTCCACGATCATTACGTTAGGATTGTCTGAGAGTTAGATTTGTCTGAACGTAAATCTACGGTGTCATGTGGTCTAGACGTTTTTTCTTTTAATCAGGATGAACCGGTAGGCTACTTGCACTCAATGGAGGTAATATGTTTGAAGAATATTGTTCTTTAGTAAAACGCCTTTTCAACTTTATCTCTGGTATTCTACTGTGAGGCTGGCGTAATTACCCGCTCCGCAATTCCTCAGTTGACCACATCATCTCAAAAATAAAAGAACAATACATGAATAACCGTGCGTACTTTAAAGGTTTTTATAAATCCTCTTTTGTTACTTTTTGTATGAACAAAGACTTGAAATTACATGTGCTACACAAGTTATTTGGTTTCATTAAAACTCTGACGCCAGAAGGCATTTGCGTACGACTCAACACCCACTCTTTAAAAGGAAGAGTTTGTGTGCAATGAAGCCAAATTTCTACGTTTTTGACGGTGAATGGATGGTGTTTTAACCCTTTCCCAAACAATTACGACATTTGACTACATTATTGCAGACTTTAGAAAACATTGTGGGAAAAGGAGAAATTACTCGTAACGAGCAATTTTTCCTTTTCCCACAAGGGTTTCTGATCTATATGAAGAATATTTTTCAATTTCATTACATTTTGAATTGTCGTCTGCAAACTCTTTCAATTTGGGACAGTCGAAAATTCGGTGTTTGGGAAAGGGTTAATGCGCATTTCATTTAGCGTATCTGACGGTGAACCGATATGTTTGCACGATATAATGAACGTTAATGATGGCCCTTTTTGTCCATCTTGGCTCCATAAAATCGTTCATTTAATTACATGTTGGTAAATGATAAACTTGTAGTCGGGGAATGTATCATTACTGTCGCATGTTTAAATGAAGCCTAATCACCCTATTAGTATGGCGAATTCCTAACACACAAAAATGTTAGAGTTAGTTGAAAATCCAAGCATAATTACATTATGCTTATCCTTTTGGGTGGAAGCTGTTGCTCGCTTAAATGATCGCTAAACACAAAGTGCACGACATTAACCATGCCCACAGTGTTGTCTATCCTATCTTGTTATTGTTATAACAAAAATAAACTATTCCTCCATATGGAAGTTTGTGAAGGGACAAACTTGCAAGCATCAGCGGACAACAACAACAACAACAACAACAACAACAACAACAACAACAAGAACAACAACAACAACAAGAACAACAACAACAACAACAACAACAACAACAACAACAAAAGCATGGCAACATTGAAAGTAATGAAAAACCATTATGAAAAGGGCACACCTTCTTCAATTGGATTAAATTGTCATGGAGATTTCTGTATCCTTCAACAGCAGATGCAGCAAATTAAGGTATTACGGGTAAATGGTAAACTCGTTGTGGACCAGACAACTCTGTTTTAACTCGACTATACGAAGAATAAGGAGAGCTGCACTTCTCACTCGAGCGTCAGCGTCGCTGTCACACCTTGGTTTTTACATGCAAGTATGCATATCATGAACTACTGTATGGAGTTAATGGGTTGATACTTCACACATAATTTCAGGGTTCTACATTAAGGTCCTTGGTGAATTTGCATATCTCTTGTTTTGAAATGAAGCAAATTATGCAGCTTTTTTTGTAATTAGAACATATTGGTAAGTTTTTGCGTGCAAGTTTGTATTTCATTATCTACTTTAAGCAATTGACTGATACTACACACAAGTTTCATGATCATTATCAAAGGGCCCTGACCATTAAAAGAAGTGGATTGAAATTTTTCACATGGACTGAGGGTAAAATTGTTAGGTTATTGGCCAAGTACAATGGCTCTGCTATTGATTTGAAGCAAATTACACCAGATTCTATTCTTGGTTTAAGTTTTGTGTGCATCCTCATATCTAAGAAACAAATTATATTTCACTAACCTATACCCCTCTCCGACATTATCTTATTAGCGAGCATGCTGTCTTTTCTAAATTTACCACCTTTCATATGAAATTCTATACGGTCAATTATCTGTCTCTGATGAGGACATTATAATTGCGAACATTACAATAATTTAATGATTTAAGCCATCACCAAACAATAACGACATTTGACCTGTCTAGTGCAGACGACTCTGGAAAACATTGTGGGAAAAGGAGAAACTGCTCTTAACGAGCAATTTCTCCTTTTCCCACAATGTTTTCTGCCATATCAGATGATTGTTTTTCAATTTCATCACATTTTAAAATGTCGTCTGCAAACTCTTTCAATTTGGGACAGTCGAAAAGTTGGCGTTTGGTAAACGATTAACCACGATTCTCCGTCTTAGTAGTGTTTTTCATATGAACTCATTTTGGAAGACCTGTAGTAAACGATTTGCAAACAATCGTTTATTCCTTATTGGCAAGGATCCCAATATGTCGCAGGAAATCTGATTGGTCACATTTTGTAATTTTCCGTTTCGTTTCTTGGAAGTTGACCAATCAGATTATATTTGTCGTTGTTGTTTCATGGAATTTGACAAATCAGATTATATTTGTCGTTGTTGTTTCATGGAATTTGACCAATCAGATTATTCCGCATAAGAGAACTATTGAGTATAAGATGGTAATAATTATACCAAAAATAAACTTTATTTCCTACTATATTTTCTTCCAATTCATCATGAAGTAAATCTTTCAAAATACAATCATACCAAGGGGAAAATGGTATTACTATTTTATCATTTCATTTTTTTTTCAAGAAAACCGAGTCTTGTCTGCAAAATGTGTATTTTAATATGAGTTTTTATCTAAGTTAACCTTTCAGAAGACGGGGATTTATCTCGCATTTCCCCGACTAATCACGCAAACTAGATATAGAGACGGGGAGTATTTCGTTACCTTCTCCATGTATAGACGAAACATCACGACTTTGCACCAGCAGTCTTCGTAAACATCATGACAATAGGGTGCTTTGCTCGATTTGAGCCAATCCTCATATTTTTTCGAAGGGTTTTGACTTTTATTGATCATTTTTTATTGTGTTAAATAGTAGGATTAAACATTTACCAAACGTCGAATATTCGACTGTACCAAATTGAAAGAGTTCGCAGACGCAATTTCAAAATGAGATAAAATTGGAAAAAAAAATCTTCTGATAGTGCAGAAAACAGTGTGGAAAAAGGGGAAATTGCTCGTTAAGAGCAATGTCTCCTTTTCCCACAATGTTTTCCAGAGTGTTCTGCAAGACACTGGTCAGATGTCGTCATTGTTCGCTAATAATAAACCGAATTGGTAATACTGATTTTCTATATATTGTTTATAGGTTGCCAAGCTGGGAAGGTCATACGACTGAAGGATTTCATGGAAGGACAGAAAAGTCTCCAGGTTATAAATCCCAGTAGAATTTGATATATTTCACGTGTGTGGACTTGTGTGCTTTATTCACTACACTTGTCTGAGAGGTCTGGGGTTCGTCACGTTTGTGAGATACCGACCGACAGCCAGGGACCTACCTACTACACACCAAATACTGTCCTTACATCGGTATAGCTAAGATTTTGAAATCAAATCAGTATTTTATCGTAATGCAAATTACAAAACATCTAGGAACATATATTCTCGACTACATTTCAGCCTGTCGGGTGTGAAATAACTGATGACTCGCAGAAATAGAAAGTAATTCGTTCTACATCAGATAAAAGTTGACAACACCAAATGTTTTGAATTTTTTACGACAAAATGTATATTTATTTGAAAAAAAGTAGAAGATAGAATGCATTCGTTGTCTAATTTACTTAAGCCAAGAGTCGAAAATGACGTTTAACACTGTACTAAAAGGTTCTTGTCACAGAAGAAAAGTTTCAAAGTCAAAATGAAATGTCGTTGAAACAATACATTTTTAGTACTGTTGAAAGCATGGCTAATTCAGGAAGCGCCAATTCAACTTAGTATGTACAGTTAACATGTAGTAGATCTAAAAAGCGATGTCACGCTTTTGGAATAAAATTCATCTTAATTCGCTGTATGCCAATATTAAAGAATTAAAAACGCTTCTATTTTGCCCCCAAACACTATTCTTAAGTGCGATTCATGTAACCATACAGCTGTTAAGCACATTTTAATTTTGATTTTTGAATTTCCAAATGTTCTCGCATCTGTGGACAAGCCCCTTTAACCACAAAATGAACACTGGTAGAAAAGATCATTTTCCCACCTGAGACCCATCGTATATCCATCATAACACTCGTAAACCTATTTTAACATGTGAGAAATTCGCAACTGAAGCTACAGCAAACGACAAATATAGCATCAAACAGTTTCTTTGATAAATTGAGTAAAAAATACATCTGGTACAGAAGTCACAAGAAATCATTGTAGCAAAATTATGTCTAAAACCACTGTGCTAAAAGGATATATAGTTCATTATAGCAATATATGCCTTTGTCATAATAATTTCTTGAGACTACTGCACCAGATTTAGATGCAGTACAGTGAGCTATAATAGAAAAAGAGGTTTAATCACGGCTTCGGATCAGCTTACTGCCTACATCATGTTGCATTGATCATTTGAGACTCCCTGCTAATTCAGTGTGTCTATAAACCCTTTACCAAACGCCATATTTTCGACTCTCTAAGAGCTTGCAGACGACATTTCGAAATGTGATGAATTTGAAAAGAAATCTTCTGAAAGGGCAGAAAACATTGTGGGAAAAGGAGAAATTGTGCATTAGATCAAAAGAGACCACCAGTGCTTAAAACTTTTCAACATACATCAATATACAGTACCTTTGATATTTGACATTAGTATTCAACATGTGAACATGTCTCTATGGTTTGTAATACAGAGAGATAATGTTTGAAACGTGCATCGGTTAACACCATTTTGACCTTGGACAACATTTGCAATTTACCAATGGCTAAATTCATCATACGATAGCATGTAGCGCTGGTAGTCGGTTAATGTAACAGACCCACAATGATACATTTAAACGCAACTGTGGCAAAAAACTATTCATTCTAAGGAAAGAAATACGCAATTATTCCTACCTTTGTCACCCTATAGTTTTTACCCTATATTTGATCCATTAGTTCACTTTCATAATTGGTGCCTTTTTTATGCTTCCAATTTGGTTCCTTTACGCAATGCCTTTTAAATACACACCTGTTCCATTTGCTGTTCTACATTCTATTGTCAATGTTTGCTTGTCAATTGCCTTCAATGTCTTATAGTTTGGACTGTATCCGTGTTATGAAATAGTTCTTCACCAAAACAAAGAAGAATAGATAAAGTATTAGAATTTGCATAAGGTCATCGTGTAAAAATTTGTTGTCTAAAATGGTCTTGGGTAAACAAACATTATAGAATAGAATCCACCTGTTCGCCAGATGGTTTTCAATATAGCAATCGAAAGGCCCCCTTATACTGAGCAACACTCCTCATGTGCATTATGAGTGCTTAGAAAGGTAGTATTTTCATTACAATTTCGAGAGTTATTTGAAAAGTCCGTCATAGCATTGTTGGATACGTTTGCAATTTGATATATAAAACCATTCATTCGTTTTCAAAATGTAATGAATGAGAAAAAATATAGATATAATTACAGCCATATATATATTGGTTACTGCAGCAACATAGTCAGGAATCAGGTGGGAAAATGCCAACATTTCAACATTATCCATATAAAAAAGCGTGATTGGTCTCACACTTTATGAGATCAGTTTCTCTGAATTTGAAAACATTTTCAAAATAACTTGAGCTTTTATGCTGTCCCTGTGGACAACAAAAGACTGTGCAGACAAAGAATTACACCAAGCATTGACAGTGAATTACGGAGTTACACTTAATGAATGACTAATAGAAAAATCTGAAATGATTAAGTCAGCTGGAAAACATGGAAGTTGCAGTCCAGCTTTTGTTTACAAATGACACTTCACGTTTCCAAAACTGACAAGATTCACAACAGGATATTTAAAAAAAAGTTGATATTCTATAAAGGAAATGGCAGAAATTGCTAAAGCGGTCAAATGTACGACAATTAGACCATTTTGGAAATTACTTTGATGTCTGAAGCTCTTCCACTCATGGAATCTATAATGTCCTCGTATTTTAAAAAGGAATCACATATGGTCCATTGCCCGGAAGTACAAAGGGCACGATAATGTAAGTATGAGGAACAAAATGGATGTCTGTCCTTGATTAACCAATTACCAAACAATAACGACATTTGATCAGTTTGTTGCAGCCGACTCTAGAAAACATTGTGGGAAAAGGAGAAATTGCTCTTAACGAGCAATTCCTCCTTTTCCCACAAGGTTTTCTGCCCTATCAGAAGATAATTCTTTAATTCCATCACATTTTGAAATGTCGTCTGCAAAGTTTTTCAATTTGGGACAGCTGAAAATTTGCCGTTTGGTAAAGTGTTAAAAACCTTACTAAATATTACGTCACTTTGTCGCAATGTTGCAGAAGAATTTTGAAACGGATACGGAATGTGTCACAACGGTTTTCATGACTACAAAGAAAACGCAATGCATGCAAGTTATTTGCGTGATCTGCTGTTGCTTTCAATTTGGACCGGGGACATATTTCAATACGAGGGTATTGGTGATATACGAAACTTCGGCTTGACAGTTATCAAACGTAAGGTATCGTCTGAGAAAACATTGTCTGTAAACATGCATTGCACCACCATAGCACATTCAGTACATTAAAGATGTTTGTTCACAGAAGAGAAACTCTGGAAATAAATATCCAATTGATATACAATCAAAAGTAAGAACTGTAGCTATTGATTGTACAATTAATTCAGGAAACGTCAATGTATCTAAGTATCTATACTCGGAAGAACTCAAAAGCAGTGTTAGTTCCCTGTATAAACACGTTCAAGAACTAAAAACGATCTAAGTTGGCTTCCAATGACTTTTCTTCCGTGCACATTCTATAACAGTACAGCTGTTGTGCAGCTTTAAAGATATTTATTTTCAAATGTCCTCACGTCTCTGTACAGGCAACTTTAAATATATTTATTACGTGGTTTAATTACTAGACATACATTTGGGAAGGACGAACACGTCAAGTGAATGGAAATACGCGTCGATGATAAGGGTTGAACGGTAATCTATTTTTGATTGGGACCTCGCTTTGATAACGCGTTAATGAAACCCATTTATCATCGTCTGTGTTGTCAGTTGATGGTGTTTTTTGTACAGAGTAATGCAGGCCGTATCGACTGTATTATTTAGGGAAAGTCTGGTGTCGGCTCATTCATAACACCCCGGTAACCTCTCTTTACTTCCAGCTTGTCTAGATGATGTTTGATTCTAAGCATATTTTAAGTTTTCCTCCCCAAAGATTATACCATAGCGCACTCCCCCAGGATTATACCATAGCGCACTCCCCCAGGATTATACCATAGCGCACTCCCCCATGATTATACCATAGCGCACTCCCCCAGGATTATACCATAGCGCACTCCCCCAAAGTTATACCATAGCGCACTCCCCCATGATTATACCATAGCGCACTCCCCCATGATTATACCATAGCGCACTCCCCCAAAGTTATACAATAGCGCACTCCCCCAAAGTTATACCATAGCGCACTCCCCCATGATTATACCATAGCGCACGCCCCCAAAGTTATACCATAGTGCACTCCCCCAGGATTATACCATATCGCACACTCGCAAGATTATACCATAGCGTAAGTGCATCTATCGATGTATCATTGAGCACAGTCTCCTGTACTCTCTCGTCGCCCCTTTAAGTTTGTCTAGATGCTGTGTAACTGTGGTTCTAAGCACATTTAAACAGTCCCCCAGAATAGATCATTGCATCAAGTGCATCTATCGACTGTATCATTGTGGCACTGTCTGGTGTTTACATTTACATAACACTCCATCCATACCCTCTCGCCGCTGTTCGGCTTGTATAAATTTTGTTTGGCTGCTATTCTAAGTACATTTTAACATTATTTTGCCAAAATTATATAACTGCTGCCAGTGAACCTCTCCATGCTCCTGAACTACCATTACCTCGACTGTACAATCTTACAAACAACGTCCGCAACGAAGCATAGCTAGAAAAATCCACTTTGGATTTTATGTCCCTGTGGGGATTCGATCCCGGTTCTCCCGGGTGACAGTCCAAGACATAACCACTGAGATGAAGAGTCGGCTCAGTAACGCAGAGGTCACATCTTGTCCTGATTGATTGTTGCTATGCTGTAGAGAGTGAGGCAGTTACGTAACAACAATATTTCCCAGGCCCTGGCTTCTTTGCTGCGGGATCGTAATTCATTAGTGTTTACAAATGTATAAATAAATCGCATTGACTCTATTAAACGTTGAAAAGAATATTATATTGACCGAGCTCGGTCTCGAACTCTGGATCGCTGTATTTCTAGTCGGTTACATCACCGACAGAGTTAACGAGGCCCGTCGATTTGTCTAGGTTCGGTCCAGTAAACCCCGCAGCTGGTGGGTGCAGCGAAGTAATTGGTTTACCCCATTACCAAACAATAACGACATTTAACCACTTTGTTGCAGAATACTCTGGCAAACATTGTGGGAAAAGGAGAAATTGCTCGTGACGAGCAATTTCTCCTTTCCCCACAATGTTTTTTGCCCTATCGGATGATTATATTCCAACTTCATCACATTTTGAAATGTCGTCTGCAAACTCTTTCAATTTGAGACGGTCGAAAACTTAGTGTTTGGTAAATGGTTAAGTAGGAGAGTATCATAGCCATATAACGTGTCAGAACATCAGTTCCTAAGTAACATACTGAAACAAATAAACAATTCTGGTAAGAATACAAGAAACCGAGATCGATTGTGAATCAAAGCACAATAAATCAGATACAATGCTAAGACTCGGGTCTCAATAGGTCAATGGGTTGCGAATCCGACTTAGATTACAGGGGCCCAGATTCGAACCCCAGCGAGTAAATGTTTATTTAGTCAATGATAATTAATATATTTGTTTTTCTACAGAACGTTTATCCTTTTCGTGAAACCATAAATATTTGTTGAAAACGGTAAATTACTCCCACTAAACAACGTGTATTTTTCTTTAACGTAACTCTAAACTGTTTATCGTCGTAAAATGGGTATTGGTATTACGTCAATATAACATCATTGTTGACTGTTGAATCGTTATATACGTCAATACCTCGATAATTATTCATAATTACATTCTTAGTCGTGGGTGAAATATTAGAACGTGAAAAGTACACATTAGCCCTTATAGTGCTGGAACCTTCTTCATGCTTATGCAAACAGGTTAGATCCAGGCCAGCCGCCAAATAAATTGGCGGCTGGCCTGTGAACTAACCTGTTTGCTACTCTGAGTATCTTTTCTCATCAAAATTGATGAGATGTTTAAGGTTTTGAAAAGCAGACGACACAAAAATCTATTTCTAGAAAATTTCCCAGCATTCTAAGGGTTAGGAGACAAAACAAGAAATATGTAGGCCAACTCTTATTTCTTATGCCACTAACCCTCTCTATGTCGAGGGTAAGTCGCTACCGATAACAAAGAAAATGAGTAAAATGGTGTATTCACGTGTGATAAAGAAAACCAACACCCATGGACAGTGCCTGATAAATGTCTCATGATGGGAACATCCTTCTTTTCTCATAATGATTTCTCTTGTCTTGTGGCGTGAAATCTCATTGTTTTGCATCTTACAGGGTGAGAAAATCCCCATGTGTCCAAGACTATGATATCCATTAGTATCTTGTCCTACCCATAAACATTATAAATCATATAGTTTCCATCTTACAGTACATATGATCCTCATGGAGGATACAAATAACATTGTTAAAAGACCGAATTTGTCATCTTGTTTATGGCTTAACCCTTTCCCTAACGACAAATTTTCGACTGTCCCAAATTGAAAGAGTTTGCAGCCGACATTTCAAAATATGATGAAATTGAAAAATATTTTTAAGATAGAACAGAAAACCTTGTGGGAAAAAAGAGAAATTGCTCTTAGCGAGCAATTTCTCCTTTTCCCACAATGTTTTCCACAGTCGTCTGCAAGAAAGTGGTTAAATGTCGTAATTGTTTGGTAATGGGTTAAGCAGCTTATATCTGTATTTATGAGGTCCGTATATAGACGGTGAACATGTTGTTGTTGTTGTTGGTTTTGATGGATGCGACAAGTTCACGGATACTATTACATGTATATACGAAATAAACATGGATGTTTGTAGACTGTTAGATGTTACTATGACCATACAGCATTATGTTGGTCAGATATACAATGCGTTGTCAACAGTGTTAATCGTTAACTTTATAATATCCAGGCAGTTTATGTACTTATTCTACTCGCCATTCTTCTCGCCATTCCCCTCCGATACAGCACATTACTCATGTAAGCCTGTTATATAGATTATCGCTTCTAATTCGATTAATTCACTTACTTTATAACTCCGTCGTATTGAACTTCTAGAAAACAAAATAAACATTGTAACGAAATCTGATATCAGCGGGAAATTTGAAAACTTATCTTCGTGGTAATGTCAAATTATCATCGAAAATAGAGAAAAAGGCCTCTTTTTCTTTCATTTCGTTTAAGAAAATGAGTTCACATCACAAACATGACCAAAACAAAGGGTTTAATACAAGACAGTGTAGTGAGACCTTCACTTTGTGTCGTGAATTGAAGACTCGAAATGACATGACTTGCTGCGTCAATACATCGGGTAAAAATTGGTGCGCGATATGAACATTTATCACTCATGGAGATAATTCATAATGTTAGCCCGATAATGTTTTAACAGGTGATTGTCACTGAGTGACGTGACGTCATAATACGTTCAAACAGTCATCTCGTCATACCGTTTTACAGGTATAGCTCCATCGCGCTCTTCTGTGATGTTTATGATTCAATCGTTCAATACCATACCTAAGAAAGGGGGCTCTGATCAGAGTTACCTACCGTTGCATTGAGCCTATTTTCAACTGTTTACATTTTCTGAACTCGACAACATATTAAGTTAGACCTATACCATACCTGAGATAAGGGGTTCTGGTCGCTGTCACCTGTTGACATTATTGAACTCGGCCATATATTACGTTGGACCTATACCAACCAACCTAGTGTCAGAGTGTAAGAGGGCCTTTCAATATTTTTGAAGGAGAAGTTCTTGATAATTACCAATATTGAGACTTGTGAAAAATACCATACAGGGCGTCAAAATAGTGCAATTTTTCAGGTGGGTACATACACTGTACGATAGCAAAAAAGCTTCATGGTCGTGCACCACTTTCGTATATATGTGTCCATCTCAAAAGACGATCAAGCAAAGGCAGTGGTAGGTATTGTTAAGTAACACCGTGGTAATCCCTAGCATCATAATTGTATTCCTGGTCCGGGTATATCCCAAGAAAAGCTGCACATAATTCTGTCCAATCTACTGGCTGTATTTAATAAAATGGTGCTGCTTCTTTGCAGGGGCTTATAAAAGGCAAATTCCCCCTTGAAAATTTCTTTAGAATTATATAGGTTTCCCAAAATGTCAAAGTCACGCCAGCTTTTTGGTTTCCAAATTCATCAATTTAGGCGTTAAAACTTCCCAAAATTAACAGGTTTTGTCCTAGACCTCCTCCCGAATAAAGAAAAAGGCCCTGAGATTCACGCTGTTCAAAAAGGGTTATTTTCGCTTTCATGTATGACTTACAAATCTATGATATAGAGTCTTGTCAAAGAATTTTTCCCAGCAAAGAAATAGACCGCTTTAACCCTATCCCAAACGCCAAAATTTGGACTGTCCAAAATTGAAAGAGTTTGCAGACGACAGTAAAAAACGTGATGAAATTTGATAATAAACTTCTGATAAGGCAGAATACCTTGTAGGAAAAGGAAAAATTGCACGTCACGAGCAATTTCTTCTTTTCCTATAATGTTTTCCAGAGTCGTCTGCAGCAAAGTGGTCAAATGTCGTTATTGTTTGGGAAAGGGTTAAGGAAACCATGTCGTATCAAATTCACTATAAAAGCACTCACTTTGCTGGTAGAGATCGCTCAGTATGTAAAATGTATTTCTAAGTCAATATAATGAGATAAAACTGTGTTTTTATAAAAGAGGTTGTTTATTACGGCATCGATTTATAGACCAAGTTTTCTGTGACGACACGTGGTCTCTGTATGACAATGCTGAAGGAGTACCTATCTAACATGACACATGTGTTTACCCATTACACACTGTCATCTTAAAAACCACCCTGACAAACGGATAAATCACTAAAAATGAGCAATTTCTCTATTTACCTTTATGGTTTGTACACAAAATGATTATTCGCTATATCTAACCCCTGCATTTTCTCACAATTCCGACGGGTCACCATGTCCACTATGAAGGAATGGTTTCCGCACCCAACCAGATGATGACTGATTGTATTGACCCAGCCAACATCATTACGAAACGTCACACAGCATCAATTCCTTAACCCTTTCCCAAACAATAACGACATTTGACCACTTTGTTGCAGATGGCTTTAGAAAACATTGTGGGAATAGGAGAAATTGCTCGTAACGAGCAATTTTTCCTTTTCCCACAATGTTTTCTTCCCAATAAGAATATTATTTTCCAATTTCATCACATTTTGAAATGTCGTCTGCAAATTCTTTCAATTTTGGACATTCGAAAATTTGTTGTTTGGGAAAGGGTTAAGGTGATACCTAACAGAAGTAGTCGTCAAGACTCAACAGCTCAGTCGATAGATTGACCGTCTTGTGAAAACAAGGGTCGCGAGTTCGAAACTCGGTACGACCATAATCTCTCGAATGTTTCATGAAGTCAATGTGGCAAAATGTATGCTTCTCATACCATTGATCTAGTCTATTCATGTCGGAAACAAGTCAATTGCGTTGTTATGATATTACACTGACTTGTAAGGAAATATTACAAACACTCATAGTTGCACTGACCTCTGAGATGGGCTTCGATACGGCTTGAAAATCCAATCCAACAAAAACACCTGTTTACAAAAAGGATCGATAATTATAATGATATAAGCGATGTGGCATTTTCATTATGATGGACAGATAGAGACGATGGCGATATATTCACAATGTACGATTTTCTGCCACCATCCTTTCACTGTATCCAAAAGGAAATCCCGAGAATTTTTAGATTCTGCATGAAAGCCGAATGTTAAGGCCTTAATGGCTCATGAAAGGAGACTAATGTTATACAAACTATATTATTTGGTAACATCAGGTCAAATTCAAATAGTTATCGAGAAAAAAGAAAACCCATTAGAACGACCTAAACATGTAAACAAACGAAAAATAGTTTAGAATGGCCAGTTTATTAATTCAGATTGCCTGCTTCTCCGCCTTTGACCTGGTCACGTGATACACAAATTTCTGAATCGATCAATCAGAATTCGTTATTTCAGATAAGTAAACAAACAGATTGTTGATAGATATGAATGAATTTTTGAGATAACTATATTTCAAGCATGAAATAACTTATGTTAAAGGAGTTCATTAAATGAGGTCTCACAACATTCATAAGTTAATTTTCATGACTTTAATGAACATAATAAAAGAACTCCATTTTTCTGCAATTTATCTTTACTCGTATCCTTTGTTCGACTAACTCAATGATTGTTACAATGATTCGAGGCACGATGAAATACGTCCGGTCTTTAATTGGAATGGTAATCATAACGTGGACCGGAAACATGAAACACCATGGTGTAACGAACCGATCAATGAACAACAATGGCGTCCTCTAATCGATGGCGTTTTTTCCATATACAAAACAAATAAACCTCAAAAAACACAATTACATCCTATCATTGAAACATCAATTGCGGTCACTGACCGGATGTGATGTCTTTTCATATACATGCATTTTATCTTTTACATTGCATCATGTTTTCAAATCTTGATAAATGTTCCGACAACGTTACAATGGTTACCGGAAGTTGGGCGGAAGTTGTGTTCATTTCCGATTCTTTGACACTTGGTAACCATAGACCCTCGTCCAGAGACACCCTCCATCTCCAGGAAAAGTCATCAACCTCGCTGGTATTTACTTCTGTCCATGTATTTTCTATCTCTCACAAGAACGGAACTCAACCTTGTTCATATTGATATGTTTATTCTGTGACAGGCTTTGATTTAAGGCAATTACAGACGATATTGAAATGTATCAGACTTTAATTGTCTTTGTGTTATACGAATAAAACTATTGTAACGAAAACAGGAAGTGAGCATGATGAACAACTTCCTTTTTAGTAACAATCATGTCTTAAATCTTTATCCATATATGCGTTAAAACAAACGTGAATGGAAGAAACAATGTCTTCGCAATAGGTACAATAGGACCATTCTCGTTTTCTTATCATGATCATGACCTCTTCATGTCACAACGATTGCAGTCTTTAATCGACCTACTTCTCAAAATGGCGTCCCGGTTGATCGTGTTGTATTGTAAGCTACACGGAAATTTGGTACTTGGTTGCTTTACTAATATTAACAGATGATTAACTAATGAGCTTATGAGAACTTGTAACAAGTAAAATTGAAAACAAGCACAGACAGTGATAACACATTTAAAAACATGGTCTTTATGATATTGGGAAGAAAGCACTCTGCTAAAAGTTCCAGTTGCTTAGAAGGAGCGATTTGTCATTTTCACACTTTAATTTCTAAATACTTCTGTAATTAATTGCTCATGACGATTCATTTATCCCTTTCTCACTTTGATATCTAAACACGTTTGAAACAGACGAGTTTAATATAGGTATTGTTTACTAAGAGTTAAAAATAAGACAAATAAAGAAACGCTAACGACCGATCGGTTAAACCGTTTGTTTTTCTCGGGGTGGTTCCATTTCCGGTTTGTATTAAGATCTTCTCATCGGTCCATCTCCAGCTGAGTCCAGGGAGGTCAATGATCCAAACGCTTCACTCGACATCGGGAATTAACTTACCAATGTTATACAGCAACTCAATCTGATGTATCGAAATGTGGTATTTATTATTTTGTCACAATAGTCTCGACTAAATATCTTTTTGTCGTCGCCTGTTGCTGCTTTTAAACCCAAACATCTAACACAGGGGAGTACATGAAGGTCATTGATCCAAATGAATAACCCTTTTATCTATAATATCAATCTTTGACTCATCAAAGGGAAAATTCTATGGTTCTGACACAATTTTTATTTTCTTATCGTCGCCTGTTGCTGTTTTAGAATTTGGAGATGCATCAAGTCCACGGAGGGTGTGTGTCAAATAATGAATTGATGTCCCTTCCTGTCGTTCTTAGTCGGGCACGGATATAATCATGTAATGGGTTTGAAGCATTGAAAAGAAAATGAGGAAAAGTACATAATTAACAAAACAACTTGTCAATCGTTCCTACAGTGGTAAATTTACTTTCACTTTTAGAAAGGTATGGACGGGAATAGCATCGTTTTTTTTTTCAAATACCAAAGTAAGCTGCAAATATGTACAAATACACAGATTAAACAGACAAGGTAAAATCAATGTTAATCAATCAGATATTGAGCCCAACCGCTATCATTGTGGACTTGTTGTCTAGTCGTCCAAATAAACACGAACTTCTCTCACCGATCGACGCATAGCGCGATCGTCGGATCGTTTAGATTGTTCAGTACATTGAACTCAGGGCAATTGTACCCTTACACTACACACGTCCTTGTCTGCCAGTCTTGTATATCTTCTGGACTGACCGTCCATTATTACCCCTAGAAAATATACGGTATGTACACATTTGGAACACCTCGATCATTTCTCAAAATAACCCCTGAGGTAATGGACAGCCCTTGTGAAAGTAGTCCAGCAACATTGCGGCAAAGGAGGCAATCGGATCTACTCGTGTAACACCTTTTCTAAGCGTGCACGTTAAATAGTTCAATATGTATGGAAGTGTTCTATATCCTTTTAAATCATTTTTACTCGGTAACTCATACTAAATGGCGAAAATATAAGTATTGACATATACAGTTGTTTCTATAATCAAATTAAACGACTTTTTGGATTTCATATTTAAGGTCTATTTTTTAAAAACGAAAGTAAATTGACGTCATTCCGCGGTAAACAATATGGCGTCATCCCTATTATTTAAGAGTGTATTGGATAAACCCGATCTGTTCGGATTGCAAAGGAGGGCATGTCCGTTTGCAATCTTATCTACTCGGCAATCTCCAGCACAAGCCGGGGATTGCGGAGTCAATACGATTGAGGAAATAGGAATCATAGGTATGCCTTTATGACAATCTTTAATGATATTAGTAAAAAACAACATTCAAGTATTATGTTTAACCAGGTTGGGTGTTATAAGGAGATTGAAATGTTATTATCAAATTATTTGTCATATAAAAGGTATTCACCAAACCTCTTTTCCGATTTTGTCTGAATTTGAATTCATATTTACAAATTGAATATCAATGCATTCTGTTATCTTATCCATAGTAATCACCTTCCCTTCATCATCGATTTTTACATTGAAATTATAATAACATGAATGAAAGGTGGCAAATAAAAAATTCAATCCTTAAAAAATCGTCTGATATAAAACTTGATTTTATGACGGCATTTGTTCTGTTAATCTTTGACTGTGTTATTCTGACTTTTCTGATTTACTCCATCAGGGATGGAATACATTACATGAAGGAGACACAGGGAGTTTTGTTTGGGCACAAACACCATGCATTTAAGGTCTTATTTATAATTCATACGGGGGTGGGGTGGTATTGTATCGCGTTAACAGTCTTTCAGTTATGTTGCGATGCCCGACTCTTAACGATGGAGGAAAAGCCCACACTCAACTGCCTAAAAGGGCTGGTCAAGTCGGTAAGAACTATCGGCGTTCCGTAACTCAATCGGGAGACTACCTCTCATGAAAATCCAAATGCCGATTTGAACTCACGCAGAGCGGGGCCGTGCGAATCATTCTGTATTTCAACCACTAGGTCACGGATGTCCCATTTGAGGACCCACAGTTGATGCTAAACCAAAGAGTTATAATTCCATCTTTAGACCAAATGTAATAACGAACATTTGTTCCATCTTTAGAGCGAAGGTGATAGGGAACATTTGTTCCATCTTTAGAACGAAGGTGATAGGGAACATTTGTTCCATCTTTAGAACGAAGGTGATAGGGAACATTTGTTCCATCTTTAGAACGAAGGTGATAGGGAACATTTGGTTTTACCTCGACTGTATTCTGAAGCTTCCCGTCAGGGGATGGTGTTGGATTGCAGGGCTTCGTGTTAGAACACAAACACGACGTCTCTCATGTCCCACACGTCTTGTGGTTTATGGTTATATCCCAATCAAAACGTCTGGAGAGTGACAGCTCCGTGTTTGTCATGGCAGGTGTTTGTTTATGTTTGTCCTGTTTTCATTTCCGGTTTCCGGTACAGGAACAATGAAGGCACCGATAAACATGGCGTCAACAAACACATCAGTCCGTATGTTATTCAAGAGAATAATTGAGATGCATTTTTTTAAAAAAAATAAATTCAAAGAATGATATTATGCTCATCAATTCTCTACAAAATGCGAATGTTTTCGATATCATAAGGCAGAAGACGTCGGAAACGTTTATTCCTATGAAAGAGTATTTTATTTTTGTAGGATTCTAGCCTCAGCCTGTATGTCATCATCATATATAATTAGCCACATTCGTTGTCTGGTAGCATTCCAGTTTATAAGGACAGACATCCATAGGTGGAATGGTCTTTCACAATATTACTATATTTTTTCATTTACAGACGACTTAAAGAGCTTTTGTTCCAAATATAATTGAAAACCCTGCAGGGATAAAATTCTTCTTTCACAATTCGAACATACAATGTCTTTACTAACTAATTGCGCCAGTTTGTTAGTTTGCCGTCTCCCACAGTTTACTCGGGCCGGGGCAAGAATGACACAGGTTTGATCACGCTACAGAATAAGTTTTTATTACTGTACACAGTCCATTGGTTAGAAGATAACGTGTGACCGAATTATTTTTCCAATATTCTATGAATTTAATTAGACTATTCATAAAAAGGTTAATTAAATCCACTGGTGGTAGGGGTGGTAGGACTTTTATCATCGCAAGCAGAGGACTTGAATAATTTTATAGGTGAAGACCGTATCAGCCTCAGCCAATTCTACTTGATGAAAAGAATTTCCCTTAACTGATTCTTTATATCCTTTGGACCCAGATGCTCGTATGTAAAGGTAATCTAGAATATGTCTTATGACACAGTCGATAATCTGGGTCCAGAGTATATGAAGAATCAGTTAAAGGACACTTTGCTCAACTTCTCACAGGGGGTAGTCAAAACTACCAGTTTAACGTGAGTCAGTTAGGGGAATGGGTACTTATCATGAAAACCAAAATTTACTGGTAATGAAATCTGCACCCATTTAAATATAAAATAATTATTTTTGTCCATGGAGACCCTAACGCATTACCATGTATGTATGTTTTATCTCTAAACAGGTTCTGTAGAGTGTAAACCTCACCAATAGGTCGCTCCACTCTATATCTGAAATATTTGTCACAGTGATTTAGGACGTCGTCTGTTTCAAATCAATTTACAATCGTCTGCTAGACTAGGAAATGCTTCTGTTAGAGAATTCAGCTAAACGACGTACTTTTAGATGTTACCAATAGTCCATGTACGAAAATCTATACAACAATGCACATCAATAATTCATTGTAAAGAGCTGTAGTTCATATTCTGTTTACCTTCCCTCTCGTAATGAGACACAAGTTCATACGGTTTCCAGTTACAACTTTGGAAACCGTTCATCCCCACCTTCACTCTTAATAGGACTATAATGTCTTGTACCTGTTAATGGGTACTTCCGGGTCGTAGTCCCATTTAGAAATTTTGGGTTTCAACTTCTGGTGCATAGTTCTGCTAGTAAGAGATGAGCTGGTAGAACACTGATGTGTTTCCTGTATAGATGATAGTCTTGCAATGCTCTCAAAGTCTGTTTTGATTGCCTATTGCAGGGCTATTGGGATGTTGGGATGTATGGATATAAATACCGGTACCTCGTCCAGATTTGACAGCTTGTGCACTGATTTTCGGACGGTACTAGTACATTTTGCTCCGTAGAAAAAATTGAGACGATTGAGGTGCCCATTTTATTAGAGATTTTAAGAGTTTAATGGACCAAATTGGTATTTCTGTATATAGCTAAGGCTAGAAAACAATTCTTTTCCTTCAGCAGAGTCTTGGGGATACATGATTTAACATTGGAGTCTATTGGAATGTAATATCTCAAAAATAACAAGTGTATGACCATAGTGACACAGCTGAAATATTAAACAAATGTATATTCCCTCATTTTCGTAAGTTCCAAGAGATAATCATAAGACGTCTAGAAATCTTAATGAAACATAAAATTGTCTGTTTTTTTGTTTTTTTTCTTTTTAATGATACATAAAATCTGTTGGTTTTTGGAAGAAACATTTGTATCAAATAGAACAATCTGTTATTCTGATACAGTCATGTCTAAATCCACCATACAAGATGAGACAAGATACTGTATCATTAAGCAAGGGATTTACCAATAATCTATTACAGCTGTACAAAACTTTGAAAAAGACACAATACTTTAAAAAGATACTTTTTTTTCAAGAGAACAATTGTCAGAGAACGATTTCCTAACAGTTTATAACAAATTTAGACGTTTTTGATTTGAGTTGTTTACTGTAAATCTTTCAAATCGGCGTGATTAACAAAGTGAGATGTATACAAACTGAAGTATACATTGTCTAACTTTTGTCAATATATGACAATGTGGCGAAATGGAAATATGGTGGGGAAAATATCCGATGTTATGAGAATGCTTTGAATGTGCACTACCATAAGGTCGTAGAAATAGATTGTTTGTATGTTTTAGATTTGCGTCTACGTTTCTAGGTCCACAGAGTTAACGGAATCAAGAAATGGTGTTTAGTAAACCACTTTCTTAACCGACAATATATACAATTAAAGAAGTCACCAGGCATGCTTTGCTGATATCATCGTTTAGATTACTGTTTGACTTCAGTTGTCTTCCACTAGCTTGTTCGTTTGATTAAATATCAAAGAGGGCTGTTTTGAGAAAGATAACAAATAAACATATTTCGATTAAAGAACTGAACACCTTTTCTTTTTTCCATTTTTGTCTACGTCAGCATTAAAGTTTCTCCCCAATGCGGGACTTTCCCAGTCTACGTTCAATTGATCGGTGGTACATTCACATCGATAAGCGCCACTTTGCGTGATAAATCCACCGGCGTAATTAATACTCTAGCTCTAATGTAGACAGCAGCTAATTAAAACAAGTATTCTTCTCCAAACTTAGCGAAATCACAAAACGGACACCCATTTATCGCAAATAGTCTGCGGTACTGAATTTAAAAAGGTACTGTAACAAAAGCGAATTTCGATAAATAATTCTTTGCCGTTATAATTATTTATATAGAATACATACATCAATTAAACGAATCAAAGTGACCAAAGCAAAAATAGCGCTTGATGAAAGAATTCTTCATTGGCCACGATAGTTTCTTAACGACTTTTTATCACCATTGGACAATGTCATCAGTTTGGACAAGTCAGGAGATCCTAAATTGCAGAGAGGTAGTATCTGGCTGTAAAACAGAACTATCTAATAGTCCTTGTTGATGCACGTTTCGAACCCGACGAGTAACACTCACGATGTCATCCAACTGAGTTAATGTCTTTTATTGAACGAATGCATCTTAATCTGTTTCCATGTCGTATTATCGAATCGAGGGATGTTTTTGACCCACATAAACATCCCCCAACTCGAAATTCCCTGCTAGGTCTTGAAACGAACAACACGGCCAAAATGGAAACAACATTCACCGGCAGTTGCGAAAAATTGATAGTCGGAGCAAGGCGTATACAAAATATTGAAAAGCAAAAATAATCTGCGGAAAAAAGCAGAAATACATGCTCGGCGCCACCATGTGTAATCTGATTTATATGGTTAACATCGAATACGTGATTACTCCGCCTTTTATAGTCGGGGGTCCACACTAGAATGCATCGCTGCTGCTTGGTGGGTGTTTTAAATCGTGTCATGCACATTGTATTTAACATTCAGAATTGGTTTGAAACTTGGGGAGGAAATTGCTGACTAGAATGCCTTTCTGCAACTTGTTGTGGGTTTCAAATCGTGTCATGTTTCTGCCAATCAGAATCCGTCAATATTTGATTTGCATCAAAGCTGAGCATGCCCGGACATAATCTCGCTGATATAGCTTTTACAGTTCAGTGTGTATGCACGAAGAACTGAATGATGTTTTTCATCTACTCGGTATATGAGACACAAAGTAGAAACCCATTAAATCAGAAATGCCAATAACAGCCTGAAGGAAGAAAACATGTTGTTTAAGCATCTAGTGAAGGTTTATTTCGTTCATGAAATATGTCTAATGTGGTAACTGTTAGCTTTAGTCTAAATCTATCTTACTTGTTAGACCTTTTTATAAATTAGATTGGATGAAAGCAAGTCACTTGAAATGTTCATTTCTACAGGTACAAAACTAGAAAATCGCACCTTACCCGAAGAACATAGGCGTAGGAGGGTTTTCAACATTGGGGGGGGGGGGGGGGCAACTTCAGATGAGACCGGTTTAAGAATAAATATTCCTAAACTTTCTCATGACTAATAATGCGTCTACAAATTCAATATCATTAAATGAATTAAAAGAAAGTGTATGAAAATGTGTATCTTAGTTAAGACAAAATAACCAAAAGAAAAAGGAAGTTGGATTGGCCAAGTCTCGATCTCACGCGGAAAGCATATTGAATCGGTAATAACTAAAGGTGACAGCCACCATGCTGTCACAGCCACGAGTTCGTCTTCAATTTCCAATGAAAAATAAGTTTATATTTAAATACAATATAGGGTCTGACTGCTTAGAGTACGTATTGCATCATTGTTTTCGTTAGTTGAAACTACTTTCCGTGACCTGAGACTTCATTGGATAAACCTGATGTATTCAGATACACACAAACACGGTTTCGCAGCCATCTTGTTTTGCGAGTAAATAAATAGTCACGTGACAAACGCCCACTGTAATTGCATTGCTTAAAGGGGCTGTTCTACGAAAGATTTCTTCCATAACACCCAAAAAAATAAAGAAATGATATAGACAGTTATAAAATTTGATGATTTTGCTCTCATAAAACAGATATTTTTCCTTATCTTTCATCCAAAATGACGTTGTACATGTTGCATTAATTATTGTACCGTGACACGTCGTAGTTTTCACTACTGATATTGATAAGACGACGGGTCGTGCATTTAGGGCCACATTTAGTCCAAAAGAGCTTTTTACTTCTTAAAACATGTTTACCGAATTTGAGTTTACCACACAGACCCTTAGTTTCATCAAATTTGTTCTTACAAAGAAAGAATTTCCACTGACTCTTATGTGGCTTTACATTTGTTTGTTCAAAAAGAATCCTGCAGGTAAATTTATAATGTACGAAATTTTGCTAAAACTTTACTAGTATAGAAAACTGCCAATCCCTTGGGCAACAATTGAATTTTCTGGACTTCAAAGAAAGTTCCAATCAGGTGTATTCCCCATATTAGTTTGTTCTGTCCTTTTTAATTTGAAATAGCATATGTAATAAGGCTTAAATACTTGTGTGACCAAGGAGCAATAAAGAAAATTCGGAAAAAGGTCAAAACTTTTATAAACTCTTACCTTCTAATTTGATTTCGGGCAGATCTAACTAATAATTACAGACAATAATTAAAAAGATATGAAAATCCGACTTGTTGGTGGTATTTGATAGAATCTTTATGAGCATTTTCTCAATTTCTCAAAATAATTTCTAAGGTCATCTGCTTATGTACAATGTATCATCAACATGAACAAAGCTTTTTTTATAAATCTACCACTGAAACTGTTTTATTCCTTCAATTATGTACTAATTTCATATAAAAAATGATACTGCTATCTTTGATTAACCCATCGTCCCATATGGGGATTTGTGAATTATTCAACTTTATATGCAAGAGCAGTTGATATTAGAGGTCATATGTACAGGTTGGGTTTATTTCATAAAATTAAAATATGAAGTAAAAGAATCACATTGAAATTATTTGCAACATTTTAGCATAACGCATTAAGTCATAAATCACCGTCATAGCGCACCGATTAATAAAAGTTCGTATGAGTTACTTCCCTTTGCTGTGACGTCACTCTTGATCCACTGAATGCG
This sequence comes from Cerastoderma edule, assembly GCA_947846245.1. Taxonomy (NCBI): domain Eukaryota; kingdom Metazoa; phylum Mollusca; class Bivalvia; order Cardiida; family Cardiidae; genus Cerastoderma; species Cerastoderma edule. The sequence goes on from OX401411.1 coordinate 1,633,883, forward strand.
CCATGTAAAGGGCGTGAAGAGCGATCGCTGGTTAGAATTGGTGTTTTTCTCCAAATAAACGATCCTAAAGTCATTGTTTGGATTGACAGCTCATTTTCTTTATTGAATATGATTCATATTATAAGAATATCAATTTGAGAAAAAAAATGAATTAGTAACTTAACCCGTGAATTTGCATGGTTTTGTCATTGCGTAAACCTGTTCATATGAAAGGAACGGCTTGAAATTTGGACGATTTTCCTTGAAATAAATGATTCTTAAGTCATTGTTTGGATTGACAGTGAATTTTCTATATTGGATATTTTTCATATTATAAGAATATCCATTTGAAAAAAATAATTTAGTGACTTAACGCGTGAATTTACTAGGATATGTCAATGCGTTCATATGAAAGGAACGGCTTGAAATTGGGACGATTTTCCTCGAAATAGCAATCCTTTAGTCAATGTTTGGATTGACAGTGCATTTTCTTTATTGAATATGTTTCATATTATAAGAATATTCTTCTGAAAAAAAGTAAGTGACGTAACGCGTAAATTTGCAAGGATTTGTAAATGTTTTCATATGTAAGAATCGGCTTGAAATTTTGACGTTATTTGTGAAAACAGCTATTTTTATTAATATTTGTTGGAAAAACACGAGTACTTTTTCGTCAATGATGGTGTTTTAGCATTAGGGTTTTAATTGAATAGTAAACAAAGTCATAGCTCTGAATAAACGAATTGTCTGAAAACCGTACATCGTATAACTATTAACTGTCAAATTCACCCTGCATTGTCTTATCAATACATGAAATGAAACGGGAGATCATAAATTGCGAACAAACAAACCGTATTATAACACAACTTACTTGTGATACGAAGGTTATCCTTTAACTCACATTTTCACCACACATCAACTTACTTGTGATATGAAGGTTATCCTTTAACTCACATTTTCACCACACATCCAAATTTCAAAACTAAACACTGGCACATTCAGGAGTATTTGTTCAAATCATCCGGCAACTTTCCAGTAACTCCATCCCCAGTAAAAGGTCTATGATTTCGAAATTGATTCTGATGTTGTCTAACTAGATCAACTGTTTCGACTTAAGAATTGTTCTTCATATTCACTTAACATTTATGTTCGTTTTCTCTCGTGTAAGTAGCCTTGACATATTGAGCACTTAATTTTCGGACAGGGTTAATAATTAACAGCTAAAACAAAAAAAATCGGCGTAGTTTATTTTACTAACAACCTTAAATAAACATATTTGAATTTATTTTTTATGATTTTGGAATTTAGATATCATTTTAACAAAACTTGATTTTGATGTTAAAACTTTTTTTGTTGAAAACATAGAGTTAATACCGTTTTGGTGAATACTGATTATCATATACTTATTGAAGTGTCAAACTATTCTAATAGAAAAGACAACATGTTCACTTCTTTGAATATCATAACAAAAAAGTATCAGTCGTAAGTCACATTGAGAGATAAATATGTCCTGACACCTTATCAATCTAAACATCCTGTGAAAGTTTGGTCTCGATTGGTTATATCTTAATGGATTCTTATGCAAAGTTTAATTGCCGCGCATTGAAAGTTTGAGATTTGCCACTTGTTATTTCATGTCTAGAATAGCAGAACGTGTCTGACCTGTTATTTAACAACAAAGATATTTAAGAGATTAACGCCAGAGGCTATCTATCGCCTAAACAATAAAGGACTTAAGACTTGAAACATACTGTGCAATGATATTGTGTTTCTCTGTGAAACGTGGCAAAAGTACAGTGATGACTTTGCGTTGCCTGACTTCGAACGTGTTTTCGTACCGAGAGACGAGAGTTTGATTCCTGGCGTAACTCGAGGTCATGGAGGTGTCGGTCTATTTTATAAAACTAACTTAAAAGATGGAATATCCGTTGCAGAAACATTATCCTACGGTATTATTGTAGTTAAATTGTGTCACCTTTATTTTAATTTAGAAAAAGATCTGTATCTTTGCTTTGTTTATATCCCACCTAGTTCCTCAAAATATTATCATTTCCAAGACAATGATATTTTTGACGTTTTAGGAGAGTTTTTATCTAAGTATTCAGAAATTGGTGACTTCTTTATCATGGGTGATCTAAATGCTCGTTGTGGTGAAAGGTTCGATCATTTGGACGATAATTTATACTTAGAACAGTTCAAGGAAAACATCGAGAGTGCACGTTTACCTCACGAGTTGTCACATAGAGCTACATTAGATAAATCTATAAATAGCTCAGGATTAAAACTTTTACAGTTATGTAAAAACAGTGAACTTAAAATCGTGAACGGGCGTGTTGGTGATGACGCGACCGTTGGCAATTTTACCTTCAATTCCACTGGGGGCTGTAGTTTAATTGATTACGCTTTGTCCCCTTGTCATTTATTTTCTGTTTTATAATTTTATTGTTCGCGATATGCAAACTTTCTCTTCACATGCACCTATACAATTAACTTTATCAGTCTATGCCCCCACGGACAATACATTGTCAGAGGAGGGATATACTGAAATCCAAAAAGATAATAAAATCAGATGGAAGAATGAGCTAGCAGAGGAATTTCGCAGTTCCATCCGTTCACAATTACATACTCTTGATGATGTTGTGAGTAATATTATTGATGGGCAGGTCACGATAGACAGTGGTATAGAAACATTTTCAAATATTTTGCATGAATGCGCCCGAAGCACGTTTGGAACAAAATATACACATAGTCATTGCAGGAAAAGGGCCAGTAGAAAGTTCTTTAGTCCATGGTTCAATGCCGATTGCGAAGTGGCTCGTCGAGAACTTCGTTTGTCAAATCGTGCATATAAAAAGAGTAACACTCAGCATAATAAAGATTTAGTTAATTCCTGTCTTAGGAACTATCGTCGAGTTAAGTACATATCTAAAAGAAAATTCAAAGGTTTACAAAAACGCAATTTACATAACCTAGCTGTTCAGAGTCCACAAAGGTTTTGGGCTGAGATTCGTAAGTTGAAATCAAATAGTAAAAAATGTTAAGTTGACTCTGCTACACTTTATAACCATTTTAAAATACTTTTTGCTAGTGATAATGTATTTGAAAATGAGACTGTTGAATGTGCTTTAAACGACCACAATAATGAGTATGTTAATGTTCCTGACCTCGACAATGATTTTACCTTAGATGAGGTGCAGGCTGCTATCCGCAGTTTAAAGGGAGGTAAGAGCTGTGGCGCTGATAATATATTGCCAGAAATGATTTTAGAATGCAATGGTTTATTAAGTCCGCACCTATGTAAACTTTTTAATTATATGTACAATCAAAGTTTATATCCGGATGTCTGGACTAAGGGTATAATCATACCCGTTCCAAAAAAAGGTGACCTTTCCAATGCTGATAATCATAGAGGTATTACACTTACAAGCATTTCTTCGAAGATATTTTCCCTTATCTTAGACAATCGATTACGTCGATGGGCAGAATCTAATGATATTTTAAACGATCGTCAATTTGGATTTCGTAAACAACGCAGTACTGTTGATTGCCTTTTTATGCTTACATCTATTGTTGATAAAGTTATTAAACATGAGAAAAAGAAATTATATTGCGCTTTTGTCGATTTTAAGAAAGCTTTCGATCTAGTTTATAGGAATCGTATTTGGCAGAAGTTATTAGAATATGGAGCCTCTAGTAAGATAGTAAAAATGTTACGATGTATTTATAAGAAGGTTCAATCATGTGTTCGTTCAAACGGTTGTTATTCTGATTATTTCAATAGTTATTCGGGTGTTAAACAGGGGGAACCTTTGTCACCTTTGTTGTTTATCCTATTTATAAATGACATGTATGATAACCTTGTATTACAAGATGATGAAGCATTTACTTTAGATGATCTCATCTATTCGTTCTTCTTTTTGCAGACGATACTGTTTTATTTTCTTATACGAGAGATGGCTTACAAAGTTTGTTAACGCAATTAAGTACCTATTGCCAAAAATGGGTATTAGAGTTAATACAGAAAAAACGGTTGTCATGGTTTTTAAACAAGGCACGCGCCCCGAAAATGTCAATGTTTATTTCGATAATGATCTTCTTAAAGTTGTGACGACTTTTACGTACTTAAGGGTGTGTCTGTCTAGTAATGGTAGTTTCTACCAAGCCCAACGAAAATTATCTGAACAAGCTCACAAAGCAATGTTTTCTCTTAATTCCCTCTATAACAAAGTAGAGTTTGATGTGAGAGATAAGTTAAAGCTTTTTGACGCAATGATAAGCCCGATACTCAGTTATGGTTCTGAAGTATGAGGTTTTCATAAATCACCAGACATAGAGAAGGTCCATTTGAAATATCTGAAACACATTCTACTCCTAAACAGAAATGTTACAAATGCTATCATTTATAGCGAACTAGGTCGTTTTCCTATGTCTGTAATGAGGAAAATAAGGATTTTAAGCTATTGGTATAAGATTTCTAGATCACCAAACTCATTAATGTATACAATTGTAAATTGTAATGATGGAATTGAATCTCATTATTCATGGGCTAAACATGTTAAAAATTTATTGAGTGATCTTGGATTTCAGTACTTATGGAGGTATAATGTTGTAAATGCCGGCCATTTGTCTGCTATTAAACAGCGGCTATATGACCAACATTTACAACAGTGTTTTAGTGATATTAACTCACAAAGTAAACTCGAAACTTATTCACTTGTAAAGAATTCAATTAATCTCGAACCATATCTCATTGTAGTATCTTATCCTCTTTACAAACAGGCTTTAAGTAAGCTTAGAAGCTCAAGTCACTCACTTAATATAGAGATAGGTCGACATAATAATATTGCTAGGGAACACAGGATATGCGTAAAATGTGATATGAATGTAATTGAAAATGAATTTCATTTTGTTTTGGTATGTCCATTTTATAGACATATTAGAAACGAGATTTTGCCAAAGTATTATTGTAGATGGCCTACCCAACAGAAGTTTATCAGTCTTTTGAGTACGCAATCGACAGTGTTATTACAACAACTCGCAAAGTACTTATACACAGCTTTCAAATCCCGTCAGATTGATAATTAAGACACTATATTTTAGTCAGATGCTGATCGACAAGAACCATATATTGCATATATCTTTCATTCTGTCCTAAATTCTTGTTTGTTTGTTTTTGTTTTTTTCATACTTTTCTCATATGAATGTTATATGTAATACTTACCATTTGTAACGCCTTTATGGTTATAAAACAACATTTGTTTTTCGCCAATAAAATAATTTTGACTTGACTTTGACTTGTGCAAATGTGGCAGATTGGTGTTAATTTGCATCACGACCCTTAATCCTTGTAATGTCCTATGTTTGTTGATTGACCCTTTGTATGTGAGGTAAACTGACAATAATCAATTAAATTGTAAACAAAAGGATTATGTTCAAATGTGTAAATTATATATTTAGTGATCTTATTACTAAATTATCAATATGAATTTGTAATAACCATGTTTGAACACCTGCATTTCAGTGTGACATACGTCATTTAAACCAATATTACCAATTTCAATTCAATTCAATTCTTTATTTGGCAAAAACCAGCATATAAATGCCTTTGGCCAAGACAACATTTACAAATATGGTACAGACATATATATAATATACGTAAACATGTTAATATATACAAAGAAAGAAATAACAAAGAGTATCAAATTACGAAAACATACAAGTCAAGAATTTAGTTGATCTATCACAAACTGGTATATAATAAAGGTAAATACATTAAATAATTTCATTTCGACATTTAAAGCTCTCTTTTAGATAATATGCAGTTTTAGTTAGAATACAATGACGTTTTGAAGATAAGATGTTAACAAATGTATTAGTGTTTGGCCATGGTAGATGTCCAAAATATTTATTACGAATGTTTGCATAGGCCGGACAGCACAATAAAAAATGGTATTCAGATTCAATCTGATTTAGAGAGCAAAGTCTACATATTCGATCACTTCTATCAATTCCATTAAATCTACCTGTTTCAATATCTAAAGAGTGGGAACTTAATCTAAAACATGTCATCTGCTTTCTTAAACTATCTCCTTTTAAAAGATCAATATATTTCTCAAAACAGAAATCAGTCTTATACATTTTATAAAAATCTAGCTTTGGTGAAGTTTGTAGTGAACTATGCCAGTTTTGGATATACTGGTCTCTAATTCTTTGTTTTAACAGAGGAAAATAGTTAACGTTCTTATCAAAATTTGTGAAAATATCGTTAAAACCAAGATTGCTTAACAATTGTTTAATACTCATGGCCCAGCAACTTTTACTATTACCGTTGATCTGTTCTAGTAGTATTTGATGCATAGGAGAATTTTCATTACTCATTATTTTTACCCAATATTTTAAAGTTCTCTCCTTACAAATAACCGAAAGCGGAAATCTCCCAAGTTCACCATACACAGCTATATTGGGAGTTTGTTTCCGCACACCCAAAATATGCATACAAAATTTTAAGTGGAGTCTATCAATTTCTTTATAATCATATATTCCCCAAACATCCGAACAATACAATATTATTGGAACAACCATAGTCAAATATAGATAATTTTGTTTTTACATCAATTGTAATGCGGGAAAATAAAGTTAAAACAGAATTGTAGGCTCTTAAAGCTTGTTCAGACAAAACTTCAACAGCATTTTTCATATTACCAGTATACTTAAAATCTACTCCAAGGTACTTAAAATGATCTACAACTTCAATTAGTTCTCCATTGATAAACCAATCAATGTTATGGGTGCTTTTTCTTTTTTTAAAAATACAAACTTTTGTTTTAGAAACATTTATTTTCAAACCCCATTTATTTGAATAATTAGAAATTGTATCTAGCTGAGCTTGTAAACTAATTGGGTCTGTCGTAAAAAGTGCAATATCATCAGCAAAAAGTAGCATATACATTGATAAAAAATTTAAATCATTTTCACTTAAATGATTTATATCGATATTATTGTTGATATCGTTGATAAACAATATAAAAAGTATTGGGGAGAGTGGTTCCCCTTGTTTCAAGCCAAGTGTGACATCAAAAAACTCTGAGAAGTTCGTGCCAGCTGTTAGTTTGACACAAGATTTTACTTTACTATAAATAGATTTGAGTATGTTTATCATTTTACAGCTAATCTCAGTATCTAAAAGCTTTACCCAAAGTGCATCTCTTATAACGGTATCAAATGCCATCTGAAAATCAATGAAAGCACAATACAATTTACATTTTTTGTTAAGGATATTTTGAATAATAGAATGTAATAAAAAGACACAGTCAGTAGTACTTCGATTATCTCGAAATCCAAACTGGGCATCACTAAAAACTTCATTGTTTTCACACCACTTATTCAATCTATTTCGAAGAAGCAGAGAAAATATCTTCGCCATGACGTTAATAAGAGTAATGCCCCGATAGTTGGATGCATTTAGTGTGTCACCCTTTTTATGTATTGGGACAATCACACCTTTACACCAAGCTTCAGGATAGATTCCTGTTTCAAATATTTTGTTGAAAATAGTAGTTAAGTAATGGGATATAAAGTCAGATGATTCAATAAAAAAGTCAGCAACATTGTTACTAAAATCGGAGCTTTTATGTCTCTGAAGAGACCTTAATGTTTTGGCTATTTCAAAAATAGTAAAAGGCTTATCTAGTTCATCAATAAGTAAAGGGTCAGACCTAGCAGACGAATTATCGTTTGGCACGTAATGGCCTTGCGTAGTATTAGAAATATTCTTGAAATGGTCAACAAAATCATTCAAGGATAGGCCGTCAGCTGTTTCAGAGTGTTTCTTTTTAAATTTGTAAATATATTTCCAAAATTTGCGTGGATTCTTCTTACTCAACTTAGACATTTTACATTTTTCGCTAATATAATACTTATGTTTTGCATTGCGCTTGATTTTGCGCTTGATTTTGCAGAAAGCTTTTCTGTTTTCAAGGAAAACCTTTCTGTTTTCATCTGATCTCACTGATCTAAAGACTCTTTTACTTTCTAAAAATACTGTTTTGCTTTTCTTACAATCTTTATCAAACCATTCAGACTTACGACATTTGGGTAATCGTGGTCCATTTCTACACGATTTACCGTGTAATTTAAAAGAAATATCATACACAATACATGAAAAATCATCAACAAACGTATCTATGTCAATCTCGTTAGAAATGAGCTTATTCGACAAGTCATCAAATAAATGTTTATTCTTATCTAATGAATCAAGCAATAAAGAAGGGTCTGAATCCTCCCAAAAGATTTTGTCGTAAGTTAGTACATCGGAATGGTAAAGCACACTTTGCTCGTAATTAAGTGCAAATTCAATAGGGCAATGATCTGAAAATTCAGTAAGATCAATAATATTCATAAAAGAAATAACAGCAAAATTGACATGGTTCGTTATTAAATAATCAACAACACTGGATGCTCTGTTATTTTTGATTGTATTAAAACTGGTATAGTTCCCCGGTTCGAGACGCCCGTTAACAATAGACAAACTATTTTCCTTACAAAGGGAGAGCAATCTGTTACCAAAACGATTCACGTTACTATCTTGAGAAGCACGTGGAGGGATCAAACTAAGTGACTCGTGATCAGTGAAGGGCATCGACACATAACGGTCGAGATTAATGTTTTCAACATAGTCCGCACATTGACCTACTCTAGAGTTAAAATCACAATAATGTACATACTCTTCCCAGCCGTCAGAAATCCACAACATCCTCGCACAAAATGCATTAAAACTACATTGAGTCTAACCACTTCCAGCAGACAACATTTTGAAACATTTTTCGGCTGAAAGAGGTTCCACGGTAAATCTTTTGAAAAGTGTCCTTGGCGATTAAAATCTACTTGATAGAATAATTTCATAGAAAAAGTTCTCATTTTGTCTCGGTTTTTTTCAAATTCCTTAGCATAAGAATATATGTTAAGGTTTTATTTTTCGTGGATATGGTGAAGGATTGATGTTGGCAAATGACCCATCGTCCTAGAATATAATTACTTAAAATTTTAGTTAATCAACAAAACTCAAGATGGCTACTACCTTGTTCTAAATACACTATTAGAATGAAGAACGTATGGTTATATGCATTCCATTCTATTCTCAATTCAGGATTTTTATCAATATCTATTTCTCTGTTCTCTTTTACCTTCCATGAAACACTTATTATCAAACAACATTGCACAATCTTATTTTGTTTCTAGGCATCAGATTACCAAACCCCGTTAATATCACCATATCTTGCTGAGCATTTTGAAGGACACACGACTTATTCATTAAGATATTGACTAATTGGATCTGTAGTTTACGCCGTTTTTCAACTAAACACCATTCATACTTCGGTTGTCATTTTCCCTTAGATTGGCACTACGCTCTTTTAACCCCTTACCAAACAATGACGACATTTGACGAGTTTGTTGCGGACGACTCGTGAAAACATTGTGGGGAAAGGAGAAATTGCTCTCAACGAGCAATTTATCCTTTTCCCACAATGTTTTCTGTCCTATCAGAAGATTATTTTCCAATTTCATCACATTTTGAAAGGTCGACTGCAAACTCTTTCGATTTGGGACAGTCGAAAATTCAACGTTTTATAAAGGGTTAAAGCCATTAACTGTGCCCCAAAACAATAATGATTGATTAACGGTAGGCGACGAATTGGTAAAAACTAAAACCACAAAACATTGCACCTTTAACCAGGGCAGGAGACAGGCTCGTTCGTTTACACAATACGTTACTAGTAGTTAAAGTTAATTAAGCAATTTGAGCAACATCACGGCAAGTATGTTTAAAAAAGGCCTGTCAATGAAATATTTTCTACATTCAAAGCCTGTTATTCCAAGGGTATATTGAGTCCATAATCTTAATTCTAAAGAGTTTACAGCCTATTTTATTCCTCTCTTTATACCACCACAGTTTATACAATGTTTGGCTCCATTACCCTGCAGGACATTACGATCTGAGTTTAACCCTATACCAAACACCATATTTTCGACTGTACCAAATTGAAAGAGTTTGCAGACGACATTTCAAAATGAGATGAATTTTGAAAATAACCTTCTGATAGGGCAGAAAATATTGTGGGAAAAGGAAAAATTGCTCGTTATAAGCAATTTTTTCCTTTTCCCACAATGTTTTCCAGAGTCCTCTGCAACAAGATGGTTAAATGTCGTTATTGTTTGGTAATGGGTTAAAGGATTGTTCTGTACAATACAATGGGTAACTCTCCATCCTCCTGAGGAAATTGGCAATCAATGATTCCTAACACGTTTCTTATCACCCTTTTTCAATCGGAGTTCAGAGCTGTTGCCTTTAAGAGTCTGTGCTATCCATGAACTGTTGTGACAAGGAAATAATGTGTTTATTATGAGCAAAGTCTTCTTTTGTCATTAATTTTGTATATGAAAAGGAATAACAACAACCAGTTTTCGTTGGTAGATGATGTGGACAATCGTTCATTTCAATGGATTTCCCAATCCACCAATTTAACATTCTATTTAGTTAAGTTTACCATAGCTTACAATAAGTGTTATACATCGATTGTGAAGGAAGCTTAAAGCTTGTTTAAAGCCACTCTCGATGATTGCTTCTTTGATACTAAACTAGTTCTCGCGCAGATTTGTGGGTTAGTCCCGGAAATTTTCACCCTCATCTGACGAGGACTTGAACCAAGGACATTCGGTACCTGTGTACCACTGTCGCCCACTGTAGCTCACTGTTATACAACAATGGGATTCTTTGATTTCTTCTTTATCCCCTCTCACTATAATAACGATTATTGTGCTACAGTTTTGATTAACCAACTATTGACCATCAAGGTTCTATCCATGAATATCCAGTTAAGACTTATATAATCGGAGAGACAGTTTGACCTTTGTTGATATACGTGGAAATGATGTTTTTCTATTTAAACGACCTTCTTGGCGCTTGTTAATTGGTCTTGTATTTTCACTAATGGGTCAAACATCAATATATATCTGTCAATATTGATTTGGACACAGCGGACCTGGTACTTAAATCGACGAAGGCACACATTTCTGTTTGAAAAAACAAAACAAAAAAAAACCTTAACATAATACTAGTAGTCAAGTGTTGCTGATGAATGTTATATAGTGTGGTAAAGGCATTGTTGTGCTCGAAACAAGGTGTAACGCTTATCTTTTTCGACCATGTTCATGTTTGACGCAGTTTTACCCATTTTTCAATTATGATACGGCGAACATGCATTAAAATCAAAATGAACAATCATTGAAACCTCAAATTATGTAGAAAGGTTGTTCAAAATATTGACGAGCGGCTGAATACAATATGCTCTTTAGTATTTTCCCAAGGTCAGAATCCAGGTCAACTCCTCAAATTACTCGGTATATAGATTAACAGGTGAAACCAATTTTGCTTGTTATTGTGCGCTTGGTACAGTTTGTAATGGTCCAGCTAGAAATAGATTGTTTGCAGGTGGGCGGTACATATACCGGATATATTACCTCTAATCGCCATTTTCACCGTAACATGGATATCGCGAGATCTCGTTGTCTCCGACACTCGAACTACGCATGCGTACTGGAGACAACATAACCCTGGTCGTTGGTATTTTGACATTAATTTGCGAGGACGGTACAGGCTGATCGGGAGCTTTATGACTTTGACAGTGATCTTTTAAAGATACTTTTTTGTTTCAGTAGTGGTTGTTACAATGTATCTACACTTTCTAAGTCATGGTGCGATGCCGGGCTCATCCTTTAATTTCAAAAATGCCCTTAAAGTTCGGGGTTAGGATGTCCTTTGCCACTTTATTTATGTTAGACAACCGAAAGACTACGTTTGCTTAACCTCCCCAACCCCTTAACCCAAAACGGAGAATAGGAAAAATGAGGGATAGGAGAAGCTGGAGGAGTTGGAGGAGGAGGAGGTGGAGGAGAAGGAGGAGGAGTAGGAGGTGGAGGAGGAGGAGGAGGAGGAGGATAAGGAGGGGAGGAGGTGGAGGTGGAGGAGGAGGAGGAGGAGGAGGATGAGGGAGGAGGAGGAGGTGGAGGAGGAGGAGGAGGAGGAGGAGGAGGAGGGAGGAGGAGGAGGAGGAGGGGAGGAGGAGGAAGAAGAGTGGGCGGAGGAGGATGAGGAAGAAGAAGAGGAGGAAGGGGGAGGAATGGGAGGAAGGGGAGGAAGTGGAGGAAGGGGGATGAGAGGGAGTAGGGGAAGATGAAAAAAAAAGACAAAAAAAGAAGGAGAACAAGAAAACAGAGGAGAAGTTTACACTCCCATTGATAAATGACGATGTTAAAAGGTCTCCGTCCATGTATCAATTGTATGAACTATACTATTAGTTTCGGTGTCTGGGCACCGGAAGCCAAATACAGCTAAATGGACAACCTGGGACGGTATTGATTTCAATTAACGTCTACGCAGATCTAAGAGAACTTTCATAAGTTTGGATAGGTCGACTTCTAAAACAAGGTTGTTAGGTAGGGCATGGACACATTGAGGTCGTCATAAGGGGCGCATTGCAATCAATTATACGCAGTATTTCAAAAAGTTCTCGATACATCCTCGAGATTTGAACCTGTTTTGGTGCAATTCTAATGGGGATGCACGCTGTAGAATTTGAAGAGAAAACAAAAGAATTCATTTATGCAATTACACTTATCCAGATTCTTCAAACTTTGTTAACCAACTGTCTTAAGCTATGAAGTTTAGTGGTTGTGTTATAAGTGGGCTGTAGCTTTTTAAATGAATTTCGGAATGAAAGTACAACCACGTAAATTGACCATTGTAAAACTAAAAGAACATTGAAGCTAACGTTGATGTATTGTTAAGATTGCCATCGTTGTCACTTATTTTTACTAAATTCATTAAGGATTATCATATCAACACATCTGTGTTTGATATTTTCTCAATCGTATTGTATCTGCATTTCCCGGCTTGTGCAGTTCGGACATACCCTTCGTCGCCGCCATGTTGGCGGCCTACTTTCAAAATTGCTCAACATTACCTCTAGTCCAAATGATCCAGACGTAGAGATTTCATTCTACACAGTTACAGCTTGGATCATCCGAGGGACAATACCTCCAACGTTATTGTAAGAAATTGCCGAGTAGTTCCGAATATGACAGCATATGGCCATGGTAAGATTGAAGAATAATAGTCTTAGTTTGATTCCAAGATTCAACTATCGATCTATCGGATCACATACACTCACTACATATGGTGAAGTTATAGGCGTGCGTATTGGTGCAGTCATTTCTTCCTCTGGAAATAATAAGATATCGTTTTGTTAAAATGAGATAATTGAGATAAATTGTTAAAATTGATAATTTTGAATACGAGTTACAACAGCTAATCATCAACAGCTACTCCGTTTCGTTAACTGCATTTGAACAATTTCTCATCCAGTTATCAAAGTCCAAGGCGAGAACTAAGTTGTAAAGAAACATGAAGGGCCTATCTGATAATTGAGAGATACATGTGTAAATGCGATTCTCCCATTTTTTAGACAACGATAACGTCATCGATAGAAGACAGTTTAAGAGAAGGGATAGCAGTAACCTTCGTGTAACACGTCCCGATATGAAAATATGCCACCACTTAAGGTTGAATGCCCATAACCGCCATTTTGAAACTCATTCTTTCGTCAGATTATCTCGGTCGAGCCCGGTATACGTCGGTCGGTAAAGCGAATAGCTTCGACCAAGACCGATTTATACCGAGCACGACCGAAGTAGCCCGACGAAAGAATGAGTTTCAAAATGGCCGATTATGGGTATTCAACCTCAAGGATTTATCTTCGATTGGAGTCCGTTTTTTATGATAATTTCTAAATTACTTTGGGAATCTCTGGTTAAATATTCAATTGTGCAACCGATTAATGATCTGCTCAAACAATGCAACGTAATAATTGTATGAACGATAGAGCTTTCCGATGTTTTGCTAGTTTCGTACCTAACACGTTTTACAATGTCAACAAGAATAAGTATTTATAGAAATATTAACAACACGTCTACTGATGGAATCATTTTGACTCAGAATCATGAAACATCGAAAGTGCGCTTTCAATTGTCAAATAGATTCAATTACCATACTGTAGTTAAATGGGCTCACATAGAGACGGATAACCATGAAAGCTAAAGACCATGGGTAAAATCATCTATATGAGTCGACATTATTTAGAAGGTTAATACCATTCTATCTAGCATAACCACCTCGCCGATTCGGGAATTTATGGAAAAAAAATAGAAGCAATTTATTTTGTCCCACTTGTTTTTTAAGGCAAGGTGTGGTATAATGGATGAGCTATTATAACATAGGGTGCCTGACTAATCTATTAGCGACCTCATGTACGTAAGGGACATTATATCAATTCTGCAAAAACTTGTACTGTACATGGATAATGGTAATTCTGCTATTCCTTAACATTTATTGCACTTCTACTCGATTCTTCTATTATTCCTTCAAGCATTTTCTCCTCTTTCGATTAGTGTTTTCAAATATCCTCTTTAACTAACACATATACCCATGGATATTTCGATAATTGAATTTGCGTTAAAGGTGGTTGTTTGAAAGTTAAAATAAAATGTTGAAACAGTGGTTTGTATTGCTGTTTAATATACGATCAAAAGTACCTATTGAACGCACAATTAATTCAAGAAGCATAAATTCATCTAAGTATGTTAAATCCATATACGGTAGATCTGAAAAGCGATTTCATACTTTTGGTTCAAAATATATGTTAGTTAACTGTATACACACGTTAAAGAATAAAAAAAAAACGATCTAGATTTGCTTCCAACGACTTTTCTTCAGTGTGTCTCATATAACAGTACCGCTGTTGTGCATTTTTAACGGAATTAGTTTTAAACTTCAAATGTCCTTACATCTGAGAACAAGCACCCTTAATAGATGTAAAAAATAATTTAGAATCAAGAATGATTGATGAAATCCTGAAACATTCATACATGAAAAATACATGTTTTTTCGTCAACAGTCTTATTCTCGAAGATTCATTCCTTTAATGGAACATGCATTTCGTGGTATGATCATTGTTGCTAATAAATAGTTATACTTGCTTATCAGCTTCTTAGAATAAATGAAGTAACGTGAAACGTTACTGACCAACTTATCTGTAAAACTCAACGTTCTAACCCTTTACACAACGCCAAATATTCGACTGTCCCAAATTGAAAGAGCTTGCAGAAGTCATTTCAAAATGTGATGTAATTGAAAAATAACCTTCTGATAGGTAGAAAACATTGTGGGAAAAAGAGAAATTGCTCGATATGGCGTTTTCTCCTTTTTTCCACAATGTTTCTCAGAGTCGTCTGCAACAAACTGGTCAAACGTCGTTATTGTTTGGTAATTGGTTAAATCGATGTCTGAAGCTCAGGGATTGTGTATCTTCCTTGTTGTCGGTATTTGTGTTGCTAATTTAACGACATTTTAACCCATTTATTAGTTGTACTGGCGGTATTTCCTGAAGCAACATCTGTATCTCTCTCTGTTTGGTCTGAAACTTGAGGAAGTCATTACTGCCTTTACCCGAGGGTATTTGGTGTGTGCTGGCTCTATATCGAACAAACCATCTTCCACACACGTGAGAGAATTAAACTATACCGCTGGACCACTGCAGTGGTTTGTATGTCGTCCTTACGACGGAAAGGACACAAAATGGCAGACAGGAAGTCAATTATACCCCCATCATCCATCAAATTACGCCCTCTGTCGGCGAAACGGTGTCGTGATTCATTCCCAGTGGGGGAGACGCTTGAAAATCCTGAGAATCTATCAATTATTTCCTCGTTTATATTCGTTTTGTCACACTTACAGTCAGATGGACTGAGTAAACATTTAGGGAAAAAAAGAAACGCCCGTGACAAACATGCACTGCTTTTGTTGAAATGGTTTATGTTCCCAACTTGAGAAGGACATTGCCGTTTGCTGCGCTTTGGAATGTCTCACAGAACGGCGTATTTGTCCTCCTATAGAAGGGCATGTTAGAGACGATATGGTTAGAGGACTAATATCCTAGTTATGTTTACGTCTTTTGCTGTAGTCGTTCGTGTGAACAGAGCACCTATATATATGCGTCGTTTAAAAAACGCTACAATTCCTTTCAAAGATTCTAGTTCCTTATGTTTCCTCGTATAAGTTAGTGTCTACCCACTTACATTATGTTCCTTCGTAATGAGTTTGAAAATCATGAGCCGAAAAACCCTGTAAGCGTTTCGTTGATTATAAATCAGACTGACCTACAGCGTACTGAATCTTAGTGTTTTATTAGCCTTTTTGTTTTTGATTGGTTTTTAATGAAAATTGTGTTTTTAATGTAAGTATATCAGATGGGCGAAAAAGTGGTGCACCTTTGTGTCTCTTCACACGACGGGAAATCTCTTGTCCCTAATTATAAGAGAGTTCAGACGAAAAGGCTTATATTTCACCCGGCGTTTATTCGTTATTGAAACACGGATAAATTGCTCGTTTGGTCTGCTTTTTTCTTTCTCACAAACTTGTTGACAGTCATCGGTACTACACAGTAAATCCCTTGACTGTTTGGTAAAAACCTTATTTTAGACAGACCGTCCCGTTTAGGACAAGCGTATTACGTTGCTGGCATTAAATATTAAATCTGCTCTTAGTGTGGGAGTATACTACCAACCGCTGGTTAACCATGGCTTCAAACATATTCATCTTTATAGACTTGTACTAGAAACGTTGGAAAAATAAATTTTGTAACAAAAAAAAGATAAATTTGGTTCTTATTTCTTCACCTTTTGTCACAATGTATTAAATCATAATATCGTAAAGAAATCATTTTCATATGTTTTATAGGTAAAGCAGGTGCTTACGTTCAGATTTTACAACGAATAAAATTCTTTATGAAGAATATTTCGAAAGCACGCTTATCCTCTTCGTTGATAGAAAGGGTACTTATCTTTAATTATTGAAACCGAGAAAATTCGTCAAAAGGTACACACATCGAATTTCGTTTGGATCCTTCAAAATGTTTTCTGAAGTGAGGTATTTTTGATCACGAGAATAACACCATTTCAACCCACTATTTTCATTCTGTTTCTGTTAGTTGTCCATTAAAGTGAGACAAAATGGTATAAGGAGTTTAACAAACAAGATTCAAGGGAGTATGAATCGTATAGGGATTGAAAAACTCCTCTAGAATAGACAGTCTCTCTAAAATCATGTACAAATGAAACAAGTATTTCAATTGTGAACGATGTATACGTATTTGCCATGGGTTATTTTTTTGGCGGGGTGTCTTTCTTTTATTCCCTTTCGTTTTAGCTTATCTTCACTCTTGTTTGTATTTTTTTGTACTCATTGTAGATATGCTGTAGACTTGCCAAACAAAATTGATCGTATGTTGATGGTGTAATTCCTAAAAAAACGACAGTCTAACTGAAACAATGACCACATGAAATGAAAAACCTCCATTTTAGAAAGACTATTTTATAAACGTCAACCATGGTAAATGTTTAAGGTGTGAGTTTGTACTTGCCGTATTCCACCATCCCAAAATTCACTCCACTTTTTCGCTGAATCGAAACATTCCTTTTCTGCAGGGACACGTTTATACGCCTTCGGTAACGCAGACAAACAAACAAACAAAGAGTGCACTAACTCTGCAATAATTCTTCTTAACCCGTAAAACCATACGTAGGTCTTTGAAGCTTCCCCGTATAAAATACTGAGAGACCCTTGCATTTTAGGCTCAATCGTTCTTACAGAAATCGTGTCCCATCATTCAAAGCACCACATGACGTAATGTTTCCATGGCGCACTTAAAGGAACAACAAACGAAAGGACAGCAAAGAAAATCCAAATACATATATATTATGTTTTTGATAGATAGAAACCATTGTGATAAAGAAATACATTGTTCATGTGAGTTACAGTGGATTATGAAGCATTCTGCAGCATCTAAGTTGGGAATTTTAGAGTGAGAGGTTAAACAACAAACAATGAGTGCACAGACTTAGCATTTGTGCACTGACTTGACAAATCAAGTGCGATATTTTCAGTTCTGCCATTAGAAGTAACCCAGTGCCATTAACGTCACTCCTTATTTTTGACCACACCACCAGAAATTGTACCCTTAAGCTTACTTCCCCATATAGTTATCTGTGATATTTGAAATTGAGAAGAATTAGCAGACGACAAAAAGCACAATATGCGAAAAGATGATAATCTGTTCATAACGAGCAGTTATTTTTGTCACAGTATCTATAGTCGTCTACAGTAGGATAAAGTTGTTGAATTAAATGTTTAAGAAATGAATATAACTTTTATAGAGGCATGCATACAAGAAGTGTGCAACACACTGAATAAAAACACGAAGGGTGATATAATGAAATACAATTAGGGTTTCTTTGCTTATATCATAGTGCAAATTTCTCTTCACTTGTTACGCTCTAATACAGTCGTTTACCAATGATCCATCTTCTTCCTCATTTTTAACAGCACACTCTTTACCACAGATTGCGGAAGGAAAGCAAG
The DNA here is from genome assembly GCA_947846245.1 of Cerastoderma edule. NCBI lineage: Eukaryota > Metazoa > Mollusca > Bivalvia > Cardiida > Cardiidae > Cerastoderma > Cerastoderma edule. The sequence goes on from OX401411.1 coordinate 1,652,391, forward strand.
CGTTGTTCCCTTATAAAGTTAGTATATAATAATCAAAGCACATGCATAGACATTGCAAGGAGCTTTATCTGTTTTAACCTTTTACCAAACGTTAAATTTTCGACTGTCCCACATTAAAGGAGTTTGCAGACGACATGTCAGAATGAGATGAAATTGAAAAATAATCTTCTGATAGGGCAGAAAACATTGTGGGAAAAGGATAAATTGCTTGTCACGAGCAACACGAGCAATTTCTCCCTTTTCCACAATATCTTTCAGAGGCGTTTGCAACACATTGGTGAAATGTTGTTATCGTTTGGTAATGGGTTAACAAGAAAACAATTCTAGAATCACCGCTGTAACACATACTGTAATTTAGGAACGTTTTTAACAGCATGATAAAATGTTCCCCCACAAATTGGAATGTTTCTGATCTGGATAGGTTCAATGAACGCCGTAATGCTGGAGATTACAGAGGCGTTGGCACATAGACAGTATTTAGACGTGGCGTGTAGACTAGGTTTTAAATGTATTAATAATGTTTTGATATATTAATGAAATCAACTCTCTTCGTACAAGCACAAACCTAGAAATGTCTATACGATAAAAGGAAAAGGCGAGATTGGCAATTACCAATGCTCCTTAAAACACGGAAAGTTTGCTATAATCATACAAGTGTATACATATATCAATAAAAAAAGAAAAACAGTATTAAATATGAAATATGCTATAAATTATTGTGACAAATCAGTAAAGTTTATCATGAGCGTTTCACCTCTTTGCTACTGTGGTTTCTATACAACAGATCCTCTGGAGTTAAAGGTATCAAGCTGTATAAAAACCGAGTCGCTACCATACAAAATGCTTGTGAAATGGGTATAGATAAATCAGAATAAATGATACATTTTGCCATATTTTCAACATTGCTGGAATAAAGAGTTTATAGTAAACGATTCGTTGTCTTCCCAGGATCGTGGGTTTGACAACAATGACAAAAACAGCAGTTAACTTTGGAAATTTATTTCATTATCAAACAAAAACTGCCGAAAACTGCGGAATGTGAATTCACCAAGAGAGTCTTGATCTCTTTTAACTTGTTTTGAACAGATGCAACCATAACCAGTTTAAACGTAATGCATCTAAATGCAATCCGTATCGAGCAAGCTTTGTATGCCACAAATTTTCAATCTGAACTAAGAAATCAAGCATTTTTCATAAATACATCATTTTTCCTTTTGTTGTCCTGTAATAATGTCGTCTGCTGGCCATTTTTCCGAACGAGGAAAGCGTGACGTAATTCCCCAGGGGTCACGTATCCGTGGTTTCCCGCGAGTCGTGGTATTGATTGGTCCATTCAGAAAAGCCACCGCTCTTCCAAAACCTTCAAACTTTTCCGTCGAATGTCGAGTCAGACTTGTGAGTGTTTCTTACGCAGGCTTGCTCGAGGCCAGAGGTTTGTTTTACGTGTGCTGGTCGTGTTAATAAACTGTTCAAGATATGATTGATTTTAACGCAAGTCTCCATTTGTATAACTGGTTCAAGTTGGAAGCAATAGCAAAAGGAATTACATTCATTAATTGTCTTAATGGCATTTGTTTAAATGCATTTTGACAAAAGAATGAATAATCCACCAATAACAATGTTACTTTTTGTAATAATGGTTTCTTATGTCATTTGCAGCAAAGGCGACAACGTTTGGTGTCCTGATTTTAGAAATAAAAATATCCTTAACCCTTTACCAAACGCCAGATTTTTTATTGTCCTAAATTGAAAGAGTTGGCAGACGACATTTCAAATTGTGAGGTAATTGAAATAATATCTTATAATAGGGCAGAAAACAGTGTAGAAAAAGGAGAAATTGCTCGTTTAGAGCAATTTCCCCTTTTCCCACAATGTTTTCAAGAGTCGTCTGTAACAAACTGGTAAAATCTCGTTATTGTTTGTTAATGGGTTAAGTAAAGAAAGCAATGTACACTACAAGATGTGTGTACACGTAATGTTAATATAACCCTGTCGGACCATTAAGAGACGTGCCTGGAATCTAAGGGTGCGCACGCACCGATATCGTGGCTGTTTAATGCTTTGATATTACTTACAATCAAAGCGCTGATAGCGCCGAAGGACTAAGGTGCGTTTAAAGCAAGATGATTGAGGATACATTTCAAAGTATTTTGGGAAACATCTTGAGGAAAAAAACAGCTGCTCCTTTTACCACCATTACTATAATTATTATTTCTGTGAAAAGGGACTGAACGATAGTCTGTTTTTCGAACATCTTGACATTTTACGATTTCTCATGAGGCAACCGCCGCAACCGTTATAATAATATAGTGCAAAACAAAGCGAGTAAATCCGGACTACATTCCTAGTTCCAAGAAGGTGTTAGTCCGCACAGTGAAGGCGGATGTTCAATGAGTAATGGGGGTCAGACTGCTGTTTGTGTATCGATAAAGTACCGTCCCTCAAAAAGTGGTATGTAAATTCAATGGACTAAGGTGCTGACGCACCCTTAGTCCAAAAACGACATTTGGAAAACGAAGTTTCGGAAACAAGTTTCCCATTGCACCCCAAACTAATCTTTGTCCATGATGTTCGAAATCTCCATTCATAACAATGATCAAATATGCAGTTTGTTCATTGATATTTAATTCCTAACCCATTGCATGAACAGTTATAATGCTGTCTGCTGCAGGTTACGCGAAACAGGGGTGGGTTTAAATTATTTCCCCATTTAGAAATAACCGATCTATTTTGTAAAACATGAGAGACGATAAAATATACGTTCCATTACGATATTGAATATAAGCCATTGTGAACAAAGAATATTAACATATTATTAAAAGTAATTTAACCTTTTGGCGTGGTTTATAAACACTCCTATAGGAGATCCGATACACTTAGGTATTACAGTGTTAGGGGTTAATGCCTTTTGCCCGTCAAAGTACTTTACGTACGGACGGTTTGAGAATAATAAACGATGTTTCTCAATAAATCGCGGCAATTAACTGGCCCTACCCCATACCTAACACGGGATGCCAAAATGGTTGAAACGCCTCGAAATATCACAGTAATTGTACGCTAGTCTTATTATAAACAGCATCAATTTGGAGCATTAAAGACTTTTCGGTATTAAAAACAAAAAGCTGTCAAATATTTCTTTTTTAATCGAGATTCGATGATCTGCCAAGTCGGGATAGAGGCTATTAGAACAAGCTTTCGTATTAGGGACTCCTCGTAGTAGCCATCTACTAAATAAAATCAGCATCTTTTCCATTGTCGAATTGCCGTATCAAACGGATATTTAGATAAGCCACAACTAATTAATTACACAGTTTATCATTTTGTCAATAGTTATGCTTTGTTTTGTAGTCGGCTTTTGTTTCACTTTAGATCGGTAACAAGTTTCTACGACTCGAGGAATATATTACTAGGACGTTACATAACCAACCTGATTAAGGTTGAACTCATGTGATGGTATTACAACATAAAGCCGCGCATGAAGTTTGCAAAAGTGTCGAATATGCATTTGCTCATCTCCACAGACGTCCTGAGAGAGGATTGAACGTCCAATATACTACCAAACCGATACACGGGTCCTTCCGTTCACATTCAGACAATAGCGCTATGTAAGGAAAGTATTGCCGTCTCGCAACTGGGACATAATTCTTGGCAGACTCATTCGTTATGCTACGAAGGTCACTTAACAAGTCAATGTAAATGTCTCTTGGCAAGTCAATGTAAATGTCTCTTAGCAAGTCAATGTAAATGTCTCTTGGCAAGTCAATGTAAATGTCTCTTGGCAAGTCAATGTAAATGTCTCTTGGCAAGTCAATGTAAATGTCTCTTGGCAAGTCAATGTAAATGTCTCTTGGCAAGTCAATGTAAATGTCTCTTGGAAAGTCAATGTAAATGTCTCTTGGCAAGTCAATGTAAATGTCTCTTGGCAAGTCAATGTTAATGTCTCTTGGCAAGTCAATGTAAATGTCTCTTGGCAAGTCAATGTAAATGTCTCTTGGCAAGTCAATGTAAATGTCTCTTGGCAAGTCAATGTAAATGTCACTTAGCAAGTCAATGTAAATGTCTCTTGGCAAGTCAATGTAAATGTCTCTTGGCAAGTCAATGTAAATGTCTCTTGGCAAGTCAATGTAAATGTCTCTTGGCAAGTCAATGTAAATGTCTCTTGGCAAGTCAATGTAAATGTCTCTCGGCAAGTCAATGTAAATGTCTCTCGGCAAGTCAATGTAAATGTCTCTTGGCAAGTCAATGTAAATGTCTCTTGGCAAGTCAATGTAAATGTCTCTTGGCAAGTCAATGTAAATGTCTCTTGGCAAGTCAATGTAAATGTCTCTTGGCAAGTCAATGTAAATGTCTCTTGGCAAGTCAATGTAAATGTCTCTTGGCAAGTCAATGTAAATGTCTCTTGGCAAGTCAATGTAAATGTCTCTTGGCAAGTCAATGTAAATGGCAAGTCAATGTAAATGTCTCTTGGCAAGTCAATGTAAATGTCTCTTGGCAAGTCAATGTAAATGTCTCTTGGCAAGTTAATGTAAATGTCTCTTGGCAAGTCAATGTAAATGTCTCTTGGCAAGTTAATGTAAATGTCTCTTGGCAAGTCAATGTAAATGTCTCTTGGTAAGTCAATGTAAATGTCTCTTGGCAAGTCAATGTAAATGTCTCTTGGCAAGTCAATGTAAATGTCTCTTGGCAAGTCAATGTTGTTTTTTTTCTCTCCAGAAATCCGAGGAAACGTCCTAGTACAAGGGATATAGCCCGGTAGGGATTATGTTTTGTCGTCAAGAAAGTTAAAAAAAAAAGTCAATACATAATGATTTCAAATTTTATTTGGCTCTCCAATTTGACCAGTTACGTCGATGAGGGATTAGCCAGTAGTTTGTAAATGGAACTGTTAACCATTGATGGTGGGAGACCAATCAGGAATTCCTTCCGGAGGTCGCTATACAGTAACAATTGTGTTAATTATATGCTTTTAGGGCACAAAAGTGGGCCTTTTTGACTGTGTTGGGTCTTTTGTGGGTTTTGGCCATGTTTTAAACCCTTGATTTGCTGCTTTTTTGGGTACAATTTTAGGGTGGTAAAAAGAGATTACCGATAGCGACAAAAGGAGCTGATCTTCGGCATGTTTATTCGTGAAGTTCTGATAGGGTACGGAGTGTGGAATAGTGCAATAACAATGATTAGCTCTGAATCTTGTCATGGAAGGTACCGTGAAGGGGCAAAAATGGCTGATCTTATATAAAATAAAAAAGGGCAAAAAGTTAGCGGTCTACCACCTAATAGGGAAGTACCCGGAGCATGGATATATGTACAGTCGCGTTCTGACTGAAGTACAGTAAAATCGGTACTTCAATACAATAGCGATAACAAGAGGTGCAATTCCTTTTAGCTCTAAACCATTGTCTTATTGTGCGTGAAAGTGGCAATGTGTTGTCTGCTTTATTCCATAGAGATAGTAAGACATTTTGGTCATATAAGAACGAAATCTGTGTTTCTACTATGTCGCCCATGTTTTCTATGAAGAAGCCGAGTAGGTAGTTGTGAATTCGGTTTTTGCTTCGACATCATTAAGGTAGTTACTGCGTATTGATTCAGTAGTAGAAATGCAATCGGACACCTATGAAAACTTCGTCAACGATAGTGCGTATGAAACACTGTAGGGCTAATAAACGGGTACTATCTTTTATATAGAGTACCTATAATCTGCAATTTTGAAATTATTCCTCCGTCTGATTATTTCGGTCGTTCTCGGTATACATTGGTTGAGGCCGGACCTATTCGGTTTAATGCGAATAGTTCCGATCCCGACCAATTTATACCATAACGACCGAAGTAATCCGTCGGATAAATGACTTTCTAAATGGCTGATTATGGTTACCCTGCTTTAAATCCCCTTCTGTGTGACGTGCCTAATTTTTATGCCTGGGAGCTGCTTTGGTCACAGAGCAGCACCGATATTCCCCTTCCCCTGTACCCCATATACTGTTGTTTTATCAACGTTGCAAGCACGAAAGCCATCCATAAAAGTATCCAACTATTGTACTATATGTTCTTAACAAACACAAAATGTTATCGTATGCTTCTTATATTATATCCCGTGAGTATTTGTCAATGAATATGGCGTCACAGATTTTTTTTCTCTGTGTGCATTTGTTTCATTTCTACAAATAGTTGAAAATCAATTTCCAATGCGTAAAACACCCTGAACCTTATCCTTTTCGACAGAGACTAATTGGTATCAGGGCTGTCAGGTTACACGTTAAGGTAGAATGCCCATAATCCTCCATTTTGAAACTCATTCTTTCGTCGGATTACTTCGTGGGATAATTTCGGTCGTTTTCGGTATACATCGGTTGGGGCCAAAACTATTCGGTTAAGAATAGTACAGACCCCAACCGATGTTTACCTAGAACGACCGAAGTAATCCGACGAAAGAATGAGTTTCATAACAGATAATGTGTATTCTATCTTAACGCCTCTGGTACATCGTTACTAAAACTGCATAATCTTCTTTATAATAAATTGGATGCAACTCAATTAAAAAACGTTGCATGTATAGATTATTTGCTAATAAAGGCCACTGGAGCACAAAAGAGCAAATGAACAAAAATGATCAAAATGTGTTCATATCACGGTGAGTGAGGTAACGATCTACAAAAAGTCAAATCCTTATAAGGTTTCCATTGATTAGTGGACCACAATCGTCCTACGAAAAACGTCTCTATTCTATATATATGTATATCGTGTCTGTAAAGTCGGAAAGATCATATTCTCTCCATGTTATACATATTTGACCCGTTACAAAAGGGGCTATCCCTTGTCATTGGTATATGTCAGCATCTTAAACGTTTAACCCATAACAAAGCATCAAATTTTGGACTGTCCAAAATTGAATGGGTTTGCAGACGACATTTCAAAATGTGATGAAATTGAAAAATAATCTTCTGATTGAGAAAGAAACATTGTAGGAAAAGGGGGAACATGCTCGTTAAGAGCATTTTCTCCTTTTCCCACACTGTTTTCCAGAGTCGTCTACATCAAACTGGTCAAATGCTGTCATTGTTTGGTAATGGGTTAAGACCTCGGTTTACACCAGAAACCATCAAAGAATTAAAAAAAGATTCCGAAAGAGAATATTTACGGAATCCTTTTACAAGGTGTGCTCACAGACTCATTTTGTCTCTTATGTGCTTGTATAGACCATCGAACCTTTTTGAATGATGAAGCCATCCCGGTGAATATCTTTTCTATACATATGTATATCATTGCTGTTTGAAAAAGAACAGCATATATCAGCCATTTTAATGATTGAGTTACAGCCTTTTAGTTAGAGGCAGATACGATGTATCATTCATTGATTGGTAGACCGTCAATGCTTTGTGAAAGCTTTATTCGTTTTTGGATTGGTCCAAAGGAGAACATCAACAGACGCCCAAAATATCATGTACACAATTATCCATCTTAAGAATTAAGATGGAAACCATTATGACAAAAATAAACACTTATCCCAATAGGAACAATGTGTCCTTCTGTCACAGTGGTTTCTAAAGTCTCTGTGGAAAAAGGCATCAAATAGAGTATCAGAGAGTTCAATGCAAGGCTATAGTAAGTGCTTTACGTTTGTGAAGCACTTACTATAGTCTTGCATTGCACCCCTCGGTATAATGGATAAAATGACGGACCATCCCATTTGTATTGTGTCATGTACGATCCATTCAGTTCACACACAATACATCGGCTATCGAGGGTGTGTCTTCCTCCATAAAATCGTCATCTGGAAATCATACAATCGATATGGATATCATGACGCACGCAAGGTGTTCGTGACTCGAAAAGGGAGGTGTCCTTAAGTGTCAAAACAACAACACTAACCTGACTGACTAGTCTGGTTAGACTAGATCTGTAGGAACTGCCTATATGTCATAACAACACTTACCCGGCTGGCACGGGACAAGATCTCTAGGGGCGAAACCGTGTCCCTATATGTCATAACAACACTTACCCGACTGGCACGGGACAAGATCTCTAGGGGCGTAACCGTGTCCCTATATGTCACAACAACACTTACCCGACTGGCACGGGACAAGATCTCTAGGGGCGTGACCGTGTCCCTGTATGTCATAACAACACTTACCCGACTGGCATGGGACTAGAACTCTAGGGGTGTAACCGTGTCCCTATATATCACAACAACACTTACCCGACTGGCACGGGACAAGATCTCTAGGGGCGTGACCGTGTCCCTATATGTCACACCAACACTTACCCGACTGACATGGGACTAGAACTCTAGGGGCGTGACCGTGTCCCTATATGTCACAAGAACACTTACCCGACTGGCACGGGACAAGATCTCTAGGGCGTGACCGTTTCCCTATAGGTCACAACAACACTTACCCGACTGGCACGGGACAAGATCTCTAGGGGTGTAACCGTGTCCCTATATGTCATAACAACACTTACCCGACTGACACGGGACAAGATCTATAGGGGCGTGACCGTGTCCCTATATGTCACAATAACACTTACCCGACTGGCACGGGGCAAAATCTCTAGGGGCGTGACCGTGTCCCTATATGTCATAACAACACTTACCCGACTGTCACGGGACAAGATCTCTAGGGGCGTGACCGTGCCCCTATATGTCATAACAACACTTACCCTACTGACACGGGACAAGATCTATAGGGGCGTGACCGTGTCCCTATATGTCACAATAACACTTACCCGACTGGCACGGGGCAAAATCTCTAGGGGCGTGACCGTGTCCCTATATGTCATAACAACACTTACCCGACTGGCACGGGACAAGATCTCTAGGGGCGTGACCGTGTCCCTATATGTCATAACATCACTTACCCGACTGTCACGGGACAAGATCTCTAGGGGCGTGACCGTGCCCCTATATGTCATAACAACACTTACCCTACTGACACGGGACAAGATCTATAGGGGCGTGACCGTGTCCCTATATGTCACAATAACACTTACCCGACTGGCACGGGGCAAAATCTCTAGGGGCGTGACCGTGTCCCTATATGTCATTACAACACTTACCCGACTGTCACGGGACAAGATCTCTAGGTGCGTGACCGTGTCCCTATATGTCACACCAACACTTACCCGACTGACATGGGACTAGAACTCTAGGGGCGTGACCGTGTCCCTGTATGTCACAACAACACTTACCCGACTGGCACGGGACAAGATCTCTAGGGGCATGACCGTTTCCCTATAGGTCACAACAACACTTACCCGACTGGCACGGGACAAGATCTCTAGGGGCGTGACCGTGTCCCTATATGTCATAACAACACTTACCCGACTGGCATGGGACTAGAACTCTAGGTGTGTAACCGTGTCCCTATATGTCATAACAACACTTACCCTACTGACACGGGACAAGATCTCCAGGTGTGTAACCGTGTCCCTATATGTCACAACAACACTTACCCGACTGTCACGGGGCAAAATCTCTAGGGATGTAACCGTGTCCCTATATGTCACAAGAACACTTACCCGACTGGCACGGGACAAGATCTCTAGGGGCGTGACCGTGTCCCTAGATGTCACAACAACACTTACCCGCCTGGTACGGGACAAGATCTTTAGGTGTGTAACCGTGTCCCTATATGTCATAACAACACTTACCCGACTGACACGGGACAAGATCTATAGGGGCGTGACCGTGTCCCTATATGTCACAATAACACTTACCCGACTGGCACGGGGCAAAATCTCTAGGGGCGTGACCGTGTCCCTATATGTCATAACAACACTTACCCGACTGTCACGGGACAAGATCTCTAGGGGCTTGACCGTGTCCCTATATGTCACACCAACACTTACCCGACTGACATGGGACTAGAACTCTAGGGGCGTGACCGTGTCCCTATATGTCACAAAAACACTTACCCGACTGGCACGGGACAAGATCTCTAGGGCGTGACCGTTTCCCTATAGGTCACAACAACACTTACCCGACTGGCACGGGACAAGATCTCTAGGGGCGTGACCGTGTCCCTATATGTCATAACAACACTTACCCGACTGGCATGGGACTAGAACTCTAGGTGTGTAACCGTGTCCCTATATGTCAAAACAACACTTACCCTACTGACACGGGACAAGATCTCCAGGTGTGTAACCGTGTCCCTATATGTCACAACAACACTTACCCGACTGTCACGGGGCAAAATCTCTAGGGATGTAACCGTGTCCCCATATGTCACAAGAACACTTACCCGACTGGCACGGGACAAGATCTCTAGGGGCGTGACCGTGTCCCTAAATGTCACAACAACACTTACCCGCCTGGTACGGGACAAGATCTCTAGGGGTGTAACCGTGTCCCTATATGTCATAACAACACTTACCCGACTGACACGGGACAATATCTATAGGGGCGTGACCGTGTCCCTATATGTCACAATAACACTTACCCGACTGGCACGGGGCAAAATCTCTAGGGGCGTGACCGTGTCCCTATATGTCATAACAACACTTACCCGACTGTCACGGGACAAGATCTCTAGGGCGTGACCGTTTCCCTATAGGTCACAACAACACTTACCCGACTGGCACGGGACAAGATCTCTAGGGGTGTAACCGTGTCCCTATATGTCATAACAACACTTACCCGACTGACACGGGACAAGATCTATAGGGGCGTGACCGTGTCCCTATATGTCACAATAACACTTACCCGACTGGCACGGGGCAAAATCTCTAGGGGCGTGACCGTGTCCCTATATGTCATAACAACACTTACCCGACTGTCACGGGACAAGATCTCTAGGGGCGTGACCGTGTCCCTATATGTCACACCAACACTTACCCGACTGACATGGAACTAGAACTCTAGGGGCGTGACCGTGTCCCTATATGTCACAAAAACACTTACCCGACTGTCACGGGACAAGATCTCTAGGGGCGTGACCGTACCGTGTCCCTATATGTCACAACAACACTTACCCGACTGACATGGAACTTGAACTCTAGGGGCGTGACCGTGTCCCTATATGTCACAAAAACACTTACCCGACTGGCACGGGACAAGATCTCTAGGTGTGTAACCGTGTCCCTATATGTCATAACAACACTTACCCTACTGACACGGGACAAGATCTCCAGGTGTGTAACCGTGTCCCTATATGTCACAACAACACTTACCCGACTGTCACGGGGCAAAATCTCTAGGGATGTAACCGTGTCCCTATATTTCACAAGAACACTTACCCGACTGGCACGGGACAAGATCTCTAGGGGCGTGACCGTGTCCCTAAATGCCACAACAACACTTACCCGCCTGGTACGGGACAAGATCTCTAGGGGTGTAACCGTGTCCCTATATGTCATAACAACACTTACCCGACCGACACGGGACAAGATCTATAGGGGCGTGACCGTGTCCCTATATGTCACAATAACACTTACCCGACTGGCACGGGGCAAAATCTCTAGGGGCGTGACCGTGTCCCTATATGTCATAACAACACTTACCCGACTGTCACGGGACAAGATCTCTAGGGGCGTGACCGTGTCCCTATATGTCACACCAACACTTACCCGACTGACATGGGACTAGAACTCTAGGGGCGTGACCGTGTCCCTATATGTCACAAGAACACTTACCCGACTGGCACGGGACAAGATCTCTAGGGGCGTGACCGTTTCCCTATAGGTCACAACAACACTTACCCGATTGGCACGGGACAATATCTCTAGGGGTGTAACCGTTTCCCTATATGTCATAACAACACTTACCCGACTGACACGGGACAAGATCTTTAGGGGCGTGACCGTGTCCCTATATGTCACAACAACACTTACCCGACTGGCACGGGGCAAGATCTCTAGGGGCGTGACCGTGTCCCTATATGTCATAACAACACTTACCTTGAATTGCCACGGACAAGATCTCTAGGGGCGTGACCGTGTCCCTATATGTCACACCAACACTTACCCGACTGACATGGAACTAGGAACTCTAGGGGGCGACCGTGTCCCTATATGTCACAAAACACTTACCCGACTGGCACGGACAAGATCTCTAGGGCGTGACTGCTCTCTATATAGGTCACAACAACATTTACCCGACTGGCACGGACAAGATCCTAGGGGCTTGACCGTGTCCCTATATGTCATAACAAATACTCTTACCCGACTGGCATGGGACAGAACCCCAGTGTAAATCAAAATCCCTATACAACACCACCACACGGACAAGATCTCTAGGTGTGTAACCGTGTCCCTATATGTCACAATAACAACACTTACCCAACGGGCACGGGGTAAAAAATAGGTGTAACCGTGTCCCTATATGTCACAACAACACCTACCCGACTGTCACGGGCAAAATCTCTAGGGTGTAACCGTGTCCCTATATGTCACACCAACACTTACCCGACCGACATGGACTAGAACTCAGGGGCGTGACCGTGTCCCTATATGTCACAAGAACACTTACCTGACTGGCACGGGGTAAAATCTCTAGGGGTAACCGTGTCCCTATATGTGTCACAACAACACTTACCCGACTGTCACGGGGCAAAATCTCTAGGTGTAACCGTGTCCCTATATGTCACAACAACACTTACCCGACTGGCACGGGACATGATCTCTAGGGGTGTGACCGTGTCCCTATATGTCACAAGAACACTTACCCGACTGGCACGGGACAAGATCTCTAGGGGCGTGACCGTTTCCCTATAGGTCATAACAACACTTACCCGACTGTCACGGGACAAGATCTCTAGGTGCGTGACCGTGTCCCTATATGTCACACCAACACTTACCCGACTGACATGGGACTAGAACTCTAGGGGCGTGACCGTGTCCCTATATGTCACAAGAACACTTACCCGACTGGCACGGGACAAGATCTCTAGGGGCGTGACCGTTTCCCTATAGGTCACAACAACACTTACCCGATTGGCACGGGACAATATCTCTAGGGGTGTAACCGTTTCCCTATATGTCATAACAACACTTACCCGACTGACACGGGACAAGATCTTTAGGGGCGTGACCGTGTCCCTATATGTCACAACAACACTTACCCGACTGGCACGGGGCAAGATCTCTAGGGGCGTGACCGTGTCCCTATATGTCATTACAACATTTACCCGACTGTCACGGGACAAGATCTCTAGGTGCGTGACCGTTTCCCTATAGGTCACAACAACACTTACCCGACTGGCACGGGACAATATCTCTAGGGGTGTAACCGTTTCCCTATATGTCATAACAACACTTACCCGACTGACACGGGACAAGATCTTTAGGGGCGTGACCGTGTCCCTATATGTCACAATAACACTTACCCGACTGGCACGGGGCAAAATCTCTAGGGGCGTGACCGTGTCCCTATATGTCATTACAACACTTACCCGACTGTCACGGGACAAGATCTCTAGGTGCGTGACCGTGTCCCTATATGTCACACCAACACTTACCCGACTGACATGGGACTAGAACTCTAGGGGCGTGACCGTGTCCCTGTATGTCACAAGAACACTTACCCGACTGGCACGGGACAAGATCTCTAGGGGCGTGACCGTTTCCCTATAGGTCATAACAACACTTACCCGACTGTCACGGGACAAGATCTCTAGGTGCGTGACCGTGTCCCTATATGTCACACCAACACTTACCCGACTGACATGGGACTAGAACTCTAGGGGCGTGACCGTGTCCCTATATGTCACAAGAACACTTACCCGACTGGCACGGGACAAGATCTCTAGGGCGTGACCGTTTCCCTATAGGTCACAACAACACTTACCCGACTGGCACGGGACAATATCTCTAGGGGTGTAACCGTTTCCCTATATGTCATAACAACACTTACCCGACTGACACGGGACAAGATCTTTAGGGGCGTGACCGTGTCCCTATATGTCACAACAACACTTACCCGACTGGCACGGGGCAAGATCTCTAGGGGCGTGACCGTGTCCCTATATGTCATTACAACATTTACCCGACTGTCACGGACAAGATCCTAGGTGCACCGTTTCCCTCATAGGTCACAACAACACTTACCCGACTGGCACGACAACATTCTAGGGGTGTAACCGTTTCCTATATGTCATAACAACATTCTACCCGACTGACACGGACAAGATCTTTAGGCGGACCGTGTCCCTATATGTCACAATAACATCTACCCGACTGGCACGTAAAGTAAATTTAGGGTGACCGTGTCCCTATATGTCATTACAAATACCTCAATTCGACCGTCACGGACAAGATTCCTAGGTGCGTGACCGCGCCCCCAAGTATCACACCAACACTTACCCGACTGACATGGACTAGAACTCTAGGGGCGTGACCGTGTCCCTGTATGTCACAAGAATACCCGACTGGCACGGGACAAGATCCTAGGGCATGACCGTTTCCCTATAGGTCACAACAACACGTACCACTACACGGACAAGATCTCTAGGGCGTGACCGTAACCCTATATGTCATAACAACACTTACCCGACTGGCATGGGACTAGAACTCTAGGGGCGTGACTGTGTCACTATATGTCACAACATTAACCTGACTGACACGGACAAGATCTCTAGGTGTGTAACCGTAACCCTATATGTCACAATACCACTACCCGACTGGCACGGGCAAAATCTCTAGGTGTGTAACCGTGTCCCTATATGTCACAACAACACTTACCCGACAGGCATGGGACTAGAACTCTAGGTGTGTAACCGTGTCCCTATATGTCATAACAACACTTACCCTACTGACACGGGACAAGATCTTTAGGTGTGTAACCGTGTCCCTATATGTCACAACAACACTTACCCGACTGGCACGGGGCAAAATCTCTAGGGGTGTAACCGTGTCCCTATATGTCACACCAACACTTACCCGACTGGCACGGGGCAAAATCTCTAGGGGTGTAGCCGTGTCCCTATATGTCACAACAACACTTACCCGACTGGCACTGGGCCAAATCTCTAGAGGTGTAACCGTGTCCCTATATGTCACAAGACCACTAACCCGACTGGCACGGGCCAAGATCTCTAGGGGCGTGACCGTTTCCCTATAGGTCACAACAACACTTACCCGCCTGGCACGGGACAAGATCTCTAGGGGTGTAACCGTGTCCCTATATGTCATAACAACACTTACCCGACTGACACGGGACAAGATCTATAGGGGCGTGACCGTGTCCCTATATGTCACAATAACACTTACCCGACTGGCACGGGGTAAGATCTCTAGGGGTGTAACCGTGTCCCTATATGTCACAACAACACTTACCCGACTGGCACGGGACATGATCTCTAGGGGTGTGACCGTGTCCCTATATGTCACAAGAACACTTACCCGACTGGCACGGGACAAGATCTCTAGGGGCGTGACCGTTTCCCTATAGGTCATAACAACACTTACCCGACTGTCACGGGACAAGATCTCTAGGTGCGTGACCGTGTCCCTATATGTCACACCAACACTTACCCGACTGACATGGGACTAGAACTCTAGGGGCGTGACCGTGTCCCTATATGTCACAAGAACACTTACCCGACTGGCACGGGACAAGATCTCTAGGGGCGTGACCGTTTCCCTATAGGTCACAACAACACTTACCCGATTGGCACGGGACAATATCTCTAGGGGTGTAACCGTTTCCCTATATGTCATAACAACACTTACCCGACTGACACGGGACAAGATCTTTAGGGGCGTGACCGTGTCCCTATATGTCACAATAACACTTACCCGACTGGCACGGGGCAAAATCTCTAGGGGCGTGACCGTGTCCCTATATGTCATTACAACATTTACCCGACTGTCACGGGACAAGATCTCTAGGTGCGTGACCGTTTCCCTATAGGTCACAACAACACTTACCCGACTGGCACGGGACAATATCTCTAGGGGTGTAACCGTTTCCCTATATGTCATAACAACACTTACCCGACTGACACGGGACAAGATCTTTAGGGGCGTGACCGTGTCCCTATATGTCACAATAACACTTACCCGACTGGCACGGGGCAAAATCTCTAGGGGCGTGACCGTGTCCCTATATGTCATTACAACACTTACCCGACTGTCACGGGACAAGATCTCTAGGTGCGTGACCGTGTCCCTATATGTCACACCAACACTTACCCGACTGACATGGGACTAGAACTCTAGGGGCGTGACCGTGTCCCTGTATGTCACAAGAACACTTACCCGACTGGCACGGGACAAGATCTCTAGGGGCATGACCGTTTCCCTATAGGTCACAACAACACTTACCCGACTGGCACGGGACAAGATCTCTAGGGGCGTGACCGTGTCCCTATATGTCATAACAACACTTACCCGACTGGCATGGGACTAGAACTCTAGGGGCGTGACCGTGTCACTATATGTCACAACAACATTAACCCGACTGACACGGGACAAGATCTCTAGGTGTGTAACCGTGTCCCTATATGTCACAATAACACTTACCCGACTGGCACGGGGCAAAATCTCTAGGTGTGTAACCGTGTCCCTATATGTCACAACAACACTTACCCGACAGGCATGGGACTAGAACTCTAGGTGTGTAACCGTGTCCCTATATGTCATAACAACACTTACCCTACTGACACGGGACAAGATCTTTAGGTGTGTAACCGTGTCCCTATATGTCACAACAACACTTACCCGACTGGCACGGGGCAAAATCTCTAGGGGTGTAACCGTGTCCCTATATGTCACACCAACACTTACCCGACTGGCACGGGGCAAAATCTCTAGGGGTGTAGCCGTGTCCCTATATGTCACAACAACACTTACCCGACTGGCACTGGGCCAAATCTCTAGAGGTGTAACCGTGTCCCTATATGTCACAAGACCACTAACCCGACTGGCACGGGCCAAGATCTCTAGGGGCGTGACCGTTTCCCTATAGGTCACAACAACACTTACCCGCCTGGCACGGGACAAGATCTCTAGGGGTGTAACCGTGTCCCTATATGTCATAACAACACTTACCCGACTGACACGGGACAAGATCTATAGGGGCGTGACCGTGTCCCTATATGTCACAATAACACTTACCCGACTGGCACGGGGTAAGATCTCTAGGGGTGTAACCGTGTCCCTATATGTCACAACAACACTTACCCGACTGGCACGGGACATGATCTCTAGGGGTGTGACCGTGTCCCTATATGTCACAACAACACTTAACCGACTGGCACGGGACAAGATCTCTAGGGGTGACACCGTGACCCTCTATGTCATAACAACACTTACCCGACTGACACGGGACAAGATCTATAGGGGCGTGACCGTGTCCCTATATGTCACAACAACATTAACCCGACTGGCACGGGACAAGATCTATAGGGGTGTAACCGTGTCCCTATATGTCACAACAACACTTACCCGACTGGCACGGGACAAAAGTCTCTAGGGGCGTGACCGTGTCCCTATATGGCACAACAACATTAACCCGACTGGCACGGGACAAGATATCTAGGGGTGTAACCGTGTCCCTATATGTCACAATAACACTTACCCGACTGACACGGGACAAGATCTCGAGGGGTGTAACCGTGTCCCTATATGTCATAACAACACTTACCCGACTGGCACGGGACAAGATCTATAGGGGCGTGACCGTGTCCCTATATGTCACAACAACACTTACCCGACTGACACAGGACAAGATCTCGAGGGGTGTAACCGTGTCCCTATATGTCACAACAGCATTAACCCGACTGGCACGGGACAAGATCTCTAGGGGCGTAACCGTGTCCCTTTATGTCACAACAACACTTACCCGACTGGCACGGGACAAGATCTCTAGGGGTGTAACCGTATCCCTATATGTCACAACAACATTAACCCGCCTGACTCGGCACAATATCTGGAGAAGCTTGCCCCATATCTTACAACAACACTAACAAATTCGTTGTAAAGAGAGTCCGACAGGCGATTATTTGAGTTAAATAGTGAACTGTTTTGATTATTTGATAAGATTTATTACCCCTAGTAATCAAATAATTTCCAATCTTTTTATACATAGATTAAGTATAATAACTTTAAAGTATAGAGCAGTGAACATACAACGGCCATATTAAACATCATGTTATGGTATAAGTTTTTGTTATCCTCCTTGTTTTCATATTTCATGATTTGTTTCCCCTGAAAACTGATGAAATCGATCTTCTCCTGTCTTCTGCGGTAAAGTTTGGATTTCTTTTTGAAATTTGGATCAGAATCATGTAATCCGTCTTTCTACCAAAAGTTTTTTCTTACAAGATTATTATCATATCGACAGAAAGATTTGGGGTTATAATGGAATAGTTTCTAAGTAAAATCTTTTCATTTATGACGATCTTCGATGTGACAACATTTAATAAAGTTGATATCAAACCACAAACCATTCAGTGTTGAGATATATGCAACATTTCCATTTGGGGTCATACTCCTAAAGTGCGATCTTTAACTGGATCCAATACACATTGCATAAGATATATAAAGAACAGAACACATCTGATTTGGTTGTCATTTGAAATGAGCGGGTTTTTTTGTACAAGCATGATAAAGTATAAAGAGGAGTTCTAAAAAGAAGTGTATACAAATGATTTAACATGTTCTTTTCAAAGAAAGAAACAAAAAGTGAAAAGGTTATTTGCAAGCAAAACACGATTCGTCTTCATTCAGTCCACCAGAAACAAATTTGTTGATTCTTTACTATTTCTTCCACTGACAATAAACAAGTAAACACGTGTAAGTTGTCTCTTGTGGTGAGATATTGGAGGAGCCTCCGAGGTCTGGAAGTTAGAGTATATACCTTGAAATCACAAGGCCATTCTCCGCGTTAAAACAATTCCCGTAACGACAAAAATGCTTTCAATAACAAGCTGTAGAATCTGCGCCAACTTGAGATTTAAGGGTATGTAAGATTAACAATGTTTTGTGGAGTCGAATAGTTCTTTCGATTATAGGCAAGTAAATAACATATGTAGTCCCCCGACTGACTTACAGAAAGCCGATGGTTCTACCTGCTTGACCGGTCCTTATGGGCAGATATGTAAGGGATCTTCCTCAGTCAATTTGAGTCGAGCATCGCTACATGAATGAATTAATGTTGTTGCGATATGAAACCCTTAAAGATATGTATACAAAAAAGATTTTGAAGACCTAACCTAGATAAGAAGAAAAAACGAACAAAAAATAAGAAACAAACGGAAGTATTTTTGTGTTGAATCAAAGAACTATTCTTCTTAAATAAGTACATAACTGATGACGACGCAATTGTTACAGGTTGTTTCTGTACTTATAGCCAATCATTGTGTCCAGAACGTTATCTGTTGATTTATAGTTAATTAAGATTGTGAAAAGGGTATTCTGGAAGCATTTGACTAGTCCAGGTTTTTGACATGGATTGGGAAATAAGTACAACACGTTCAGTATATCTCCACCAAGAATACGACAATAAATTCAGTCCTGGAATTACCATTCCATAATAGTTATTTTTGTTATATAACGATATTCTATGGACTGGTTTCTCTATTGTTTTCCTTTTTGGTTTTATGTTCTTGTTTTGTTATTTTTCACTTTAAGTAGCAATTTACTCAGTCATAAACACAACTGTGGAAATATGTACTCTGCGATTGCCCTCGGTGATTCCAGTCAATATGGCCTCCATTAAGGGTGGTTCTTCATGATCTAACAGATAAATATTCATGTCACGCCTTTTTCTGGAGACAAACGACCCGATAGAGAGATGCCGATGTCATGGCCCTTTAACCCTTTACCACCTGCACGCGACATTTATTCTACTTGCAGCAGACGACTTTAGAAAAGCTTTCAGTTCTGCTGTTGTGAAATGTGAGTAGATTGAAAAAGCACGGTGGCAAAATGGGAAATTGCTTGCGACACATACAGACAAAAAGATAATAGTTTGCTATCTTTGGCGTTTGCTGTCACTTTGAAAATGGACCATTCATAAAATTCCTTTTCGTAAAAATTGTGTTGAATGGATGAATACAATATTTTCCTTGTTACGTTATGATTCAGGGATACAACGACAGAATTAACAATACCATCAACGTCAACAAAAACAACAACGTTAACAGTTTTAAGATATCTTCATGTTTTATTCAAGTTTTCATTAATACTTGTTCTGATATATTTTAACAATATGAACCATGCTTTTATGTTTGACAATCAACGAACTTGAAGCAACGACAACGTCGAGGAAACTTTGTCTTGTATGTGAACAATTTATTTTGATAGATTTTATATTATATACGATTTCACAGAAAACTTACCAGTTCTATGTCTAAAATTTGGTGTCTTGCACACACATTTCAATCTTTGTGGACGACATTTTAAAATAACAAATTATTTGCGGATTAAGAAAGAAACAATTGTGCCAAAAAAGAAAAAAAGACCTCTGTAAACCTTTTATGAATAATCTTCCGTTTTCTCACACTTGTTTCTAACGCCCTCCTTAGATAAAGGAAAATATATGGTCGATCTATTTTATAAGCGTTTATTCTCAAAGAAAATACACAGCAATGTTTTGATGATTCGATATGATATACAAAAATGGGGTACAAAAATGGAATGTAAATCCTTAGAAATCGATTTCCTTCAAACAACATGAGAGATTATTTTTAAACATGGTTATTTATGAAAGACAAACTATGACAACAGACGGGCACTGCCTTTACATGGTAAATACATATATAATACAATTTACTATATCCATACTCGTTTAAACACATGAACAACAGAAGCACAGAAGAATAAATAAATTGTTTTGACAAAAATTGTTAGTAATTATTTCATTTTCTCTTCGTTTTTAAATCAATTTGTTACAGACGAGATAATAATACTGCATGTTTTCATACATTGTAAATCAGTTAACAGTCTTGGCGAATAGTTTCCTATTTAGTAAGTACAAAGCCTAAAAACGTTATAAATACGATTGATGTGTTGGCTGAATCATGCGAGTTATCATATTCCATGTAACTAAAACCAACATCATTATTAAGGAATAACTCCTTTCGTTAAAATTGTTTCACGAGGACCAGGGGCCCGTTTTACTAAACAGTTTACGCTTAAGATTTGCGTAAGTCTAAAACAACAAGTCCTTTTATTTCAATATTTGGCAAAGCAATATTGCAAAGTAACACATCATTGGAATCGTCTCTCCGAGACGCTTCCAATGACGTGTCACATTGCAATATTGTACTTTCATTGAAGATACTATCCATGTTAATCAATTATGACTTACGCAAACATTTTCCGTAAGTTGTTTAGTAAAACGGGCCCCAGAAGAATAGGAATGGGGTTAGGACTTCTTCTCAGACTTTACAAAAGATAAAAGAATCCTTTGGGTTGAAACCATGTGCTCTTTATGAACATTTCCATCTTTTGTTAAAAATGTTTATGAAGTCAACTGCTTCAGGACATGTGTAATTGAAGGAAAGGTTGGACAACTCATTTGGATAATTTTGGCGGGATGGAAAAAATTGATCATTTTTTACTAAATAAATAAACTAAATATTATGGGTATGACATCAAAATAACTTTCATCGTATGATATTACAAATATGAACTATAACAACAAACATCAAAAAACAATTAATTGATAGTTTTAGCCATGATATAAGAAAACAAGACTTTATGCAATTTGTATCTTGGACAAAACTTTCCAATAAAGCAATGCAGTGAACGGGTAAGTAAAATGGCGTTTGACTATGAATGCGTGATTCAAAATCAAAGCAACTGATACAAAACTGACACGTTTAGCAATTTATTCATTTATCCCACCGTTTTCTCCTGTCCAAAAAAGAAAATATGCATAATATTATGATGACTTATAGTTGAAGATGCCACCAATTTTGCTCACCCCGATACTTCACATTCGGTAGGCCGAATATTCCCACAGAGTGGCAAAGACGAGTACAAGAATGAATGATGTCAATTAATGGTAAAAGAAAGAAACGAAAGTACTTAACCTTAGCAATTCAATCTTAAAAAAATCACAGAATCGGGTACAGTGCATCTTCAATTAAACACCGCGTAAAGTATACATGTGACCACTCCAAGGGTATGTGTAAGAGTTTGAGTACCAAATAGCCTAAAACATGATAACAACATACGTTTTAAATGTAACAGAGACAAATTGAAAGAAAGAATTTATATTAATGAATATCTGTAAAAAAAAAACCCAGCCATTTCATCATTTTGCAGGTCGGAGAAAAAAACCCATGTGACAAAGTTCTCAATGATTAAACAGTAAGTTCTTCTTTTTTTTATCAATAAGCATTTTTCTGGACATCTTATCACTGCATACGTAAAATGGTTAACCATTACCAAACAATAACGACATTTAACCACTTTGCTGCAGACGACTTTTAGAAACATTGTGAGAAAAGGAGAAAAGGAGCAATTTTTTCCTTTTCCCACAATGTTTCCTTCCATATCAGAAGAATATTTTCCAATTTCATCACATTTTGAAATGTCATCAACAAACTCTTTCGATTTGGGACAGTCGAAAATTTGGCGTTTGGTAAAGGGTTAAGATAATGTTTAGTAAATATGAAAGACAATGATGTGATCGCACAGATGAGATCAGAACACGTGAATGTTCTATAAGCTTTACATGCTGATCCAGAACGATACCAGATTCCTCTTTAAAATGTTTTATTTTCTTTCTCTCTGTACCAAGACAAAATACAGAATAAAACTATAAACCTTTTGTCTATTCTCGTTCTATATCAAACAGCAAAATACAGTCAAAACAATCAAATCTAACCCGTGGTATTGTGATTTGTCAAAACATTTAATAACAAAATACATACAAAACCATGAATCCTTCTTCTATTCTCGTTCTGTATCAAACAACAAAATACAATAAAAACAATTAAATCTAACTTTTCATATCAAAACATTTAATAACAAAATACATACAAAACTATGAAATGTTCTCGTTTTCTCACACCATTCTTTATAACAAAATACAGACAAAAATACCAACCCCTCTCCTTGATACAGGGAAATATTTAACTACCAGTGTTTAACACCACTAATCAATGTAACAAAACGATATATAAATCACTAACAAAACAAATTTTAGTTTTAAAAACATCTCTATGACGACAATTTAGAGCAATTTCCTTTGTCTGATATCGAGCGATAACTAGGACTTCATTCGGATATATCTCACAGAAAATGTAAGGCAAATAAGGCCATCTTTCTCGTTTTGTACTAGATTTAAAATGAGACGATCTTTTGAAAATGCGTTAGTAAATCAAACCAGAACGCAACTTCCCTTAACAAGCTCCCTCAAATGGCAGGTTGTGTTTGGTTCTAAAGCGAAAGCAAACCTTGATTATAAACCAAGAAAAATAACATTCTGTAAGTAATATTTTTGGATTGAGGCAATTGGAATAAACGGAATCATTAATGGTACTTTCTCTTTTTGTGACAATGTTTTCATAAGTATGTTTTTCTAGTAGGACCCTAAAGTGGAAAGATGTTATAGTAAGAGGTTCCCGCCACATTCATTTTGCGTCTACACTGACCACAGATCGGCATTGGATTTTTCGTTGTAACCTCTTACAAAAAATCAGATTTTTTCGACAGTCCCAAATTGAAAGAGTTTGCAGACGATATTAAAAAATGTGATGAAATTGTAAATTAATCTACTGATAGGGTAGAAAACATTGTGGGAGAAGGAGAAATTGGTCGTCAAGAGCGATTTCTTCTTTTCTCACAATGATTTCTAGAGTCGTCTGCAACACACTGTTCAAATGTTGTTAATGTTTGGTAATGGGTTAATTAAACTAGTATCTTAATTCATCCATCGATAAAAAAAAAAGCAGCAAACGCACGAAAACAATGTCGTTTTAACTCTATTCTGAATAGTGTAACATAGCCGACTTGTATGCCATATAAGAGGACAACTTCAATGTTTGAAGAATAGGAGTCTGTCATTTTGTACCAAAAGAGTAACTGATTAACAAAATGGCATACCTAGCATGACAAATGCCTTGATGGTAGCTTATCTAAGGTACTCCTACATCAATCGCTTTTATGAATCGTGCATGGTATGAGAAATGATATACTGGATTCATGTTTATAATAGCTAGTATGTTAAAAGAAAGGTATTGCTTGCTACGAGTATTTAGGTCAATTAATCAGACAGGTTTTGGAAGGTCAGTCAACCATTCCGTCATTTAAAGATGATTAAACATATTTACAGAACACACAAGACAGATTGTGATAAAAGAAGAAATTGCTCCTCCTAATGTCACAAAGGTTTCTATCAAACTTTTGAAGAGGCCATCAATGATCTTATTCTATAATTACCGCTCGCCGATTTTTTCAATATTGACGATTGATTTGATCGAGTTGGTAAATCTTTCCACCATTAACAATTCTATCGAGTGTTGCATCTATGAAAGTAAGCGTTGTGGAGTTGTATTGTTTATCAGATCGTCTGCTGCGGTTGTGATGACTTAGTAAACCGTGCTCATCATTTATAGAGTATTTGATTGGATGTTGTCCCTAAGATAGGCTTAGATAGTAAGCGTTGTGGAGTTGTACTGTTTATCAGATCGTCTGCTGTGGTTGTGACGGAGCAGTACACTGTGTATGTTTATGGAGTATTGGGTTGGATGTTGTCCCTGAAATAATCAGAGTCGTGGAATCGTATTGTTTTCACCTAATTATCTGGAATACCGCGTGGATGATTAATTTCCGCTTGTCACCATGTACAATCCGTATTTCATCTGTTAGCTGAATAAAATTGTAGAAATGTCCCTTGAATACTCACAAAGAGTGAGTTTTAGTAACTGAGCTCGAGACAAGAGGCGCGTATTTCTTGATAACTTTTTCTTTTTTCTTTTAACCTCTATATGATTGGCGCTAATACGAATCGTCAAATCGGCACCTTTCTAATGTTTACGGGCACAATAAGTGGTTTGCGACATTAAATTGGATTAACTGCATAAGAAATACCATTATGTTCCCTAATCAATACTCCTTGGATACCAAATATATCGCCAGTTTAACGGTAGAACGTGAATGACAGGACGATCATCTTGAATTCGTAAATCATTAAGATCCAACCACTTTTTCTATTTTGCTTACACTGTAGTTTAGCTACATGTATTACGTTGGGTGTTGAGTACGAAAGTCACGAGCAATTTCTCCTTTTGCTGCAATGCTTTTGGAAATTCGTCTGCTACAAGACGCAAACATGTTGCGTTAGGAGGTAATGTGTTAAGACCTTCATTTGAGACAGCAGCCATATTACTACTCTTCAGTGCCTCAATTAGACGCATCTGCTGCAGAAGTCTACAGAAACCACCATTACAAAATGGTAGATTATTTCAATTCAATATTTAAAGGGAATGATATTTTCTTCATGCTTATACTGTCGTATACTGATGCTCTAGTATTGGCCAAGTTACAAAATTAAAGATAGGTAAGTGTATTGAAATTTATTCGGTATTTCTGCGACAGCTCTCAACTTTTGTTTTTGAAGAGTCTAGCAAGACATTCTAGTTCTTCAACAAAACCTTTAAATTATACACCAAAATGATATTCAATTCGTTAAGATTCCTCTCATTTCTTAACCCATCACCAAACAATAACGGCATTTGACCAGCTGTATGCAGACGACTACGGAAAACATTGCGGAAAAAGGAGAAGTTGCTCTTAATCAGCAATTTCTCCCTTTCCAACATTATTTTCTGCCCTATCAGAACATAATTTTCAATTACATCACATTGTGAAATGTCGTCTGCATGCTCTATAATTTGGGACAGTTTAAAATTTGGCATTTGGTAAAGGGTTAAGGAAAAAACAAAAAATCACATCGCAAGACATTTTAAAGGTTATGCACGGTTTTGTCTTCCTTCTCCTCTACAAGCACCATGGAGCTAAGCGTCGTTGCCGTGGTAACATGCTGGAGCTTATGAATCACCTCTTTATCCTCGCTGCCCTGACGCGATATGCACGGGGACCCCCGTGCTATGGACACGTTCGTGCTGGGGCGTCGGGACGCGCCCATATGCTGATTAAAATAATGGCTGGGGTCGTTCCGTTTGGATTGTATACCCAAAATGTCCTTCAGCTCCACACGCTGTATTTTCCCGCGAAAAACGTAAACTAGCGGGTTAAAAGCACAACTCGACATGGCCAGCACGATTGATATGTTCTGTATCACTGATGTCACGAAGCGGTGCGTTTCTAAAATGCACTCCAAACTGATGATGATGAAATAAAGAAGCCAACAAATGATGAATGTTGAAACGACCATGCAGCTAGTCACCGCCGCCTTCCATTCGTCCCGTCGCCATAGTAACGAGTTAGATCGACCGGAAACGCTGAGTCGGTGTACGAGAATCGGGGCGGAGCTATTTCGCCTCCCGTTCCGTAATGGCGTCTGGGACAGATCGTCTGTGAGGTTTGGTATAATGCTGTTACGGCGCACCTTCTCGCTGCTATTCTGTGCCGCTTTAAATATAACACAATACGTCCATAACATCACAATTAAAGGCAGAATAAAGCACATTGCAACCAGCACAATGGTGTAGGACCTGTCGTTGGTAAAACTGCTGGCAGAAACGGAAGTACAGGCAGACTTCCGCTGCTGGTACTCGTAATGATTCCAGCCAATCAACGGCGGCGTGGCACAACAGACGGCCAGGACCCAGACCGAAACAATCATGGCCACAGATCGTGCTGGTGTGATACGCATGAAGTAGTGTAAAGGTGTGACTACGGCACAGTATCTGTCTAGCGCAATCACAACCAATGTCAGAGTGCTCGCAGCGAAAATGGCATTCATCAAAAACCCAGTTGCTTGGCACCAGAACCGTCCAAAGTACCAATCCTGTGTTACTATGGCCGTAAACACGAAAGGCATCACAAAGATCGTCTCCAGTATGTTGCACACGGACAGATTGATCAGGAATCGGTTAGAAATCGTCATCAGCGCAGGACGTTTGTAAAACACCAGGAACACAAACGTGTTTCCCGCGAAACTCAAAACAAACACGATCGCAAGTGCCAGTGCGACTGCAATGATCTGAGTCGTGTGCATGGTTTCGTTCATGTTGCCATGCTCGTCCCCGCTTAGTCCTTCGTAGGGGTATCCGTCCGTTCCATTCCCTGGTGATGAGATATTCTGCAGCATCGCAAGTTCCAAACAGTGTAAACATGCCGTATCATTCCATTCTGCAGCTGGACTGTAAATCCACATACTTAAAAACAAACGCCAAACGAAGAGTGTCCCAGAATCGTCGGCTAATTGGATAAACTATCGGTAACATGTTAAGGTCACAGAAGCGTTCCCGCTCTCACTGAGGAACAAAGGCTTATTAGGCGTTCTAGGAACAGGATAACGGTTTTATAGGCACACAATCGGCCTCTCACACGAGTGGAAGCACAATGCTTTTCCGATAAATTTCTACTTCGGCTGATCTAGTATAAAAGAGCGCCGGAATCCTGCTCGGAACACGCCTCAAGATCAATCCCTGCAGTGAGCATGCATTCCATATATTCGCTAAGAAGGCTGTGACATTGTGCGGCCTCTTGTAAGGTGAAGAAATGGCTACCTTTCGACAAATTTGTGTTTTGCTTTTGCGACTCCGAAGAAGGTAAAATAAATTATGTTTCATGATAAAAAGAACGGGTTTGATAAAAAAGATATTCTTATCTTTATTGATAACCATAGCGCCCTTGCTTTGGTATCGTTGCAAAGTTTACTGTCCGCTTTATACAAATCGTATTCAGGAGTTTAGTCTTTCGGCTTAATAAGATAACTTTATAAGCCAAAGTAGGAACTGTTCACAATCTCAGTCCAAAATCACAATTTCGTCATCGAAGTTTCATTTTTAAAACTATTTCAATGATAAAAACCGAGATGATGCACCTTAAAGCAGCTTGTTTGTACAGATGTGATGAAATAGGATTTGAAATTAATACCTTTAACACTCTCCAACAACAGTTCTGTTGTATAATAGACTTTGGAGAATAGCCATGGGGTGCAAAATTAGTGTTTAGATCCTGTGTACAATGAATGAATATGTAATCGGATCCAAACACATTACAACAGCTTTGAGATCTACCGTGTATAGACAGTATATAGTAAGATATGTTGGCGAAATTTCTGAATCAATTATGCTTTCAGTAGCTACGTTTAATTAGATGTCATACAACAATAAAAAATAATCTGCATTGCTTCAACGACATTTAATTCTGACTTTATAATTTTCTCCTCTGTGAACAAGCTACTTCATGGAGAGAGCGCTCTAGTGTATAAACTTAGTTCATGCATAGAGTGTAATTGTTTCGCTTGGGGTGGTGTAGCACCATTTTAGACAAACCTCATTATCCATTTCCAGACAGCAATAAACATCAGTGTCTCTATATCCGTACATACACTGCCCCCGGATATTCCTTGCGACCTTTCATTAATAGTACACATTCGGCACGAGAACTGGCAATGTATCCAGGAAGCAGAAAATAGAGTGATTTATCTAAGTTGAAAGAACTTGTCTAACAATCAATAAAAAACAAAAAAGTGTAAACGTATTCATACACTACCCCCTTTGTATTAGGAACTGACTGTACACACTTTTCCTCCCTCCTCTTCCAGAAGAATAGCAATTGCTACTATTTTGTTAGATAAAGCCTTGAACCCACAGTTCGCCACTTATCCGACGAATATTCTATTCTTGCAGCCCTACCATAGTGTGGTTGCTGTTACATTTTGAAAGTGTCAGTACAATGAAGCAATGATAACGTTCACATCCCTTTTCCATGTGATCGAATCGTCTCTACCTCGGAAGGAATCCTTCGCACTCGCGGCACCTTGATAGAAACAGAGTCACACACGAAAATAAATTCCTTACAGTTAGATTTATTGGTCTGTGATGTTTGATAAGATCATGCAAGCACTTTCACATATAGACGCTTTTCGTGAAAATACTGTTACCAAGCTCTGAATACATACTTACAGGGTCCTATTATCGCCATATACGGTTTACTATGGAGCTTAAGCCATGTTGTATTCTTCAATACAGTTATTTAGTATGAGGAATGTTGTTAGTCGGTATAGACCGACCGCGCTCTCGTGCGATGTCTATGTTTCAATCGAACAATACCATACCTGAGATAAGGGGTGATTGGACTATCCACGGTTATCTACCTATCACTGCATTTAGCTTATATCACCTGTTTACATTTTTTAACTCGGCCATATACTGTGTTGGACTTATACTCATTGTTAAAATACATAGAGAATAGATAGTTGGTGTCGTGAATCGGAGTGTTATCGGGCAAGGCTTTGGAATATTATCCGGTGAGCCGAAGGCGAAACGGATAATAATCCGAAGCCGAGCACGATAACTTTTCCAATTCATAGACACCAACCATCTATTCTATTTATCCTGTTACCTTTATGTATTCTTTCAAAAAAACAGGATGTAAATAAAACACGAGAAAAAAGGAAAAAATAAGTAGAGAATGGTGTAAACATGACGTCATTCCTCTCTTATGACGTCATGATTCGTCACGTGCATGTGTTACATGGTTAGTGCCAGATATCACAAATTTTATATGGCACCTAGATATCGGTCCCAAAATGGCACTTGTGACAGGATAAAGTAAAATATGTCAACTAATGTACAAACAATACTCATGGATCCGATCGCAAAGTTAACTTTTCGTATGACCGATCCTATAGGGTGCATGGCAGTACTAAATGACGTTATATATTTCCAACCAATTACCCGAATTTCGGGGGCGAGCAATTATCGTAGTGCATTATGAATCACGTGTACTTTCGAGGGCACGTAGTCATCGTGCATACTCGTCATTAGGCGCCGCTTCATGATTTCGTACAAAACGTGAATCTAAAATCCGTTTCAAGGGAATTTCAAAATTAAAGTATAAAACGGATTGTAACAACGCAGAAACAAGAAAAATAAATCGGTTAACCCATTTCCAAACAATAAAGACATTTGACCAGTTTGCCGCAGTTGACTCTGGAAAACATGGTGGGAAAAGGAGAAATTGCTCTTAACGAGCAATTTCTCCTTTTCCCACCATGTTTTTTGCCCTACAAGAAGATAATTTTTCAATTTCTTCACATTTTGAAATGTTTTCTGCAAACTCTTTTAATTTGAGACAATCGAAAATTTGACATTTGGTAAAGGGTTAATAGCAATATTGTACAGGATTAGTCCGTGCGAAAGACAGTCTGGCAATTGCCGACACCTTTTAGCATTTATCATCATATACTTTATATACCAAAGGTTTGCATACTTATTCCAAGGAGTACTTTGCTAACTAATATATATTTCATATGGCTAAATACTCCTGGGAATACACGTGATTACTAATATCCCTCCATGATATTAGTCAGATAATCCACGCGGTTAATTGCCACGAAACAGTGAAACAGCTACGTCTGAATCAGCCAGACTATTCACTACCTGGGGCTGAATCTCGGTATCAGTTTGTTCTGTCTGGGTATTCAAACGAGGTAAAGTTTTTAAGTTAGGTGGCTACTTTTAAAACAATGGAACACAAGCAATCAATATCTAATACGTTACTACTTAGCGTTTAGAATATAGCTAACAAAGATCGGAGGTCAACATGCATTATATGTATGACCTTGGCGGAGCATTGGTATGCATGCATAGCAAGTAGGCGTGTCTTTATACACTAATTGGCATTATCTAAATACGCAACAGTATGAATCTTCAGAAAGTGTCTTCCGCGAAAAGACATACGAGTAAATGTATGTGATACTAGGTTAGTTTGGTATCCGTCGTTGTCCTACCATGATACGGATTGGGGACTTTTGCTGCAAGCAGCATACATGTCATACAAGTTAAAAACGCCTGGTCGATTTTTAAAAGGAGTATCTCACAGGTTGGGATTTAACTTTTCTTTAAAAATAGATTGGACAATTTATTGTTATTGTTTTCTAAATACATCATTACGTAATATAAGTACCTTCAATACACGCCTGTATTTGCTAAGATAAATATCATGTCAATTCATTGAGTTAGTTAAACTATCATTAATGGTGTTTCACCTATCTACCTCCCTTCTTAGATCCCTACAATTGTCACTTTAACTTGATGGTCGATGTCAAGGTGACAGGGCAAGTAAAATGTTGTAAACAGTGATCTGTAAATCAAAGCCGAAATATGTCCTATAAATTGGAATTATTCCTGGCAGTTGCAATTGAAAACCCGAGTAGAGTGGTTCGAGTTTTCCATTTAGATATTGACGATACATCGACAGCATCGCATGCATTGAGCGAATGTAATTATGACTTGTCAGATATGGTTTGGAATTCACAAATCATAACGTAAAATAAAAGAACAATTTTCAAATTATCAGAGACTTCACATACATAAACGTTTAACTGAAAATAGAGCCGATTTGTAGGCACTCGTGACCGGTATAAAGATAGTACTTAATATGTTAACCCTTAGAGTGCTGGGAAATTTTCTAAAAAAATATTTTTGTGTCGTCTGCTTTCCGAAACCCTACGTATCTGCTAGTTTTGTCGAGGAAAGATACTCAGAGTAGCAAACGGGATGACCTGGATCTAACTTGTTTGCATTATCATCAAGTCGGTTTCAGCACTATAAAGGTTAACTTAAGGCCACACATGCCTTCGTTGATATTGTTACTTATCAATGGATCCACATTTTTCATATACACTTTGATTTTAAATCATTAGGAATGAAAAAGACAGAAATTATTCAACTGCCGATTGCAACTAGATCAAGCATTTGACCGGACAATTTCCCCACTAGAAATACTGAATTTGATCCGCCGTAATATCATACGCGAAAAAATGGCCCCTATGATGCCAAGTCATTCTCTCCACCCATTATCTTTGGTCGGCGAAAGGCGATTCGGCATCATTGTTGGCCAAGAGATCGAGAAAAATAGCAACGGGTCCTGGTAACGTATCTCTGGGCGAGAGTGGTACAGTTGTAGAGCGTCAGCCTCTTGTACCGAGGGTTCTGGGTTCAAATCCCCGTTAGGCGAGGTGAAAATTGTCGGGACTAACGTACAAATCGGTGTGGGCACTGGTTTAGTATCCAGAAAGAAGACATCGAGAGTGAATTTAATAAGCTTCGATCTTCCGTCAAAATTGATGTAAAATAAATAAGTTTAGACTTAACGCATCTCTTTCTAATTTTACGTGAAAGAAACGATATTCTATAAAGTGTGATAAAATGCTCTTTCTAACGTTTTTACGTTGCCGTATCTGTTGTGGAGCTCTTTAACCCGTTACCACCTGCAAACGACATGCTATAAATTTGAAGCAGACGAATTTAGAAAAGCTTTGTAAACATGTGAAAAACCTTTCAGTTCTGCTGTTGTGTCACAAGCAATTTCTCCTTTTGCCACAATGTTTTTTTAAATTCATCGTCTACTGCAAGATGCAAAAACGTGGAGTGGTAATGTATCAGAACCACTATGACAAAAGGGATGAATTACACCTTTGGAACATCTTATCACTATTTTCAAAGCTACCAATACAATGAATATATATTTATTTCATATAATGTTTTGATTGTCTGCTGTCACGTTTTATCAAGACTAGCGAAACGAGTAAATCACATGGGTCTATGTTGTATCATCTCGAACAATTCGAATCGAAAAAAACGCCCTGGGGGAATTAGTTTTCCGCCTGAAAATGACACAACTCTTGGAATTTGATTGCGATATCGACTTGGTCCTGACAGAATTATGATTAGAGAAAATACAAGCGTTTAACGGAACTGTGCTATGGCGCATACTGTTGTTTTATCAGAACAGAACAGAAATAATTCTAAAGACACAAACATTACAGTTTATGATCATCAACATATGTACAATGAAAAATATCTATCACGTGGATAGAGAAAGAAAGGAAAGACAAAGAAAGAATTAAAGAAGATTTCGAAAAAAAAGAAATTAGCTTAAATATATCTTTTATCAAATAAGTTAACTTATGGAGGACAACCAAAAGGGAATGTTACATATAAGATTATATGTAAAAGTACATATGCACATCTATACGTCAGTTTAAATATGAATACGTACTCAGACATTTACCATTTTAAATGCAATTCCTCTATCGAAACGTAATTGTACTGTGTTGCTTTCTATTCATTAACATATCTCCATAATATCAATGACTTTGGATGCATAAGCATCAGACAACATTCGTGACAAATGAAAAATCGCGGACGTTGTACAAGGTCTCCGTTTGTTATACTGACTACTTTTAAAAGAGAAGAACGGTATACATTCAAGTGTGTGTAGTTACAGTAGGAGAAAATGAATAAAGATAAGACGTTTTTTTTACGAAAAGTCCAAATATGAGCAAGTTCTCATATTTATTACGCAAATTCTGAAGGTCGACTGCAGTATGCCCCCGATGGCTTGGATAACATCCATGCAAGGGGAATAATCTATACTTGGCTAAAATCTCTGACGGAGAGTATTTCAATTTGGTGTCTTTAAAAGAATTGAAAATGTTATTGTAGGATCGCTTTTTATAACAATGTTTAAAATGATAAGCGTTTACTTCAATATTTTCTCGGTTATGCCGACTTTTATTGTAACCAAAACAAGTCTCGATCTTGCTTTTTAAGTCAAAAGAGTTCCCCGATTTTCCATGGTGCCATTGAAGTAAGCCATAATACATCGTCTGTCTTCGATGTCATCTTGTCGGGAACTATAAAACAAACTATACAAAAACGAATTTTATATCCTTAGCAAACAATACATAGTCTGATCATCCCTATACTGAATAACTTTACAGACTAAAAAACAAATCGCGATGAGAAATTTCTCTGGTACGAAAGATTACATTGATGTGAAATACTTATTTTAGCCATTACCATGTATCTTTTCCCGCAATTTATACGTATGTTTTAAACATCACCGACAACAAACATTTGGGCACTAGGTAACCATTTGATCAAATTACATAGACACAATCTCAAGTTAAGAGACGTAATACCACAAATACTATATTTATTACTTTAAACCTTTTCTTGTGTGTAGTTTTAAGGGTCGTCTCGTCAAGACAATTCTCAAGAGTACCAACAAAATAGGATAAACCGAGAAGTTGTTGAACTACTGTATTCATAAGTCTCTTCATCTTGCGCACTCATCTGTTCACATTTTTTAAAAATTTTACCAAACAATAACGACATTTTACCAGGTTTTTTTGCCGACGACTCTGGAAAAGATTTTGGGAAAAGGAGAAATTTATCTAAATGAGCAATTTCTCCTTTTCCCACAATGTTTTCTGACCTATAGGAAGATTGTTTTTTCAATTTCATCACATTTTGAAATGTCATCTGCAAACTTTTCAATTTGGGACAGTAAAAAATTTGGCGTTTGGTGAAGTTTTAAAAAGGGTAGATGATTGGTTTTGTTTAATTTCCGTTCCCCCTCCATTTGGCGCCAATTCAAAACAGGATTCAGAACAACAACAATATCAAAATACGGTCGTTGTAAGGCTTCTGTTAGCGTCAATCAGAAAACAGCTGGCTTGAAACGTACCATAATACACGTAAGCACTGTGTTGTCCCAGCCAAGTCAATGTTATACAGCATTCTCTGTTCTTGAACGATAACATGGGCCCGTATTCTCGAAACATACTTAATTGTGAAATTTTGCTTAAACTCAAAATTCTTTCTCAACGTTTAGTGTAAATAAGAATCAAATTGAAATGGGTTTAAGCAATGATTTTGAGTCAACATGACTCAAAGTGACATGAAAATGCTTAAAGAGCGACTTCAAGAACACGACGTATCTATCTTACGTAGATAAGTACGATAGCCGTGATTAGATATAAGTAAGGGGCCTCCGTGGCCAAGTGGTTAGAGTACAGAACTTGAAATCACATGGCCCCTCTCCGCGTGGGTTCAAATCCTGAGAGCGATATGGATTTTCATGAGAGGCAGTCTCCCGACTGACTTACGGAATGTCGATGATACTACCCACCTTGACCAGCCCCTATGGGCAGTTGAGTATGGGGTCTTCCTCCATCAAAAAGAGTCGGGCATCGCTACATAACTGAAATTAATGTTGATGTGATGTAAAACCCATAAACATAGATATAAGTAAGGCTTAAGTTAAAGTACCTTAGACGTAATTTTTTGTTTAAACGGGTCTATATATTTTCATTACATAAAAGGTGTCTTTTCCGAAGCACTTATTTTGTTGGATATACTTGGTAAAAGGCCGTTTCTAACAACTTTTTTTATTACATTGTTGCAAACCTTTACTAAAGAACGTCTCTCCAGTCATCTTCATGCTCTAGGCTAGAAAATACGATCTTGGCAATCTTGTCAAATTATTCGATTAAGATAGACAACCGGGGAATTTAGTTCTTCATGAATGTCTGTCAATGCAAATAGTTTTAGAATAAGAGGAAGCTATGGTTTACGGGCACAATGTGGTCATCAAAGGATATTGGTTACAATCACAACAATGAGTACATCGTTCCATGATCTCCCTCTTTGTTTTATAAAATAAGGTAAGTGTGTCCCTTCCATGGTGCCTGCTACACAAAGATTCAGCTCTAGTCCCTATTTCTCCGTTTATGTACCATAAATGCGAAATCCTTGTCACCCCAGAAACCAGGGCTTGATCAACATTTTATATTCCAAATTGTTTTACCATCTGTTATTTCACTTACCGAAATTCAGAGGTCGATGGACTAACCCCCATATAATAAAGATACAGTTGACTATTCCGAGGCATCACTCTGACATATTTCTAGACTAATTCGCTAGGAGATGGATTCTAACTTATGTTGATGATTGGGATAAAGACCCTATCGGATACGACTTTTTACAGGGTGGCGTAGGAAAGGCAAATCTTGTGTAAAATTAAAAGAAAACTAGACGCACTCTTTGAAATCAGTTATACCTCTTCCTAACGACTACATAATTTAGACGCGGGCCCAATTGTAGCTTCAAATAGATATTTGAAGCAATTGACATCCTACATATGGTTCTTGGTTGATTACGTATTTAGGCGACATTTAGTCCGTATTCAAACTAAATAATATGATTTAATATTGACAATCGACATAAATGTGCAATTTATAATGGGTTAAACGGAAGTGCTGCAGAAGTATTCTGAACGTTCTGTTACGAAAAAGGAGACATTTTTTTCATATTGTTCCACAGACGTTCCTGTCTTATCAGGGCTATTTCTTATTTCTACTTGAAATGTCTGTCTCTCTGAATTTTGAACTAAAATAACAAATGTTCTGATATAGAGAAGTCTCGTTTGTTTGTGAGTTAAAAGCGGTTTGAAACCATCATTATTGCCGTGTATATATTTGGGTGTATATATATAGGCTAACAATATATATTATATAATATCTAAAGACATAAAATGCTAATTATGGGATAATGTCATGAAGACTCGTTAACCCCCACCCCAAACCCCCCCAACACACAAATTTTGCTATATTGCCCTGGCAAAGTTGGGCTATTTGGCTATTTCGAGAGACTTTGTAATATAATATGCAGATGTATATGTCTTTATTAAGCGTGCGAAACCATCGTTGCCTGGCAACTATTTCTTATTAAGGATTACCCGACAATTATATCCACGATTTCAGGAGATTTAAATGAAATATTCTTTGATGGATCGGGTTTCGTTGGATTGAGTCTACGTACCTTATTTGTGACGGAGATAAGTCGCGCATGGAACAAATTAAAATGGCGGCTGGCCTGCGATCTTACCTGTTTGCTACTCTGAGTATTTTTCCAATTCAAAATTAAGCATGTACTCAAGGTTTTGCAAAGCAGACGACACAAAAATCTATTTTACGAAAATTACCCAGCATTCTAAGGGTTAATACAAATCCATTCATCATTGTGTTGACTTGTTCTCGTATGTGGAACATTGAGAGTACGAGGCCATGACTGGACAGACCAGAACATGTAAACTACCAATGTCTCCCAAACCATTGTAACCTACTGAAATGGCTTGGTCAAGGTCGAAAAGAGAGTGCTTCTTTTGATCTCAAGGAATGCACACACAACAACTAGGTTAAACTTGTCTTTTATTGTAAAACAATGTCTTGCAACTTCAAACACTCAATCACGATAACGCTTTCTGCAAACATAACCATTACTCACGCCGGATAGGGAATAATAAAAGGGTTCCAAATAGGTCCCTGGTGCTCACTGGAATCGCGCCCGAGCCCCCATGTGTTGAGACCGCCGTTTTACCCCTTGACCAATTAAATTCCATAACAACACTGATGGTGTAAAACAAAAGGGTAGAGTTGTTAAAAAAGTTGTTTGCAAGGGAAATAAAAAGAAAATACACACATGAAAAGCTGTGTTTGTACTCATTTCAATTGTCTTTTTGGTGTTTGACCACAATATGGGGTAAAAGGGAAGAAAAAAGAATATAGGAAGCGGTTTTGTAAGGAGCCATCCTTTAAATAAATGTATATATATATATATATATATATATATATATCTTTGTATACACGATACCTGATATGGAGATGAAGTGGTAAGATAAGCAAGGAAAATGATTCTTTATTCAGAACCTTTATACTATGACCAGACAGAGAGCTATTCATTAACGCAAAGAAACTGTAGAACAGCAGTAGCATATATATAATTCATAATTATTGAGAACAATTGTATTTTACCGCGGATTGAGTGTATGCTTTCTTTTGTCTAAACACATTACAATCTAACGCCGCATGTTTGCGTCTTGCAGAAACCGACTTTCAAGACGCATTGTGGCACAAGGAGAAAATGCTTGTTACAACCAATTTCTCCTTTTGCCACAATGTCTTTTCAACCTACTCACATATCACAACAAACAGAACTGAAAGGTTTGTCACATGTTTATAAATCTTTTCTTAAGTCGCCTAATTTGAGTAAAAAAAATGTCGTCTGCAGGTGGCTTCAAGTTGAGGCACGTGTTTGAACTGTTCACACCCCTTATATGTTATGTATTTAGAATAGAACAACACGAGTTCAAGAACAAAGGTGAACTAATCTCCGGCGCTCAGAAAAAATCCTAATTACAAAGGTTCAAACATGGCTTTAACTCTACTTAAACCTGTGTAGAGGTAGGGGGTAATCATAAGGTGCAAAAGGTATTTGGTTCAAACCAGTAGTTTTTTTAAGCATATGAAAGTTGAAAACAATATGATAAAAGTATGTTATCATAGTAAACGAATCCTCTATTTGTCTTGATGAAATTAGACGTTTATAATCGAGGAAGCATTTTAACGAGCAATTTTGTCATTAGAATTCACCGTCTTTTTTTATTTGTAAAAATATGTTTTGGACTTCCCCATCATGTACTGTCTTTCGCTTTCCTATGTGTTTGAATAGCATGTATTTATCTTGTTTCATGATTTAAATATCTAAGCAATATTCAGAAGGAAATTCTTTGCCGACTTGCGCATACAGAGATTTGAATCTAGTTGAATTCATTGTGATTCGTTTTTACAAGGTCCTTCAGAGTTCGTCTAGTGCGAAAAGTTGAATTACCTCGAGAACACGACTAATGGGTTTAGTAGAAAGCTTAGACGATGTGTTGCCTAGAAACGCAAAACAGTTTTATTTACTGCTAAGCAGTCCAAAACTAGGAGTGGTATAGCATTTAATACTAATTCATTCGCATTACCACATTGTGTGGGTATTCACTTGTATTGTTTGGACCAGGCGATTTTAAAGAGTAATAACAAAATAGGTTGTATCGAACACGTTTAAACCATATGTAAAAGTTGTAATGCCTCCTGTTCGGGTCTCACATTCCCCTGTATTGCTCTAGATCAATTTGTATTTGTGTACGTCTTCTTTTCAAATCATGCCTTATGTCCATTTGTCCAATTTACATCTCAGTATGAGTGGGTTCCTTAACACATTACCACCTAACGCAACAGTTTTGCGTCTTGCAGCAGACGACTTTCATAAAACATTGTGGTAAAAGGAGAAATTGCTTGTCACAAGCAATGTCTGCTTTTGCCACAATGCTTTTTAAATCTTTTCATTTATCACAACAGCAGAACTGAAAGGTTTTGCACATGCTTACAAAGCTTTTCTATAGTCATCTGCTTCAAGTAAACTAAATGTCGTCTGCAGGCGGTAAAGAATTAATGTTGTAAGTACATAGATCAGTGTTACAACGTTTACATTTTATAGCAACACACAAGCAAAGGGAAGGGGCATAATTGAAAAGTTAAAATATAATTTGAATCAAATATGTTCATCTTGAACATGATGTTATCGCCAAAAGCATATTTTGATGATGAGCAATTTACACTCGAAGACAAGTAAGCATTATAAAAGTGAACATTCTCCACCATGTTCATAATGAACTTACTCCAGCGGATCAAATGATTCACGAAACCGCTCTCTACAATTTTCAACGTGCATTAATCATTATCTTTAATTTAACCGAATAATCAAAAAACAAATCAAATAAGTCGGTGTTCACGTATTACTTGTTTTATTACTTTAGTTACATCCTTTTCTAAACCCTAAATCAAATATGTGCGAATGTTGTAGACAAGCATGGTTTTGATGTTAAGATGTTTAGAAACGAGAGATTTTGATGATTGGTATTTTTGTTTTTGTACAGAGGTTATCGCGCAATATCACAAAACATAAATAAAAAGGTAAATGACAGAAGCAACAGAGTCCAGGTTCCGATTAAGTCATAAACTTCGCCTCGTTTGGTTTCTACGTCTGTCAGGTATCTCTGTTTCAATACCCGGATTTTTAAATATTCTCACTAAGGTACATATACACTGATAACAGCAATTACTTGAAAATGTTGCACGACGTTATGAGTCTTTTTTTGTTTTAATCAATTTCTCCTTTTATCAACCGATTTTTTTTACTTAAACTAAAAACGAATTCGAAATCGTTACCAATAAAAGCGCAATTGCTTTGAGTTCAAACTAGAACCAAATATCACATAGATTATTTGTTCTAAGGAATACTGTTTAAATATCCTTTTGTTGTAAGAAAGAGAAATTTTCAAAAGCGATTGGTAAGGGCTAGGATTAAAACTTGAATTCACGTGGCACATCTCCGCGAGCGATTTAATAACGATTGCAGTAGTGTTGAGTTTCACGCGAGGTTATCTTTTGGCTGGCTTATGGAATCAGTCTGAACTTATCGGATTTATCCAATGAAGACATCTCTTAAGTAATATGGGAACCGCCATATTGTTTCTCCCGAGACTTCCTTTTCAAATAAAGATCTTAAATGTAAAATCTAAATGGACATTTCATTTGATAAAGGAAACAGATATTTATCACAACTTATAATCAATTCCACTATTATGTATGAGTTACCGATCAAAAATAATGATTTGAAATGATGTTTACCACCTCCGTATACATTGAACTACACAACGTGGAATGTGATATTAGCCATGGACGATTCACCTGAAATTTTGTAACCACACGCTTATGTACGAGATGAATTTCTCAGATCACATGCAAACCTTAGTAGTTACTATTGGTACGTATATCTATGGTTTCACTTGGCGTGATCAGCCCTCAAAGACATATAAGTTTGGGGTCTTTCTTCTTCAATTATACACGAAATATAACTGAAATACCGTTGACCCGATATTAATCCTTATCAAACAAACAAACAAACAAACGAACCAACCAACCAACAAAATTGAAAGGCAATGTAAGCGCGTGTGTCCTAGATTTTCACCATAATTTGACTTAAGGTAGAATACCCATGATCCACCATTTTGAATTTCTTTCCTTCGTCCGATTACTTTTGTCGTGTTCGGTATACAATCGGACTGGGCCGGGACTATTCGCTGTACACCGAATAGTTCCGGCAACAACCGATATATACCGAGAACGAACGAAGTAATAGGACGAAAATGGGTTTCATAATGGCGAATTATCGGTACTCTTCCTTTAATGAATATGCCTCAATGAAAGGTTTTAAGAATAAGGTATTCTCTTGATTAATTGTGTCAATGAGGAATCGTCACTCATGTTATGGACAGTTTCTCCTTTTGTCCCAGTGGTTTCTGAAGTTATCCTTCGAAGAGGCGTCAAGTATGAAGTTAATCGTATCTACTCGGCAATCCCCGTCACAAGCCGGTAGATAAATATCGCTTCTACATGGTTCAAACCAACGGCGCTTTGATGGCGCTTTACAGCGGCGCGGAAAGCGGTACGAAAGCGTAACAAAGCTTTTTTCAAGCATCAGTGTCGTAATAGATCCTGGGAAAGCTTGAAGTAAATTTGGACATTCGGCAAGAGCGCCAAAATTGTTAAACTGTTTAAAAATTGTGTGCGCTCTGTCACGTTTTGATTAAAGCGCCGAGAGTGTATCAAATCTTAACAAAGCGTAGTAACGCTCAGCAAAGCCTGACTCAAAGCGTAAGAAAGCTTGACAGAGCGTGTTTCCAAGCGGGAACCCCAGTCTTCACGGTCTGTCACCATTTGGCACGCTTCGTTAAAATGTCTCAAAATTTGCTACGATATGGTATGAAGATCTGCCACCAGGTCAGACGCTTTCATCCAGATCTGACATGCTTTGTTACATTTCGTAACGTTTGCATAAGGGATTCGCAGGCTTTCCATGAATTCGAATAAACGATTTGAATAAGGACTGACACGTTTTGGTAGGCTTTGCTACGATTGGCAAGCTTCATCACGCTCTCCTACGATACCAACACTGTGTCTCAATTCCTATAAGTAGCGCTGCGACTTGAGTATCACTCATTGCATAGTTACCAAATGAACAAAAGGTATTCTGAACATTTCAATATATTAAAAACACAAATATTTAAACCAAAAGAGGTATAGATGCAGTAAATAAAAGCCAGAGAGTGACAGGCAGAGGCCAGGTGGCTGAAACGTCAAGGTCTCCAACACCACCACCGACAGTGACGCCGTGCTGATTCCAGAGCCAGAAATACCACATGCTCACACTGGTTTGTGTCGGGGATTGCCGAGTAGATACGATTGCAAACGGATATACCCTTCGTTGCAGCAATGTTGCCTGACTACTTTCAAAATTGCTCCACATTACCTCCAACGTTACTTTAAGAAATGGCCGAGGTGTTCCGAAAGGTATGAAGTAAATGGATATACAATATACTTCCCGTGCGTGCATCATAGGAGTACAAGGAAATGTGTTGATGGTTAGGTTTGAATTACTCGTAAATATGATGCTTGTCCTGGTGGGAAAACCCAAACAGCTCAGAGGCTCTATTTAAGTTGCATTAACTATTGGCAGTTAATTTGTTTTCTTGGACTAGTTTAGTTGGGCTGACGTTTTCTCAGTCAATACGTCAAAACACAAGAATCAAGTGCCAAGGTGTAACTTCACTTTTACTCGTTTTAACACATTCACAGCAGAAGTGTTCGAAAAACCCTTGAAATGAAGAGGAAATTGTTCATAAGGATCAATTTCCTTTTTATCATAATAGTTTCTTTCCAACATCACAATTGTTGTCTGTCATGGTTTTTCATTATTGCTTCGAGAACAATTAAGAAATTCCTCAGATACGTCCGTCTAGCTTTTCATAGTCTTCATATTTTCATTATTAAATTCCTTAAACGTTTCATTTCTTTCGAAACAACTCTCATCTAAATGACATATTCTAACACGACTATCTGTCCATTCTTATCAGAAACAAGAATACAGCTTTTTAAAAAAGGAAAAACACTTGTTGTTAATTTTGCAGAATATAAGAAGGAGCTATACTGAGATTCGAAACATGGTATGATATTGTTTGAAATGTGTCAATGGAAAACCGCGAGTTTTCATCACAGAGTTTATCATTAGAGAAGTAATACAGATAATGTTTTCTTACTTGACGACCCCGTGTTTAACAACCGGAAATGTAATAAAACAGGAAATGTAATAATTATTACATTTCCTGTTTTATTACAATTTCGGTTGACATAGTCAACAGGAAATGTAATAAAATCTAAAATGTTATAAGTTTTGATGAAATGATTGGATTAATGTTGTATTTGTACAGACTCATCCTTTCACTCTATTGTTTATGCTTAACATTGAAAATCTGCCTGATTTCTCATGCGGACTGACGCAGGGCGATTTATTTCAAAACCTGTTGGTAATCGTACAGTGAGATACTTTAGAGATTTTTCGATCAATGTTTACTGAATGATGATACTCAATGCACATCTTTTGTGTAAGAATCTTTGTGTATCCAATTTACTTTATTCGAAAAGTGTACTTGAGTGGTTATTTCTAAATCTGTTTTTTATCAGCTGTTTGCGGCATAGTCAACAGGAAATGTAATAAAACGTAAAGATACAAAAAACTGGATCTGCAGTAAAAGCTTCGATCCTGAAGCGTGTGTGTATAGACTCGCCATGTCATTTAAATGTTCGAGACAAATATAAGATACATGTTCAATACCAAAACCAGACTAGTTCAGATTAATTATTTCAAAACCTGTTTTATTACATTTTTAGGGGACAAAGTAAATGGGAAATAAAATAAAATTGAAAATGTTATAAATGACAAGAAAATGATCTGTAAAGCATGTAAGCAGTAAAGCATGTGATATAATTCACCCAACAGGTAAAATACTTATGATAGACAGTCAGTGTACGTTTGCTTAATATCAAATATGTACCGGCTAATTGCAATTCATAACATTTCCTGTTTTATTACATTTCCTGTTGACTATGTAATAAAATCTAAAATGTGATAAGTTTTGATAAAATGACCGGATCAGTATAGCATGTGAATTAAGTGACCCAACAGGTTAAATATTTATGAAAACAGTGTACACTTTCTTGACATCAAGTATGAACCTGCTAATAGTAATTTATTACATTTCCTGTTTTATTACATTTCCTGTTGATTAAGTCAACTGGAAATGTAATAAAACAGGTTTTGAAATAAATTGATCCGAACCAATCCGGTTTTGGTATTGACCATGTGTTTTATATTTGTTCCGAACATTTTAATGGAATGACGAGTCTATACAAACTCACTTCAGGATCAAAGCATTTACTTCAGAACCAGTTTTTTTGTATTTTCACGTTGTATTACATTTCCTGTTAACTTTGTTGCAAGAAGTTTATATATAACAGGTTTTGAAATATCCGCTCAAG
This sequence comes from Cerastoderma edule, assembly GCA_947846245.1. Taxonomy (NCBI): domain Eukaryota; kingdom Metazoa; phylum Mollusca; class Bivalvia; order Cardiida; family Cardiidae; genus Cerastoderma; species Cerastoderma edule. The sequence goes on from OX401411.1 coordinate 1,696,534, forward strand.
TTTACTTTTTGAATAAAGTAATATATACAACGATAATTACATACTAAACAGTGCATTGCGTATCTACATACAGTAAACCTCGATCGAAAATGCTTTGCAATATCTTACAGCACAAATACCAACAGGTTTTGAAATAAATAGCTCTGAGTCAGTCCGTATTAGAATTTAAGCAGATTTTCAATGTTTAGCGTGAACAATAGAGTGAAAGGATGAGTCTCTACAAATGCCACATTGTTCCAACCATTTTATCCAAACTTATTACATTTTATATTTTACTACATTTCTGTTAACTATGTCAACCGGAATTGTAATAAAACGGGAAATGTAATAATTATTACATTTCCTGTTTTTATTACATTTCCGGTTGTTACACCCGTGTTTCCTTTCCGCATGTAAAACTACACACGTAGCTGGTCGTTATCTTTCTACACATTTTAACACATCTTGAGCAGACGACTCCAAAACAATTGGGACAAATACAGAAATTACTCAAGACGAGCTTCCATCGAATTTCACGAAGAAAACTCATGTGTTTGTAATTCGTCGTACTTCAAAAGTGTTACTTTCTATCATTTTTTACAAGTCACGAGACTTCATATTCTGTTAAGTGTAAAGGAAGTCATAAAAATCTTTCTGTGATTCCATGAGGTACTAAAAATCGGATTTCCTTGGCTAATCCAGCAATTCGCAATGAACGTTTCCATGACAATGCTCGACTTGTAAACGGTCAAGGTCACCCATGTTAAACCGTCAGTGGAGCTCTGCAGCGTGACTTGGACATTTTCAAAGTATCATTGTCAACTCAAAGGTCCTATTAAATGGATGCCTCATATATTGGCAGTTTAATCACTTTTTAAAATAGAATGGCCTCTATGGATAAAAAACATCACAGAACTTTATGAAGTTACACATAACTTGTCTTATAATTCTCTCATCATCCTCTTTCAACTCTATGTAGTAAATTTATGACACATCTATGTTTCACATTTAACTAATATGTTTAAACGGTTTATTTTTACTGATATTGTTTACAATGGTTGATTTGGTTGAATATCAGTCCGCTACCAGTACTCTATGGAATGTTATATGCAAATCCATTTACTCTTTATTAAACGTCAAATCGTTACTAGTTTAACATTGAAACAGTTTCCCTATTTTATAGTCTTCTATTAGAATTTTTCTGTATCTTGATTTTTCAACTTTATTATCCACATCTTTAGATCAAAGAAGGTCGTGGTCATAAAATAAGATAATTTCAGTATAATTCCGTTATCAATATCCCTGCTCTGAAGCTATAAATGATGATAAACAATATTCTTGTTGACACAAAAAGAACTACAAACCTCCAAATCCGAAGTTACAAAAGACGACAAAACATAACATTGAGAAAAACATTTATCTGATAATTTGGGGCTGATACCATACTGACAATGTTGTCAATTGCTCTTGAGGTTTCTTTTTAACCCTTTACCAAACACCAAATTCCCAAATTGAAATAGTTTGCAGACGACATTTCAAAACGTGATGAAATTGGAAAACAATCTTCTGATAGGGCAGGAAACATTGTGGGAAAAGGAAAAATTGCTCGTTAAGAGCAATTTCTCCTTTTCCCACGATGTTTTCCAGAGTCGTCTGCAACAATTTCGTTATTGCTTGGTAATGGGTGAATTGTTTCTGAATACTTCCCCAACAGTCGCGTCAAAATGCGAGATTATGGAGTAAGGGGATCATTAAGTCCGATATCGCCCCTGGTCATTGACATTTCCAGTCCACACATGTGGGTGGGTTAAGTATACCAGTCGGACATTAACTAATACCTTCATACCATAGTGATAGTACAACATTTAGAATGTAAATTTAACTTCAACCAATGCAATTGCCTTCATAAACGACCGAATCGAAATTTGCTCATTTCGAAACACACGATAATCACAACATTTTCTTTGTTACACTCTCTTAGTAAAGAATTAAGGGTTTATTTGTTGTTTTTGTTGTTGGTGGTGTTTTTTTGTCTCTCGATATATCGAATCAAAACCACTTTTATATCGTCGTGTTTTCGCTTTAACGATCTATTCTGAACTAATAACTCCTACAGACATACGATAGGAATACTAGGTACGAGTAATTTGCGAGTAAAGTTTTTGTCTCAAATGTCCTATTATAATTCGAACAATGACATTTCGTATGATTTATAATGTTTGTTCTTTAAGTCGTATGGAGGACTCCATGGCCTAATGCTTAGGGTGCAGAACTTGGAATCACATGGCCCCTTTACGCGTTGGTTCAAATCCCGGTAATGGCTTTTGAATTTTGTATGATGCTTACGGAGTGCTGATGGTTCTATCTGGCTTTAGTTTGGGGTCTTCCTCCATCATCAAGAGTCCGGCATCGCAACTTAACTGAAATAATGTTGACGCGATGTTAAAAAAAACTAAGTCGTAAAGAAAAAAACAACAGCCGTTTTGATAAAGCATCCAATATTCAAATGTCATGAGTGAAGGTGATTCTGTGGGAGTAAATTCATAGTTATAATCCGACTTTGAGTTAAATACCATTCACTGTGTCTCTGATTAACGGGACTATTTTCCACCGATCCCTTGCACTGTGGGGTCGTTTTAGATCTTTCTCAGTGGGAGAATTTTTTCAAATCTAAAATACATAAAAACACAGTCTCCCCCTTAGTCTGGTTCAAACATCATGTATACCAAACGACAGACAAAATTGTCACTAATTCAGGTATCTATCATATTAGGTGGAACCAACGTAATAACTAGAGGAAATGCTTATTTGGAGAAAAGCATCTTTTTGTAACAGTAGTTTCTAAATATTTCTGTATCAGATGCATTAAGCAAAAACCAAATTATAACCATATTTGACCAATTTGTTGCATCCTCGTTTGTAACAACCGATTATTTTAATTTTCTGTTGTGGATATGTTAAAGGGACTATTTCATAGATTGTGTTCTGTGAGTAACAAACATTAACATGGTCATTCAAATAAGTATTTTCATTAAAACAAAGCATAATTCCTATTAAAATCGCAGTTTGCTTGAAAGTTTACTTTCATTAAATCAGTTCAGCCTAGCACACAAAGTTTGGTTTTATAAAAGACAAGTAACATGTGCCAAAAACCAGGGCCGTGGTTATATATAGAATGTTAAATTGTCTGGTACAAGATATGCTTATCCACCAAACATTCAATTTCTTAACCCTTAACCAAACAATAACGACATTGACGACTTTGTCGCAGACACCTTTAGAAAACATTGTGGGAAAAGGAGAAATTGCTCGTAACGAGCAATTTCTCCATTTTCCACAATGTTTTCTACACTATCACAAGAATGTTTTTCAAATTTATCACATTTTGAAATGTCGTCTGCAAACGCTTTCAATTTGGGACAGTCGAAAATTTGTTGTTTGGGAAAGGGTTAGATCAGCATAGACCACCAGGGGCTTATCTGAACAGAGAAAATAGATTTGTTTGTCTTCACATTCAACCGCACAAACATTGTGTTTTATAACCTTGCAACGCTCGATATAGAGGGAATCATCGTATTTCTTGTTATCAAAGGGCATTCGATACTGCTAGATATATGTTTATTGCGTTGTTAGACTCTTTCTTGATATCAAATTAAGTAATTATTGTAAAATCATCTTCGACCACAGGCGACGTTCATAAAGCACAGTTTGATTGTAAGGACAAAAAGACATTGTGACAAAACGATAAGTTACTCGTCATGATATTTTGATAACTGGTTTTGTTTAGAAGGATATCATAGGAAATGAAACACCTTTGGAAAGTATAAAACTAACAGATTATCGACAAAAACAACATTAGAGCTAGGAGTTCTACATCGAACTAGATAGTCGAAACCTTAAGAGAGCAACCAGGTCTCACCTTAATTGGAATTTACACAGAATCGATTTGTATGTGCCATTCGTTTGAATGGTGTAGAGGCAATTAATATCAGGGTCATACACTAATTAACCCATGAAAAAATTCTTAATGATTGTTAAAATATTATTGACAGCTGGTCCTAACGGAACCTTTAATAAACTCATGATAAAAATATATTTATTTTTGTGTAACAAGCGGAACACTGGGCATCTGGTTTTGATGCAATTAACTTTATTTAGTTATCTAGGCAGCTGTTCACAGAGTATTTTCTTTGAATCCGTCAAATTAAGAACTATTGAAAAATGCTACTAAATTTGAAAAGAGCACCATGTAAGAAAGGATAGATCTGAACAAAAGTAGTTGACCAATGAAGATCTACGACCTTTTTCATCCGGATAATGACTTCGGAATAAAACATATTTTTTAATCAAGACACGTGTATCATATTACAGTTGAGGCAGTGGACCAAGGGAACAGAACAGAACAGAATTCTATTTTACTATTTGTACATAGTACAGCATCATACATACATAACATGAAAAACAAATATATCACTTGGCGTATGAAAAAGAAGATACATACCATGAGGATGATTATATAAAACTAAACAACTGAATTTTTAAGTACCAAAGCTTTCTTTATGAATTTAGCAACTCTAAACAATGTATTTTTCTTTGCTGAGTTAAAGATTTTAATAAATTTAACATATTTGGTACGTTACAGTAAAACATCTTTACCCTCATTATTAAAACAAATACAGCAACAAATAAAGTGATATTTATCTTCGAAATCATTTGAATCGCAACAAAAACAAAATCGTTCATTTCTACTTCTTTTTCAGATGAGAGTGTGATCCTCTTATAACTGTTTAACTTTAAAGACATAACATAACGTTAATCTTATTTCGAAATTGACCTTGAGCATGGCAATGCTCATCGTCCATTACAATGTACATATAAACATTTACATTTATTAACATATGTACATACAATAAAACAATAATTGTACACGTGCGTGTGTCAATCAATATCTATACTGCGGAAGCAGGTAAAAACACATGTATGGGAGAATATAAAGAAAAACTGAAAATATTCACATTTTAATTGGTAACAGATTAATTTTGAAGGTTTAGTGTATTTTTCCTTTCATTCAATGCCTTGTTGCAATATGCTGAAAGGTTATGCAGTACAGTTTTGTTTGTTGAATTAAGGAGTTGTATTAATTTAAACATACTTGGTCTCGTGAAATAAAAGGTTGGTATAAATGTTTCTCTCAATACTCTATAGTAGGGACAAATAAGTATAAAATGGTATTCGTCTTCCAATGTTTACTGAACCTGGGAATTAAAGATGGGTGTAATTTACCCAAAAGAACTGCTGATTAAATGTTGTGAATTTTTATGAATTCATAAGAGAAAGAAAATCAAATTATTGATAATATAGGATTTAGATATTAACAAAGCTTAATAAACCCTATAAACCAAAAGATGAACTTTATACATGGCATTAAATTCAGAGACTATCGAGTAATTGCTCCCTTTGTCACCATAAATTAGCTGGCCTTGTATCTAAACCTTTTCCGGGATTAGAATCACGTTTACCGTTTACAAATGTATGTTTAGAATTATTAAAGAAAACAGTTTGAGAAAGCAGCGAATAAAGCTCGCATTTGATAGGGGTAAGATGGAAGCGTTGCTGCGAATGTTAAACTTGTTTTCTTTCTTTTATAAACATTTAACCATAAATAAAAGAAAACCTACAGTACAAATTGTTGTGTAAAGGTGAAACATAACCTTACAAGTGCAAAAAACGTGAACAAAATAAAGATGATAAAAGACAGTATGAGTCTTGATGACAGACTAAAGCAATCAGTGTGATTACTACCAGCTGTAGGGATTGTCAACTCTCCGCCAGGAAATGTCAGAGTATCGGAATAACAGTTGTCAGGGAAATCCGGGACCTGGCTAACTCTGCCAACATGTCTCTGTAAAACCCCAGTGTAGGGAAAACCGGGATCTGGCCAGCTGTAATGCAACATTGCTAAAGAATGTTATTTATTTGAGGTTTGCACTTTGAAAGAATAATTAAAATCAACTTCATTCTGAAATTACTATTTTGTTGTGCCGACGAACAAGAAGAAACGAAATGAGATGCGATGTATGTGTGCATGTCAACAATTTCTACTCGTTGCGCAAAATACATTTTTGAAAAACAGTCATTTCATCTAATTGATGACAAGCCAATTTGGGTTTGTTCAAACATATTTTATTGCCCAAATTATACATAGCCATAATATAGAAATTTAGTACAAATTATAATAAGCAAATGGGTTGAGCTACAAGTACTCAAACTTAGTAACAGTTCTGCCCTTTTAGAGGTCTTATTTTATGTGTTAATATCGCTATTTGGCCATTATTACTTTTTAGTACAATACGGGTTAGCAGCAAAAAGAATTTTCTTCGAATTTTATCAATTTTCGTTCATTGCAACAATACCGAAAACGGATGTGATTTCATTTTTGGAATGTTTACGCTGCTATCAAATCACCGCTTTCTCTTACATTTTCAGTTGTGAATTACAAATTACCCCATGTCAAAATAACATCATGCAAATGGTGTTGACCAAGCTGGTTTGAAGCAGCCGAATAAAGTTAACACACTATGTTTAGCAAGCACACATTTCATTGGCTGACCTTTGGTGAAATTTGCGGTCAATGGAATAATCAGAAAATTGGGCATTACTTGTTGAGAAATGTTAGAAACGAAAGCTGTTTGACATAAATGATTAAGGATATAATTGAAACCATATTGATATTGTTTAACCCATTACCAAACAATAATGACATTTGACCAGTTTGTTGCAGACTACTCTGGAAAACAGTGTGGCAAAAGAAGAAAATGCTCTCAATTAGCAATCTCTTCTTTTCCCAAAATTGTCTACCCTATGAGATAATTGTTCTTCAATTTCATAACAGTTTGAAATGTCGTGTGCAAAGTCTTTCAATTTGAGACAGTCGAAAATTTGGTGTTTGATAAAGGGTAAATGAAACACGATCCTAGCACCTTCACGACGACTATTTTAGATCGAGGCAAATACCCATGGCCAATCAACCAGATTATCACAAACAAAGCCATCAACTTAGGTATAAAGTATATAACGACTTTGGTCCTATAACATTTAACTGTTGTGTTTGTTAAGTTTCACAGTAAAGGACGTTTGTCACCACGCACAATCATCGTTTGTCTGACGTCATTCACGACATTCAATGGACCGTTTTGTATGTTATCCATCTTGTCTTGATTCCGAGCGATCGCTCATTAGTGCCCCCCGTCTTAACACTTGACATTCGTTCGGGAACCAACTACTGTGTTCACGATTTAGTTAAATGTCAATTAGACTATCAGTTAATGCCCATGCGTCAGCTGTTGCTATGCTCGTCACAGGACTTCCAACATGCAATCTGGTAATTAAGTCTTCACCACACAAGCATGCGGTTTTACAGAATATTCTCTTCCTAAGCATTGTTCGAATAGGGCGAAATTGCTGAAATGGTACTTCTCCTATATTCGACAATGTACTTTATTCTGTATTGTTAAGGTTCATTTTTTTCGGAGAACATCTTCTAAGAGTCAGAGAGTGGGGCAGAAACGCCAAGGAATATCTCCCTGTTGTACATGTTCCAAGTTCCAGATTAGCCTTTACTGACCCTCAAGGCTGATCATGGTGATGATTTGAGTGGATAACAAAAGAAAATCTGCTACCCCGTACTTAATAATACCTCACTTTAACGCATCTGCTGCTTCTTATACTTTCGTAAACACTGTCACTGAAGGATATTCCGGTTCTAAAGACCAATTATACCTTTTCTCACGTTGAATCCTACCCATTATGTTTAAGAATGCATTTTATTTCTCTTGCTTAAAACTTGTCGCCTGTTGTTGCTCGTACGTTATAATATTGTTTTGGTTCGATCTACTTCTATCTTGGGCCAATGTCGGACTTTCAAAAAGATATTTTTTCAACAAAGGTCAAGGACGTGGTAACCTGACGCTGGGTTATAAATAGTTCAGTTCCTGTCATGATCAACCTGCACAGTGCGTGCAGGCAAATGGGTATCATGAATGTGTCTGGAAACCACGAACACAGCTGGGATATGGATAAAAATACCGTAATTGTGGACAGCAAGTCGTTCCGATGACGTTATGGCTTTGCAAGCACGTCGAACTATATCTAATGACAATAACAATTGTTTCGTATGAACTAAAAACAAGTTAAAAACTTAAAAGAAAACGAAATAGAGATTGAAAACTAAAACCGTAATAGCAGGTTGTAAATAGTTTTGGTTAGCACGTTGTATTCAAAATATTCTCACCTAAAACAAGTGTGTCTAAAAAAAGAAACAATTTGAACTTTGAAAACGAAAGGTAGAATATCAACAGATATAAAAAGAAAAAATAATTGATCCAATTAACGAATCCGGTTTGCTTGTAAAATATGTTTAAACTTGTGACCATTATAAGTACGTCATATAGTTTAAAAGCCAATGACAAAGAAAAGTATTTAAGATGGATAGTGACAATCGGAACTACTCAGGTAATTCCGTGAGCTAATAAATACACCTTGGATATAAGTGTAGGGTTACAATATTTCGGGTAAATCGTCCCCGGCTTATAAAACATTTGCTGTAAGCGTTCAGGTTTAAAAGTCCAATGTATATGTTAGATTTGAGCGTCAGTGTTAGTAATATTTTATTGGTTACTTATACATAAAAGTGGCATTGTAAGTTGCAATAAATATAACTGTTTCCTTCATCAAAATAAATGACTTTTAAGGTTTCAAATTTCAGAAGAACTATATTTGAAAACGAAAGTGCAAGAAAGCAAGTCTCGCTAGAAACAATATGGCGGCATCCTTATTGTCTGAGAAGTATTTTCATTGGATAAACCCGATGAGTTCAGATTGTGAGAGAGAATTAGACCTGTGACGTCATTTGTACACTAGGTAATAGACCCGCTTGTACAATTAATTAAGTCTAAAACAGTGTATGTACGTCACACGAATTTCAAAAACAGTTTGAATTTCAACAAATAACGGGATGAATAATACAAGTCATTCACCCTGACATTCAATGTACCAATGGCGTGACGGGTTTAGTTACACATTGGGAACCTTTAGTCCATCTCTTTATATGGTAATAGTGTGAGCGGTCCGAATTAAAAGTTACAGTAAACACACTTAAACAGTATGACAATAACGTTTTCCTTGTGATATTGGGAAGAAACCGATGTGTTCAAAGAGATTTACGAGCAATTCTTATTTTCTTTTGTTGTGCTGTAGTTTTATTGGAGTGATTATTAACGACGTTATGTTACGGATGTAATATTCATCTTCTTGAAAATGGAGTTCAGATTTGTTCACCAATTACTTCTATAACTGAATTATTTTTCTATGTCTGTCAGAAAATGACAATCGCACTGGGAAATCTTCCTCCAATAACGGCATTCCAATAGTCTTCTTATATTACAGAGGCGCTGTTAAATCGCCGCCTTCTAACGCGGGCATGCGCAAAGGCGACATGGTCATGCGCGATTGTTCGAGCATGCGCAGATAAACCATAACGTGGTTGCGTGCTCATGTACAGATGGAGAGTATGTGGACGGAAGTAGTTAGGTACCCCGGCCAGATTATACCAACGTGAAAAGAAACCATGAGAGCATTGTCCTTCTTCCCCGACAATTTAGGTAATGCAAAAACCATTGCGACTGGTTCTAGCTTTATGTGCAGAAATGACTTATATCCTTGAAGTACCAAAATATCTCAAAAATGGTTAGATACCAATTGCTCACACAAACAAAACAATCGATGATTAACAGGACATGTTTTTGCTTTAAAATTGACACTATACTTAGGCATCGGTGATTAAAAAACAGCTATCAAAAAGAGCATTGTACAGAAGTCTGCTTGAGCATTTCCCACATAAAAAATCATTTAGGAAACGTTTAAGATAATTTTTCATTAAGATTGTCTATGTTTTCCCTATATATTATTTGGCGAGAAAACGGACCAATTCAAGTAAAGAAATAACATTTGTCATAACTCTAGACTTTCGCGTCACACAATCTCTTTCGAAAATCTAAATACGTTATATGAACATGTCTGCTTGTAGGTATATTCTGTCGTCTTAAGTTTAGTTTGAACTTAATTATTTCACGTCAATTATAAAACAAAGTCATACAACTTAGACTTATCGCTTTTAATCTTGGACACAAAACCAATACTTGTCCAGAATGTAGATAATCAAAATAGTCAACATGTGAACCTGCTGCTTACGGTAATCGAACCTACGACCTTTCTGTGTTACATCTAAACACTCCTTAGTATCCTTTTGTTTCTCTGTTCTATTTTCTAATTCATGCACCCACAAGCTCTTTGTGGGAATGTGTGACTGGTCAAAATTGAAGGCAATAGCAGACGACAGAAATGTTATGAACACAATTGATTTTTCTTTTGATTCCAATTAGAAACCAAAAAGACAATGAGTGGATGACTCATCCAAACAATTCATCGTTTTTCTAGATATTTCGATTATATATCAATCAATAAAACGAAAACCGTTTTCTTTCAACGACATTTTATCTGACTTTCAAATGTTCTCTTCCTGTATTGTATATTAAATCCAATTCCTTATAAATGCGTGTCAGTCGGTACGTTGATTGATAGCGTTTCTACAAACTATTCAGCATAACGATCGTATATTTTGAATGCTGGATATGCTATGTCATATATTCATCCACAGACAATACCAAAACAGACAAACACATGTGGCCGGCCGTCCACGTTAAATGGTCGTAATTATTCGTCTAAATGACGGGTATTCTCCATTTCGATTGAACAGCAAGGACCTTCCACCAGTAGACGAATCATTCAAACTTACAAATAACAGGCGGATACTGGATAGTTAGACAGATACGTCATCATTTGTGCCAACAAAACATCCAGTATGAGGGGAAAATAGGACCGTCAAACGAAACAACAATCTGTTTGTCAATGGGATCTGTCTTATGTTATCTAGATATCAATCTTTTAAAAATGGCAAGGAAGGTGAATAAAGATGTCGTTTATGTGAATAATAGACCACCTTTTCATTCTTGACATGATTTAACCCGATACCTATAAGAGGACAAATAAGTGGTTCGAACTGAGCAATAGCAGAGAATGAAATAAAAATGATAAAATATGTTCTTTGCAACAGTGGTTAGAAAGCATCGTGGCAAGAGTTTTTTCTTTATTTACAACTGTTTCTAAAGTCTCGAGCAGCATATGTGACAAGCAATAATTTAGCTTGTTGTCAGAATGTCGTTGAGCAGCAAATCGCAACCCATGTCAAAAATCGACCACAACAACAGCAAAACAACAACAACAACAGAAGCCATACGCTCTGGGTAATGTGGATATCATCACAACTAGAAAGTCTGGCTTACCGTGAAATGTGTTAAGAACGACGTTAAATCAACAGCAAATCCCTTTGTTACCTTTCATTAATGAGTCTGCAAAATATTTCTCGATATAGGACATTCATTTTTTAGCATTATACTGAAATCCCATTTTCACTACATGCACAATCTCAAATCTAACTTCAGCATTATCGTGGATCTCATGTCCAACTTGAAAGCCTCGCCAACATTCTTTCCAGAATCCGTGTTGTTTTATGTTATGATGTATAAGTCTAGTAGCCGTACTATTATCTGTCATCTGGTTAAGACGATTACCGAACAGACTGAGAAAACGAAGACAACGAAACAATTGCGGTCATGCTGTAGGACAAGTTTGTAAAAACGTAGAAACTATTTCTGATTCAATGACTATTGTTTTTGATGAACTACCACGGCTAAAGAATCAATTGGTGTCATATTTTACAAATGTACCCACACAGATACCCTAAGAATGTTTACTCAATGCTTAAACGACATGATGAGTTAGGGAGAAAAAAAACACTGGCAATTCATATTAAACAGCTTTTACATCGTTTTGGCTTTGGCTTCATATGGATCTCTCAGGAAGTAGGAAATACAAACATTTTATATCTAAATTTAAAGAACGTGTTTCAGACTGCCTCAAGCAAAACTGACATGAAGAAATTGAATCATCCGGTCGATGCTACTTATACAAAAATTTTAAAACCCTGCTAAATGTCGAACGATACCTTGATATTGATCTGCCATTTTGCTTAAGAAAGGCACTTTCGAATTTTCGATGCTCCGACCATAATTCGGCAATTGAAATTGGTAGACACCTTCGACTTGAGAGAAATACAAGCCACTGCCCCTATTACTTAACAACCTTGGGTATTGAGGTAGTAGAGGATGAGATACGTGCATTTTATGACTGCGAACTATACAGTCAGATACGAACAGAATATCTTTATCCTTTACTATTATTACACAATTCTGAATATTCCTACTTCAGACCTATATCATCTGACAACCCTGAAATTATCAGTAAATTTGCTATGTGTGTTTATAATATTCTGAAAAAGAAACGAACATATGTTTGACCCATTGACCTTATATGAAAATTCTTAATCATAACTTTAACCCAGCTGATATTTTATATTTTAAGTACAAAGAAGTTTGTGCCCATATGATTTATAAATGCTATACGTGCTGATTATGCGCAAATTATGTTGATTAATTTGGAATATTGAAAGAATGATTGAGTGTAAGGGCATTATATTGATAGTGCATGTTTTGTGTTTTATTATTGTTTAACTCTATGGCATCATATTGATATGTTTAAGGCGATTTATTTGTATATCTTTCTTGAATACCAGATACAATGAAATCGACAATGCTTATTCTAAAGGAACTGCTGAATTGTATTGATACAAAGTGTTTAAAGATGTAAATACTTATATATTACTTCAACCCGGTTTATGTGTTATGTCTTATGCATTATGTTGTATGGGCCAGAGGCCTGAATTTAACTATTGAATTGATTGAATTGAGTTAAATTGAATTCAGTGATTAAGATAGTTACCTAAAATAAGGATGGAAGTAAATAAATGTTAAGTTTGGACGCTGCCGTTATTGTAATCTGCGAAAATAAGAAAGATGTTGACTATTTTTTCACCAACCTTAACGTTCACCTTCTCCACCTTTACCCTCGATCTTGCACCTTTAAAAGGGATGATTCTATTGTAAAGTAATGTATTATCTAAGTTTGTCGATTGGAAAAAAATTTCTACAACCTTAACGTTCACATTCTATATAAACCCGTATCTTTTTTCTATGTTTTTTGTTAGAGTGATGCGCAGGTCAAACGAGGCCGGGTGTCTTGAAATATACTGTGATGTCTAATTAGAATTTACAAAGCATCATGTCGCTATAAAACTTTAAAAAAAACGATTATGTACTTTTAAAAATGATGATTTTATTTTAAAATAATAAATTATTTAGGTTCGTCGATAGGACATATGAAAGTTCATTCTTTCTGACCGTGAAGTGTTTGCTAGTTTATGTTTCATGTAAATTGTACAGACATAAAACGTTGTAAGTTTACGTCTAAATGACAAGAATCGTATTCCTATTCGCCTTAACTTCATCTCTCCTACATGCAGACAGCGAAGCGGGGAATGAACAAATCCAACAAGCATGGCTATTCCAGGCCTATTGTACTCTACAATCTTCGAACATGTTTGTATCTAAAGCCAGCTGCGATTACATCGTAGATAAAAGCATAAATGAGGGATAAAACTATAAACTATAAACCATAGTTATTTAATGACATTTCTTATTGCAAAATGGCTTATTTTTATCCACCTGCAGAAAATAACTTAGTTGAGAAACTACTTTGGCAGGAAAAGATACTGCTTGAATAGTGTCTGAAAATGGAGATTAATAGTTAAACAAGCGAATCAGCAAATACTCATACTCATGTATGGTCATTTGACAGTATTGGATCGAGTAACTCAATTATTTAATATCCTTATAAAGTAAAACTTGTTTATGTGACATTATCCTTTCTGTCAAATAATTGTGTTTATGCTTTGATATTGTCATTTTTCTCTTGATATATGAGGCCCGCCCGTCGTGTAAATATTAACCCTTTATCAAACGTTAATTTTTCGACTGTCCTAAACTGAAAGAGTTTGCAGACGACATTTCAAAATGTGATGAAATTGAAAAATAATCTTCTTATAGGGCGGAAAACATCGTTAAAAGCAATTTCTCCTTTTCCCACAATGTTTTATAGAGTCGTCTGCAACATACTGGTCGAATTTTGTTATTGTTTGGCAAAGGGTTAACTGGAGATTCGTTGAACGTCTCTAGTTTCATACTGGCATGTATATGTCCCCTTACATTAGCATACCTTGTCGAGTATGACCAGTGTACGTTTTACTAAACAACTTAAAAATATTTGCGTTATTCGACACTGGGGACAGTGGTACAGAGTTGGAGCGTTGGCCTCTTATACCTATGGTCCCGGGTTTGAATCCCCGTTAAGCGAGGGTTTAATTGCCGGGCTAACCCACAAATCGGTCCTGGTGATGTATCCAGGAAGTAGTTATCGAGAGTGACCTTGAAAGACTTAATTAAGCTTCCTTCATATACGATGTAAAGTAAAACAAAAAAACAAACAAACAAACACAGATAAACATGTATAGTATCTTAAATGAAAGTACCATATTGCAATGACGCACGTTATTGGAAGCGTCTCGGAGAGACAATTCCAATAATGTGTTACTTTTTAATACTTCTAAGCTCAATATTTAAATAAGAGGGAATGTTGTTTTGAGCTTACGTAAATGTTTAGCATAAAGTGTGTAGTAAAACGGTACCCTGGTGATTAACGTACTAAACTTGGAATGACAGTGCCGGCCTTCGTGTGGGTTTAAATCCCATGGCACCAGTGGATTAACATAAGAGACCTGTCATTGGCATAGCTTCCTTTAGGCACTTAGGCACGTACCTACACTTTCATTTCGGGAAACCAAATACACCCAAAACCTCAAAAACGCAACAGAAAAGCCACTATTTACTGCTTAAACAGAATATTTTTTTGTACTGTACTCTAAAATACATGCCAGAATGCACCTGAGCGATTTCAGACTGCATTTTCCCCTCGGAAGCAAGCCCCCGGACCCCTACAATGACATGCCAACGCATAACTGACAGTCAAGCTTCGCCCCTGCCCGGTTCTGTCTTACAGAAAAACGATGTTTTTCCAGCCTCACCAAGCCCTAATGGTTATGTATGCTTGGGGTTATCTTTTGTTGGTCATGAAACAATCTTTGTAACACAAGCCATTTTTTATTTACGTGATATTAAACGCTAATAGAACTTAAATATAAATCATAGAATATGTATGTCACTTTATCTTGTTAGAGGGGATAATATGCTATGTTGTTCTAGACAGGAACTGATTTATTATTTACTGTTTTATATTCAGTCCATATTAACCAATGACCCGTTGCCATAAAAAAAAACATAATGAACCTTTCGAAGATGATTAGAAAATATCATGTGGTCATTGCCAGCCCCTTTACGGGAATAGTTCACAGATTGTGTTCTGTAGAAAACATTTGTAAAATTGGTGATTAAATCAATCCTCGTTATAAAACAAAAGACCGTTTCTTATTTCTTTTGTTCTAAAATTGCTTAATATCTGTGTTTTCATTTAAAAAGATTGAAATGAGCTTTCATGTTTTTCACCTTTTTAATGACAAACTCTAAACCATTTCAATAAGTTCGCCTGACAGAAGCATGGTTTACATATTTCATGCAAAAGTTTGGGAGACCAACATGATGTTTCTTAAAGTATCGCTGCTTGACTTACGTTATTCGAATATAGATCACAGTTTACAAAAACAGAACGTTTAAACGGTTTCTTATTTCTGCAGTTTAAACAATCTACATCTCCACCACATTGTAATGAAAGGGGCTGAAAAGTACATCATCAATTTAGTTTTATGGAACTCTATAGATCTGTGTTCCTTAATGAGTAGAAGAGATTTAATTCTGAAAAGATCAAATCCTTAATCTGTGAGATAGTCCTTTAAACATGAGGGATAGATAATAGTCCTTTATGAACCTTGGTGTGTCTTCTACATTGATGTATGAGTATGAAGAGTAAAAATATGTGTTTATGTAAATCTGATTCTCGAGTTGTTCAGTAGGCAAGATTGGAATACATTGAAGTATTCTTTTTATTTATATGGTGTCATTGGTCACCCATGTAGGAATTGATTATGATAAATTGAGTATTTGGTCGAGTTGAAAAAATTGACGTAGATAATAAGTAATTAGGGCACACTTACAAGTCATGCCTCATTTGGTCACACTTCTAACGATTTCTGCTGCAGCTGTATCAAAGAAGGTATGATAAGTGGTATGAAGTAATGTGTGGATTGAATGAATGATCCTTTGTGATTTACAGCATTCACCTCGTATCTCTTGTGATATACATTTGCTTTATCATAATGGCGATGACGTTTGCTGGTACCACCACCCTCTTCTTTCATTTTATTTTTCTACGTTGTGTATGCTTTAGTTTAAACACAGCATTGGTTCATAGGACCGTGTTGGTGCTGTTCAGACCTCGGTGTTTATCTTACACCCTCTTTAAGGTTTGTGCCTAGATCACAATCCGATCAGAGTTGACATTTGACGTAGACACACATTGTGACACATTTTGTGACGTTTCAGTATAATCCTGCTATATATCTAATTCGGTAACACGTCTCTGGGAGCTATCAGAATTGAAATCGACACCTCTACAGCCATATGCGATCTTCTTTATAGGCAAATAAGGTCCTAAATATGTGTCTGGCACGCTACTAACACCAGACTATGTGCTACATTAGACGAACAACACGAGGTGAACGAAAACTGTAAGGTCATAACGATGTGTTTCTGGGTGTTTCTTTATAGTTAACTATCAAAAGTTACTTTTGACGTAACCAGACTAGATTCATTATGTAGTATCGAAAGGCAACAGATAAGAGTTTGGTCTATCATTATATTGATTCGATAAAAAAAAGAACCAAATGCAAAAATGGCAGTTCATAATATCTGTCTGCGTGCATATTTTCTCGTACAATAGGGCGAGTATAGTGTCTGGATATGTATTTATAGAATCGTATGTGGTCATAAACAAATGGGGCCCGTTTTACTAAACAGTTTACGCTTAAGATTTGCGTAAGTCTAAAACAACAAGTCCTTTTATTTCAATATTTGGCAAAGCAATATTGCAAAGTAACACATCATTGGAATCGTCTCTCCGAGACGCTTCCAATGATGTGTCACATTGCAATATTGTACTTTCATTGAAGATATTATCAATGCTAATCAATTATGACTTACGCAAACATTTTCCGTAAGTTGTTTAGTAAAACGGGCCCATGGATCCTAAGTGTGATATATCTTGTAAGAAATCCTTATCATGTCTGCTGATCGGGCCAAATGCGATATCCTTTTGTTGCATTTGGACTGAATCATCAGTTGACAGTACGTTCATATTGAATTATGAGACTAACCTTACAACACAACGCACCAATTAACAATCACTTCCAAACTCCCCTTTCTCTATTCTCTTTGTTTCCCATAGAAAAACGTTTTCGTGATGATCAAGATTATTTATTTTACCACCTTTATCATATATGTTGAATTCAACATCAATAACGTTTAGCTTCCGTTCCAATGTATTTAACACCGTTGTTTCAATCATCAACTGTTTTGGACATGCAGGCCTGTCGAGTGCGATTTCTCTACCGAGTGTTAGACGTTACGCCGCTTTGAAGTATGTTTGCCATATACCACCAGAACTGGAAAGTTAATGGTCAAATCATGAAAGGTGTACAATGTGGCTGTCATTGGCACAAGTAGGTGAAAAAAAGCAAAAACACCTAAGGTGCGGACATCTTGTTCGGAAATAAGATCTTAAACAATTGTCAAGCGGTTCCCCCGCCTGATATAAGGACAAACAAAAAACTTGCTAATGTATTTGATATATCGTGTTATCAAAGGCCGGTCGTGATTTAGTTGATTTCGAAGTGTATCTAAAGGTGAGCTGTATGTTGTTTTGTTAACTCTTTACCACCTGCAGACGACGTTTTTTACTTGACGCAGACGACTTTATGAACCCTTCGTAAACATGTGAAAAAACGTTCAGTTCAGCTGTTTTGATATGTGAATATATTGAAAAAGCATTGTGGCAAAAGAAGAAATTGCTTTTCTCAAGCAATTTCTCCTTTTGCCACAATGCTTTTTTGAAAGTCGTCTGCTGCGAGTAGCAAACATTTGGTGTTATGTGGTAATGTGTTTAGTTTTATGAAGACAGCCAAACTCCTACCATACCAAACCAAACTGAATTATGAACAAGGAAGCCATTTAAGTCGCATCGCGATTCTTTAATGAAACATTTTGACTTTAGATGAAAACAAACAACTTTACATCCGTGATGATTATTTCCTGTGTTTGGTCCTTGAGAATGGAAATATCAATTCTCTTTCTCTGTCAAGAGTAATTTGACACAGAAGACATTGAAAACAAACATGAAACCTACAAAAGAAGGTGTATTTGATATTTGATGAAACAGTATGACAAAAGTCGGAAATGTATTTTTTAAAAATGTGTTCTTTTTGCGTTCAACATGTCTTCGGTTGGAAATGTGTATATCTGTGTTTTAAGAGAAGTATTAACTAACCATGTTGTATCCTATTCCTATACGCAGTGGTCTCCGTTTCCATTAGATACGGAGATTCATTCTACAGAGTAGCAAAGGGAAGTAATCCTCTGCGGAGTTTGGTGTTATCACTGTCTAAAAATGGAAAATCTGTGATGAATCACAATTCAACGGCACTGGAAGACAAACTGAAATTAGACATGATAAATGGGCGACAATTTTGATACAACAAATGAATCATACGACTAAGAATTCTCACGACTTAATTAAACGTTTGGACTTATTCTTGAGAAGACGCAAGTTAAACGGTGAGCAACGTGACGAACATTATTGCAAAATTGCGCATTTTATCATCGATAAATGAAATATGATATATTGTTCATGAAAAGCATAATTCCCTTTCGCCATTATGTTTTCGAATGTCGTATGCTGTATCTTTATTCAAGCTCTGTTACAACAAATTTTGAAACAAAATACCAGTTTTGGAGTAATTTCTCAGGTATTTCAATTCAAAACTGGTAGCGATGTCCTTCCATTTTTGCTATAACCAGTTTTTAAATAAACTATCAGGAGCCAATCAAGTACGACAACGTTTTATAAACATATGATGATGCTTATTGTTTTTAAGATGAGTTCTATACATAAAATTACCCTTTAAAAACGTTAAATATTTCATTGGCCCGGCTTGATAATACCTCTACAAGTCAAAACTTTTACAAATATCACTAAACGGTTGGAAATAAAAAACAAAATCGGGCTTATCAGCAAAATTCGAACTCACTCATTTACGACATTTCGATAGTTCAGTGCAATGCTATAGTAAGTGCTGCATGTATGTCGATGTTCAGTTTTAATTCGACTAAAAGACGATGTTACAAATCAAATAATGTTGAAATTCTACCCCAGACATGATGGGAATTCATACCTACAAGTATTAAAGTGATTTCGTGTATACTTGTATTTCATTTCAAATCTGGTATTCACTTCAATTCTTGCATTTTGTTTCAAAATCGATTGCAATAGTTTATCACATTGAAACGCCATAGGGTTCAGTGTAAATAATGAGCACAAGTCTCGGAGTTTATTAAACGTTATAGGGTTCAGTGTAAATAATGAGCACAGGTCTCGGAGTTTATTAAACGTTATAGGGTTCAGTGTAAATAATGAGCACAAGTCTCGGAGTTTATTAAACGTTATAGGGTTCAGTGTAAATAATGAGCACAAGTCTCGGAGTTTATAGGGTTCAGTGTAAATAATGAGCACAAGTCTCGGAGTTTATAGGGTTCAGTGTAAATAATGAGCACAAGTCTCGGAGTTTATTAAACGTTATAGGGTTCAGTGTAAATAATGAGCACAAGTCTCGGAGTTTATTAAACGTTATAGGGTTCAGTGTAAATAATGAGCACAAGTCTCGGAGTTTATTCCTCGAGTAATTAGGGCCAATTTGTGCATCAATATGGCTTTATGATAAATCGCGTATTAGTATAGTTTACCGGTATGCATGTGTTAACATTTAGAGTTATTTGGCCGAACATACGGACCATATGGTCTATGCAAAAAATAGCTTCAGAATTCACCAATAAAAAAATTACGCGTTAAACTTTTATATTGCATTTTTTCATAGTTCAATAAGGGAAATCGTCAACGATATTCATTAAACAGTCATTTCAAGTTTGTGTTTTTTCATGTTTACAAATCGAGGTGTGGTATGACTCCCGATCTTTAATATCCGTTTGAAGGAATAACAAGTGCCACGTGTACATGCTCACGTTTTGCTTGTTTAATAAAATGTATTTTTGGCGTTGTCATGTCGTTTATTTTCTAGCCTCCAGTTATATTTGGAATATTCTAATAATACGATGAAACACAACTAATACTGACAATAGGTTTAAAAGAGAGGTTAATAAATGAGCCACACTTTCACAAACACTGACAACGCACCAACCGTTACCTTTCCCAAACAACAAATTTTCGACTGTTCCAAATTGAAAGAGTTTGCAGACGACAGACATATCGAAATGTGATGAAATTGGGAAGAAATCTTCTGGTGAAGTAGAAAACCTTGTGCCAAAAGGATAAATCGCTCGACACGCGCAATTTCTCCTTTTCCCACAATGTTTTCTAAAGTCGTCTGCAACAAAGTAGTCAAATTTCGCTATTGTTTGGGAAAGAGTTAACTGAACTAATGAACTTCCAATGTCACAGCATGTCTCGCAAGATCTCGTGAGATTCCTCGTTTGAACACAGGGTTTATTGGGTCGTATTTTCAATAAAGTGAGGAATGATATCCAATTTACCGTGTTTTAACGAGAATCTGTTGTAAATTACGATTCGAAATGGGGATTAGAATTGTTTTCAAGTGTTTCGAAAGTGGAGTAATTGAAAAATGCTTTTTCACTAAAGGAGGAGTGTCTGACAATCCGGTTTAACTCTTTAACACCTACAGATGACTTTTTTTACTTGAAACAGACGGCTTTAGAGAAGCATTGTTAACAAATGAAAAACCTTTCAGTTCTGCTGTTGTGGTATGTGAATAGATTAAAAAGCATTGTGAAAAAAGCAGGAATTACTTGTGACAAGCAATTTGTCCTTTTGACACAATGCTTTTGAAATGTCGTCTGCTACAAGACGCATACATGTGGTGTTAGCTGGTAAAGTGTTAACATTGACAAATGAACGGTGCGAATGCACACGTGTATGAAAATCCTGCTTACTGGTCAAATAGCTTTACTTCAGTTACCGCTGCCGCTATATCGTCACGTGACGTTATAAAAATACTTAAAACGGCACGACAAAATTGCGAACACATCGTCGACAAAAAGCAAGAACCAGAAATCAAATTGGATGGGATAAGACGAATGCACAATATATATACGTCATCTGATAAAGTGTCTAATGCTTACTTTCGTTTCAAAATATAGTTCTTAAATGTAAACTCTAAATTGTCATTTATTTTGATAAAGGAAACAGACATATATCACTTATATTTTCATTATTATGAATAAGTTACCGATCGAAATAAAGATCTAAAATGATGTCCAACATATCCATAAATATTGAACTACTCAACGTGGACGAACAAAGGAAAGGTGTTATTAGCCGGGGACGATTCACCCGAAATGTGTAACCCTACACTTCATTCGGAACACCTCGGCCATTTCTTAAAATATCTACCGACTTGTTACGGGGATTGCCGAGTAGATACGATTGTATCTCAGCTCACGGAAATACCCGAGTGGTTACGATTGACAGATGATAGCGTTTGCTACCATCGGAGACATCACTTGATCGTCTTAAAGCAAACCCCAATAGGTATTGACTTTAAAAAAATAGTATTTCTGAAATTTGACAAATGGTAGTATAGGCTTTGCCCAAAGACCTCATAAAACTAATGTTTATTGGGTATTTGCCTTGCCCAATGTCACTCTGTGTAATGGTAGTTTCTTTCCGAGTTATGATGATATCAGTTTGTGCAACTGTGTATGGTGTAATGGTGATACCAAAGACACCCAATAAGATAGAGCAAGAAACTCAGACGATATAGAGAATCACCTGATAAACTAAAGTGATGTGTGGGTAGGAACACCTATAATGATGATATCATAACTGTAATCGGGATATGACCCTGCACAGTCGTATCTTCTCTGTATGATTGTAATATCACTCTGTGAAATGGTGTCGTCATTCTATGTTATTGTGTAAAGGTAATATCCATCTGTGAAATGGTGACGTCATTCTATGTTATTGTGTAAAGGTGATATCACTCTGTGAAATGGTGACGTCATTCTATGTTATTGTGTAAAGGTGATATCACTCTGTGAAATGGTGACGTCATTCTATATTATTGTGTTAAGGTGATATAACTCTGTGAAATGGTGTCGTCATTCTATGTTATTGTGTAAAGGTGATATCACTCTGTGAAATGGTGTCGTCATTCTATGTTATTGTGTAAAGGTGATATCACTCTGTGAAATTGTGTCGTCATTCTATGTTATTGTGTTAAGGTGATATCACTCTGTGAAATGGTGTCGTCATTCTATGTTATTGTGTAAAGGGGATATCACTCTGTAAAATGGTGTCGTCATTCTATGTTATTGTGTAAAGGTGATATCACTCTGTGAAATGGTGTCGTCATTCTATGTTATTGTGTTAAGGTGATATCACTCTGTGAAATGGTGTCGTCATTCTATGTTATTGTGTAAAGGTGATATCACTCTGTGAAATGGTGACGTCATTCTATGTTATTGTGTAAAGGTGATATCACTCTGTGAAATGATGACGTCATTCTACGTTATTGTATAAAGGTAATATCACTCTGTGAAATGGTGTCGTCATTCTATGTTATTGTGTAAAGATGATATCACTCTGTGAAATTGTGTCGTCATTCTATGTTATTGTGTTAAGGTGATATCACTCTGTGAAATGGTGTCGTCATTCTATGTTATTGTGTAAAGGTGATATCACTCTGTGAAATTGTGTCGTCATTCTATGTTATTGTGTAAAGGGGATATCACTCTGTGAAATGGTGTCGTCATTCTATGTTATTGTGTTAAGGTGATATCACTCTGTGAAATGGTGTCGTCATTCTATGTTATTGTGTAAAGGTGATATCACTCTGTGAAATGGTGACGTCATTCTATGTTATTGTGTAAAGGTGATATCACTCTGTGAAATGGTGTCGTCATTCTATGTTATTGTGTAAAGGTGATATCACTCTGTGAAATGATGACGTCATTCTACGTTATTGTATAAAGGTAATATCACTCTGTGAAATGGTGTCATCATTCTATGTTATTGTGTAAAGGTGATATCACTCTGTGAAATGGTGTCGTCATTCTATGTTATTGTGTAGAGGTGATATCACTCTGTGAAATGGTGTCGTCATTCTATTTTATTGTGTAAAGGTGATATCACTCTGTGAAATGGTGGCATGATTCTGTATGGTCGTATTATCATTCTGTTTCGTGGTGACAGCTTTTTCCCTGTAGGTAAAGAAAACGCAATGGGTCAGTTGTCATGGTATAACTTCAGAACTGGTGAAACAATCGATAAACCTAAACAAACAAATAATCTAAACAAGCAAATGTTTTGCCAGAAATTGTACTCCCTCTATTAGAGTAGTCACGCAAAGTAGGAATATTTAACCGAAAACAATATTTGACATTCGTATGCAATCAAGCTTATAAAACACAAAGAGTAATTCTGAAACCACCAGTACAATAGACATTTGCGTGCGACTGTATCATTTGTAAGAAATTTGAATCAGCGGAATTCACGTGTACATGGTTTGGAATCACGTTTTTGTTTTTCCAGGAATTTGTGAATGTGATTCCGTGAAACCCATACGAGATGTTTACATAACCATGGGAACTACATCAATCATGTACCCAAAAACCTTAGATGGATACATAGATAAGCTAAAAAACGCAAAAGTCTCTTACCATGTACCCTCATTATAACACACAGGTTAAAGGTTCCAACATGAGCCAAGATGTACAAATTAAGGTCCATCTCACTTCGACCTTTTGTTAAAGGCTCAATAAAGACCAATGCTATATCAACTATATTATTTGGTAAAATTTTGGTGACATTCAAAAAGTTGTCACAAAAAAAAGACATCAGCACAACTTAAACGTTAAAATCAACAGAAATAAACCAGGTTAGCCAGTTCAATGATTCAGGTTACCTGATTCTTCACCTCTGATCTGGTCACGTGATACACACAGTGTTTAACCGACAAATCAGAATTCGTTATTGAATTTGTAAATAAACATATTGTTTATAAGCATGATTGAATTGGAGACAACCATATTTCAAACACACATTAACTAATGTTAAAGTAGTTTATTAAATATGGTCTTACAGCATTCATATATTAATTTTCATGACTTTTATGAACACAATAAAAGAACTTCATATACTTTGTTAGTAATTTACTCATAACTCATATCCTTTCATGTGACTTTAAGCAAAAGCTGTTCAGGTCACTGAATGTGCACCACTGTCGCCCAAGCCTTGTTTAACTACTGGCACTCCGTTAGTTATTTGGTAGACTACCTCTATGAAAATACAAATAAGCCGGTATCGGGATTTGAGCTGATTTCAAATGCAGAACTTAACTACTCGGCCTTTATTATTATTCTCATCATCTAAATAAAGTAACATGAGCATTCATATATATCACAGATGGAATCTATAGCAGAAAAGTAGGCGGTGTATCTTAGCTAAAACTCGTTACACTACTACCTTATGAAAACTTATATTTTCAATAATTGTTTGTTAAAGAAATTGAATTGGTCATTTAGTTAGTGACGAGGACCGATAAACCCACTTTTAAATGTTTCATACTCATAGAGCAAATTCTATAGAATGATAATTTAAGTTTAAACTTATTTATTTTACATCGATTGTGACGAACGCTTGAATCCTATATATCTCTCGATGTCTGCTTCCTGGATACTAAACCAGTACTTTGTACTCGCGCCGATTATAGGGCTAATCGATATTTTTCACCATGCCTGACGGAGATCGAATCCGGGACCCTCGATACCTCTGCGCCACTGTCGCTATGTGGTCACTTTAAACACGAAATGAACGTTACAACACAACTCATACGTTTTTGCGGAAAAGCAAAAGCGGGCTTATAGAAAATATTAATACAACACCATAAGTAATGATAGGTGAACCAATCAATAACCGCAAATACTCGTGATAGGTTGCAGATAGAACATGCAGTTAATGTTTATTGTGTAAATTTCTGATACCCAGGTAAGCTCACCTATTCATGTTCCCATGTGCATAGAGTCGGTCCTTGGTTTTGAATAATGCAACAAAACATTAAAAAAAAAACGTTTATGTTCGGTCCACACTATTTTCGAGTCCAAAACATGTTCTTTATATCAAAGCTTCTAAGATCACTTTACTCGGATGGCTCATGAAGCCATTGTGATAAAAAAAAAAGAATTGTCTTTTAAGCAATTCCCTTTTTCGGTGCAATGATTTCTACGGTTTGATTTTATTTGTCCACCATTATGATGTTTACAGAAAATTGAAATAATAAACAACATAAGAAAAGGAAGAAATGACAAAGAAAAATTGATACATCAGTGACAATTAATATAATAATGCTATTGATGATAGAGAAATATAAACATCAGACAACGAACCTTCCAGAGCTACAGTCTAACTTGTGTTAAGCAGCCACCCTTTTAAGCAGCCAACCTGCCTTAAACAACCACTACAGAAAGTCCCTTTGTTATATTTATAGTGTACTCGTACATCAACTTGTGTTAAGCAGCCAACCTGTCTTAAACAGCCAATTTGCTCTGTCCCATAGGCTGGCCTCTAAACACAAGTTTGACTGTATATAAACATCGTATGTTCTTTATCGCAATAGGGGAAAAGGTTTCAAAAAAAATCTGGATATAACATCTGGTGAAGTTGTCCTTTGTTAACATATTTTTTACAATTTCATTTCGACCCGTGTTTCAGCGACCAACCAAATTACTTCTGTCACTGAGCAAGCGTAGATATGACACCGTCTGCTCCTGGATTGCGTGTGTGAGGCGGGGATGGTTCTTGTCCGTGTCCATCCCATGTCAGACAATAACTGATCGCTTGTGGCAAAAATAAATGTTTATTGTCGAAGTAAGAAGCGCATCACCGGGGAAAATTACCAGAATCACCATGGAGACATGCTGAGAATTGTCGTCTGGAATTCCGAGCAGACAGCAATCAGGAGCGGAGAAGCTCGACAGGCAAAAACAAATCCCGAACGCTTCCTTGAAAGGTGATGATTCGGATCTGACTTTGCAAAATTGTTACCCGGCCTTCTGAATATGCGTATATCATAAAAGAAACCATCTTCAACAGCCAATGTCAAATAGATATGCAAAATGCATCGATACTGGTAATCAAATATACTTTGCCAATAACTAATGGGATAACGACAAAGCGTCAAAGGCAATAATTCTATTCGGCTTTTGGCCATATCATTTCAGTAGACTATGCAAACAAACACTTAATTGATGATATCACTGGAATCTAGGTAAGGAGAAGTAAAATGTACAATGCAACATTGTAGTAATTCTTCGGAAGTCTTGCACGATCAGTTTTGCAAACACATATATGGACCATCCTTGAAGCAAACATTTCGGAGAAGTTTCCGTAAAACCGTCACCCAAGACTGGCTTGTAATGTCCACACGTGGTCATCTGGGCGAAGTTTCTCCTCTTATTCACGAATTTGTTGGACTAACTGAATGCCTTTTCTCAATCCATTTTCTAATACAGCGTTCCATGTCTGGTCCAATTTTGAAACATTCGCCGATGAAAGTCATAAAGTGTTAAAAAACATTTGGGGGGATATGGGGAAAAAGCATTTGATAAAGGAAGAAATTACTCATTTCGAGAAGTTTTCTATTTGTATAAGTGAATTTTTAAAGGTTTACTTTCATAAATATGAATGATATGGTTTACTGGATACCATTTGTGAGAAGAAGTCATTGAAACCAGCATGTCTGGACACCTGTCTGATCTAAGGCGATACTTTCTGTGGCGAGCGGAGAGTGCAGTTTTGGTGTGGTGCGACAAAATAAATCTGTATTGCAAGACGCTTGCATAACGTCGGCCGTCTATACAATAGTATTTACAGATGGGAGGGAAAACAATAACTCAATACTGCAGACCTAATCGAAATATTTAGCGTCTTATCAGTTACCTTATTGTTTTTCCTTGTCATAGACAAGCCACTATAAATAAATATAATATATAAGCGATAGAAATCTAAGACGAAATGGGGTCGACTTAGAACGCACTGTTTGTTATAAACGATACTAGAAAGTAAATAAATGGCACTGGAGTGTCTTTTGTTCTAAGGAAATCTTTCTTTCGACGATTTAGAGTATTTAGCGTAAAATACCCCAACTATTTTCCGAAAAATTCGTGTCTGAAAGGCAGCCGACACATTATTCGCTCTGGGGAAATATCGACAATGATTTGAATAATAGTGCACTGTACTGGTTAGTAATACCAGAATCGTGGATAGGTGCTCTGGCCACAGTGACATTATCGACATTATATTGTTATCAAATCTGAATATCGACTCTACCAATTACAATTAACCTGTGACAATTAGGAGGTAAGACTGGCCCAATAACAGATACCTGAACGAGATGTAGAAATCCTGATCTAAAGAAGCAATTCCTGACGCCTCGTCTCTGTCTCAGCGAAATATACATCATGATCGTGTAACCCGAACAACGTGGATGGATTGTTATAACTACAAAACGTTACTCTAGTCTGGTTTCCGTCGTACTATAGTAAATTAGTAAGGTAATATTAACCCTTTACCAAACGCCAAATATTAACTGTTCCAAATAGGAATAGTTTGCAGACAACAATTCAAAATGTGATGAAATTGAAAAATGGTCTTCTGATATGGCATAAAACATTGTGGGGAAAAAAGAAATTGCTCGATAAGAGTAATTTCTCCTTTCCCATGATGTTTTCCAGAGGTGTCTACAACAAACTGGTCAAATGTTATTATTGTTTGGTAATGAGTCAAGGGGCAGATAATCCAGACTAAACGTTATTCAACATTCAAACGTCTACTCGTAACACTGACAAGGTAAATACTCGATACGGTTAAGACTCTCCCAACAAAGTCATAAGTTTATTTGTTTCAACTGATTTAAATAGATAGAATGGTTTCAAATTTGTGTTTCATTTCAATGTCTTTGGTACCAAAGCGGACTGTAGATATCCTAGGTCAGTACATTGTAATAAACTAAACAAGTACAGTACATGTATTTTAAATAATTCTGACTCCAGGATTGCTAACTTTGACACTACTCTTCATGCATAAAAGAAATCTTTATTATCGAAGTCGTAAGAACAGAGCAAAACTTTATTTATGGCTTACACATGGTACTATCATTTAAACATTACATGTACAGTGAGTAAATGACATGGTATAGGTGAAGGAATAGTAAAATATCGTATGGTTATATTGATATATATCTACAATTGTAATGATAGCTTCTAAGGCATATTCTCATATCCCATTTTACAGAGACAATATCGAGTTTTTGGTGTTATGGCATCGAATATGTCCCTGTATAGTTTCTCTAGTATAACTCATGTGAATATTTTGTCTCAGCAATATGTTGAGACTTTATTCTCTAACAACCATATAATATAACCTCACTATATGTTACTCATCACTAGTACCATGTCCTAACATAACATCACAACTATCGGAAATCAATTTTGTCATATGCAAATGTTTTTGTGACATTGTAAACAATTTTACGGTGCTATATTGCTTTGTATTGTCATTTAGTGACGAACGACTGTTTATAGTTATGTTAGGGACATAAATCAATGTACATGACGGGAGTCGACCACGAGAGACGGGGTCGTTGGTTCGACGCCGTGAGTAGCCCAGGGACAGAGCAGCCGTCACGAGACACAAGCCACGGGGGTCGTTGGTTCCATGAGTACCGGGGTTCACTGGCGACTTTTCATTCACCCACATTCGGGGCGAGTATTACCGGTAGATATGTTTCCAAGGAGCAGAACTAAGTGTGATAACTTGTATCTGTAAGAACTTATTTTTCAATCGATGAACACTAGATAAGATTAAACTTATGATAAATTGTTTAGTATCGCTACCAATAAGTAGTCAATAAAACAGGAGAAAAAATGTTGCCTATCGATACGACCCATAAGGTAAACCTAAGGGTAAACCGATACTTTTTGAGTTTATTGATCGCTGATTGTCTTTCTTAGATGACTTTAAATAATAACAATTGACTCCACTGTTTACTGTACATGTATAATATTTTTCTCGTGTTACCGCATCTGTTGCTGAATACTTAAGAAACTACTGTGAAAATGGGATAACCTTTCTATGGTGAGCAATTTAATCGTTTGTATTGATGGTATTTTCCAGATATTATAGAGGTAATGTAATTTTTGATTTAGGTCTGTCGTCTGCTGTTTCTTTCTAATTCGACATATTACAAAAATCCAAACGGGGGTAGTGGGTAAAGAATATAGACAGAGGAAAAACAATATACAGCAAGGTATTCGAACGATGAAAATCCATCGTTTTTAGTTTCCTGGGCAGACAATTTTGTTATATAAATTCCTTATATAATGCTTTGTTTTTCTCGATTTAAATTTACAGCAGAAGCATTTAATTCAATTAAAAACGAATTAAGCATTATCATAGCAACCGCGGGTAAACGTCGATTCCACGATATGGAATTTAATTGCACAAATAAAGGGCGATAAGCCTTTGATTGATTCTACATGCTAACCTAGATAAGACAAGCGACGCCTTTACAACACATGCCTTATCAGTGCATCCTATCAGCTTTATAAAGTATTCGTTCTAAAACAAACTGTACAAGCTTTACTGGTAAATTAATACGTTTTTATTCTATTCAAAAATATTTACAGTGGTATATCTAGTACATCCTCTCAAAAACTGAAGGTTTAACGCCAAACTAGGTTTCAGAGTACATCAGGGCCATAGGGACCGTTTCTATAGTTCCTATAGGTTTGATGTCAAACACATTAAATAGGCCAATACTTTGTCATGACAGTGTTATCTGAAATCAAGATTTAGACGTTTATTGTTCAAATAAGGACATTTGACTATCAATGGTCATCTATCTATTAATTTGTGTATTTTTTGCATTACAAAACTACATTGTATATGGCGATGCGATTGCGTCTGCCTATATATGTGATTCGGCCAAAAATTGTGTCAGACACCACCTTTTACAAGATGATCTTGGAGAAGGCAATCATGTGAAAAATTCCCGACACCAGACCTTAACTTTTCTGTAGTTTTTTTTTCTACTAACCAACTTCCATATGGCATGAACAAATCATATCATAAGATTATTGGAACAACTGCAAGGCAGAACTGGTGAATTGACTTTATAGCCGTAAATCAGGCAGGTGTTTATATCCATAAGCAATTTCGCTTAACAATACTATTTCCTTCCATGTGATCGTCTTCGAATTCTGATCTGAGTTTAATTCTCACCAACAAACATTCTTCAGTTGGAATTGTACTATGAATGGCGTTCTGTGAACAATTCATCTCTTATACGAACTTGTTATTTTGTCCATAGTAAAAAGCAATTATTAAATACACCACAGTGACTTAACACATTACCACCTAATGCCACAATTCTGCGTCTTGCAGGAGACGACTTTCAAAAAGCACTGGTAATTTCTCTTTTTGCGAATATTGCTTTTTGAACCTATTCACATATCACAACAGCAGAACTGAAAGGTCTTTCACATGTTTACAATGCTTTTCTTAAGTCGTTTGAGTCAAGTGAAAAAAGGTCGTGTGCAGTTGGTAGAGTTGCCAATAAAGTTACCCAAGAATGAGGTTTAATAATGCCGTAACAATATCAAAGCATATCTCGTTATACGCAAGTATGTCTATATAGCCTATACCTTTCATAGCTTACAATTTATTTACAATATCAGCCAAGTAACCACCCATAGTCGCCAATATATACTATTGGATCCCCTGCACGCGATATAGATCACATGCTAAACCCTTTACCAAACACTAATTTTTCAAATGTCCCAAATTGGAACAGTTTGCAGACAACTTTTCAAAATTTGATGAAATTGGAAAATAATCTTCTGATGGGGCAAAAAACATTGTGGGAAAAGGAAAAATTGCTCGTTACGAGCAATTTCTCCTTTTCCCACAATGTTTTCTAATGTCGTCTGCAACAAAGTCGTCAACTGTCGTTATTGTTTGGGAAAGGGCTAAACGTTTCCTTCATATTTACTCTATCAGGCGACCAATGTTTACGACCTCATGGCCGTACAAGATGGCCACGCCACAGGTTTTTTGGACTAAGGGTGCTTCAGCACCTTAATCCATTGAATTTACATACCACTTTTTGAGGGACGGTACTTTATCGATATACAAACAGCGGTCTGATCCCAATTACTCATTAAACATCCGCCTTCACTGTGCGGACTAATACCTTCTTGGAACTAGGAATATAGTCCGAATTTTTTAGTTTGGCGGTCAGTATTACTATACATTTTTTATTTCAATTGCTCACACAGAGACATAGGTAGCAGAGGTTCTCTGATATCTTTGTCTCTGATCACACAACATTAAATCAAATTAAGAATTCGAGAAAAACATCCAAAATCAAAGGCACAACTGCATGAACGAAGTTGTTTTGCATTTTGGGGATATGGGAGTTTACCCACCATTAACAATTTTTTCTTCAATGCATTCGGAGTTGAAATATCTATATATTTTTTGGAATCACCAAAAACTCACTTTAAAACAATGTTTTTACCATCTACTCCAGTGGCTTTTGACTTCTCGTCATATCAGTTAGGGTTATTCAAAACAAACACATTTTCATATTCTGTGACAGGTCATGATTTATTAAACTTAACAGTTTTACAATAACTTAAACATTGGTTTACTAGAATTACATGATTAGAAGATGACATCAGAAACAAAACCTTAACATCATTTGCCATTCACTACAATTAGAAACACTCAACCTGGTCCAAATTGAAAGCAGTAGCAGATATTGATAATCATCTAGTTTGATATATAATCATATTTTCTTCTTGATATTTGATAGGAAAGCCTTCTGAGAAAATAATAAATTGTTCAAATTGAAATATTCATCATTTTCTCACAGTGGTTTCTAAAGACATCTGATGCAAATGTGTCAAAGAGATGCTTATTGTAGAAAGGGGTAAAACAAACTTAATACAAGTTGCAGGCCTCCATTGCCAAATATTTAGAGTACAGAATTTGAAATCACGGCATCCCTTTTCCATATAGGAGGATTCGGATGGTTCTATCCAAGAACTTAATTCTATCTTTATCATTGGTGATAAATAAAATAATAATCCTACATAGTTTGTGTTCACCGTTCAGCAATTATGGAGCAGGATTCACAGAGGTAAAAGCATTGAAGCATTTTTAAACAATAAGGATTCCAATTAGACAAATTCTTCCAATTAAATTCACAATTGACATTTAACAAAAAATATACAGTGATAATTTATACTGACAACTCGCATTGACTAGTGCAGTTTGCTTCATAATTTTGGTGGGCCATTACTAAAATAAGTAACAACTAATTTTCAAAATGATCATGGAAGGAAAATCCTCTGGAAAGGAAACAACTTTTGTGGGATGAAAGAAAATTACTCACTAGAGATTTCATGTCAAGTTTTCGACTGTCCCAAATTGAAAGAGTTTGCAGACAGCATTTCAAAATATGATAAAATTGAAAAATAATCTTCAGAAAGAGCAGAAAACCTTGTGGGAAAAGGAGCAATTTCTGGTTACGAGCAATTTCTCCTTTTCCCTCAACGTTTTCTAAAGTCGTCTGCAACAAAGTGGTCAAATGTCATTATTGGGAAAGGCTTAAAACGGTTCCTGTGGGGTAAATTGATAATGATAACTCATTTAGCCTGCACACAAGTTCTAAGTTTCATCTTTCCTCATAAGTAATTAGCAGACTAACATTTCATATTTCCCAATTTGTAATTCTATAAATTAAAAGAGTAACATTATTCACAAAATTATGACAACAAAAAAAGATATTCATATATGGCAGCTCAACCCTTTCACAAACAATAACGACATTTGACCACTTTGTTGCAGACAACTTTAGAAAACATTGAGGGAAAAGGAGAAATTGCTTGTGACAAGCAATTTTTCCTTTTCCCACAATGTTTTCTGGCCTATCAGAAGATTATTTTTCAATTTCATCATATTTTGAAATGTCGTCTGCAAACTCTTTCAATTTGGGCCAGTCGAAAATTTGTTGTTTGGGAAAGTGTTAAGGAACATTACCTCATCAAAAGAAAATGATGAAGCCAAAAACAGAATGCCACCTATGTAGCATCTAACCCAATACCAAACAATAACATTTAACCACTTTGTTGCAGACGACTTTAGAAAACATTGAGGGAAAAGGTCACGAGCAATTTTTTCCATTTCCCACAATGTTTTCTGACATATCAGAAGATTATTTCCAATTTCATTACATTTTGAAATGTCGTCTGCAAACTCTTTCAATTTGGGACAGTTTTAAGTTTGGCGTTTGGTAAAGGATTAAAGGTGTGTAACCAGATTGGACCCTGTGAGAGATATTCAAGGAGTGTAAATAGTCTCTATACCCTGTCATCACGAAGACGGTCCAGACTTTGACATATAATAAGACTCCATCTCCTATAATCAGGTTTAGATCAAAAGAGTATTTCTATAACCAGCTTCTTTATATATCTCTTAACAGTATATTATGCATTCTTGAACTGACTTGCTGCAGATGACTTCGAGAATCATTGTGGGAAATTACAATTCAACTATAATTTCTTTTCTGTTCTACAGAAGGATTACTTTCAATCGTCTCAACAATTACTGTCAATAAGTGAGACTCAAAGCACTGTGTTATAGTTGAAACGTTATCATTACTCTTGATTTATAAGTGCTATATCCAACAGAAATCAAACAACAATTAACTCATTTCAAAATGCTCTATCTACATACTAACATAATGCCCTCTTATCTTTATCTATCCAAAATTGAAACAACAATTTACCATCAAAAAGGCATCAGATTACCCTACCAGTATTTCGATGGATGAAATACAAATAATTATTGAAAACAGTAAAAAGTTCTTGGCAAGACTTTAGTAAGTCCTTCACATATATATGAAACACTTACTATAGTACAGCACTGAACCCTCGATATGAGCTATTTTTTTACATTAATTTTACTGTTGTTGTGTAGCAATGCAAAACACTTTCACTGTTTAACAAGAGTGTCAGAACATATCTAGTTAAAGACAAAATTACATGATGACAAACTTCTTATATCTCCCATGATCGTTACGGGCATATCAAAAGTACAATTGCACATGTTAAAATAATCACATATAAAAGACATGGTATAATCTACATAAAAAACTACAATTATGAGTACATTTCCTATAAAGGTTTCACATGAAAATGGTGGTCCTTTTTGCACCAGGTACATGCATTCCCTTTCTCATAAATCAATACTTATTTCAAACAAATCAGTCAAACAAACACATTTTGACAGACCAGATTTATTTTTTCTATTTTCACCCCGTTTTCTTGAACTGCCTGCTGCAGGTCTATTAAAACATGTATAAACCAGGGAATAGTTTAAACTTTGTTTTTCTGCTGTAGAAATCACATATTGACTGTTGACCAAATGAATACTAGTAAAGAGAATAAAGATAGTTAATGGTAAATTCCTTGTTGAGCTGCTTGAATGGCATCGTAGGATTTGGCTCTCCAACTCTGGTAGCATTTCCTGATGATGTCCAGCATATACTTGGCTGCTTCTCTCTCATTAGCCTCAGGCATGAAGCGTTGACGTAATTGTTTGATGGTCTGTCCACGAAAACATGGTAGTCCTGTGTCCAACATCAGCGAAACAAGGGAGATAATTGCATTATGGTACGGCCTGTAAAATAAGGTAAAATGTTGATTAAACTTTTCTCTGCATTAACCCTAATAATGCTGGGTAATTTTCTAAAAATGGATATTTGAGTCTCCTGTTTTCTTAAACCTCAAATATTGCTAAATGTTGATGAGGAAAGATACTAAGAGTAGCAAACAGGTTAGATCAAAGGCCAGCCGCCAATTTACTTGGCTGCTGGTCTGAATCCAACCTGTTTGCATAAGCATGAATTCGGTTCCAGCACTTTAAGGGTTGAAATCAAACATAAGTAAAAAATGAGATATCCACTCATATATAGACAGACACAATTGTAATGTGGATTAGAACTGGGATGTCAGGAGAACAAATGTATGAACCACCCTATCATAGGCAGCCAGCATGTTACCATGAAAGGTTGACCATTGTGGATGATGTTTCTGCACTTCCATGTAAAATAAATATTCATTAAAACCAATAAATCTTAAATATTGTTCCCTGCAAATTATATGAACAAAAATAAGGTTTGTTTTATTTGACATCCACACCGCTTCTACAGTATTACAGTTATATTGCTATGCCAAACATGGATGGAGAAAACAAATCTTAACTTAAATGCCAATAATGGATGGTAAAAAAAAAAATGGGTTGAACCATCGGCATTACGGTATGTTTGTCAGCCAAGAGACCACCTCTCATAGGACTACATCTCTTGAAAATTTCAATCTTCCACTACCCTGGTTTGACCCCACACAGACAGGAGAAATATAATTTCGAGTTTCGTAAAGAACAATGCCTTGCAAAATGCTGAAACATAGATATTGAAACAATGAAAAATGATTTGACCATAAAAGAGGCAAGAAATTGGGTTTTAATCTCCCCCATTGGTCGGCCATATTAATCTAAACATAGAGTTCATTGTTAGCCATTATAGAGTGGGGATATGGCATTAAAGGACAAAACTCACCTGACAGCTAGATAACCTTGAACACAGAGTTCCATAAACCACTGGAAGGGTTCTGCCTCCATTTTACCGCCCATAATTAAAATCATCTCATCTGTTAACTTCATGTCGGGCTCCCAACCCAGATTACCCCCAGGGGAACTCTCAAACATGAACCCGAAATCTGAAACAGAAACAATGAAGTTACCAAACAATAAGAACATTTGACCAGTTAGTTGCAGACGACTCTGGAAAACATTGTGGGAAAAGGAGACATTGCTCTAAATGAGCAATTTCTCGTTTTCCCACAATGTTTTCTGCACTAACAGAAGTTTTTCAATTTCATCACATTTTAAAATGTTGTAAGCAAACTCTTTCAATTTGGGACAGTAAAAAATTTGGAGTTTGGTAAAGGGTTAAGCCTGTGTGCATTTTGTCAGCAGAAGTAACAGAGGTCAAAGCTTACTTGCAAAAGACTTTTAGAGGAGCATTGCTATGGAATTCAAATTTATTGGGCCTGTGTTTATCACCTTAAACAATCACAGGAAACATACAACAATTGATTCAAATTCTATCAAGTTTTACCAATATACAGTCTAATGCTGATCATGGATTTCTGACACGAAAAAGGGACACTTCTGAAAATATGCTATTCAGAGTATATATGCCTATCAGCATAGGCAATCTCAAGGAACAAATAAGTGAGCTTTCATTGTTATTCTATAATTCAAGTCCTCTACTAAAGCTATGTCAAATCATGTCTATATGAAGAAAATAGAAAAACATATCTTTACCAATATGTATGAGGTGTCCAGCACCATCTATCATTATGTTGCCATTATGTCTGTCTTTAATTTGTAGGAGAAAACTGACCAGACTGTAAGCCGCCATGCTCATAATGAAGTTACGTCTTGCCTGAAAATAGAGGTTTATCATGTATTTGAGTTTTCTGACTAGAAAAAGAAAGCAAATGAAGATGACAACAATAAAATAACAAAATAGACATAATTTTTGGGATAAATGGAGGTTACTGTTTTGACAAAAGAATGTATTTTACATACCAGTTCATTTAATGAGCAATTTCTCCTTTTATTAAATTTGTTTCCAAGGACTTTTACCTCATAATTATTACAATTTTTACATGCATAGAAAAGAGTCAATATAGCACAAACTTACAATAATTAATGATAAGTGCCAAATAAAACACTTATTACAAAATAAGTATTTTTGTACCTCAGCAATGAAAGAAATAAGCAGAAGTCAAATATAAAGCATCAGGCAATATCTATCTTTAAAAAGATCAAATATAACTAAAATTGAAGAAGTTACTTGTCATATGATGACCAATTTTTCACTGTCACAATGATTAATTAGCAAAATTGATAGGTAAATATTACTTCTAGTACTTAAAAATTGTGTTTGCTTTTGACTTAGACCATTGAAAATTATTCATATCAGACAACTGGTTGAGTTTAAATCAAGTGAGGTGAGTATCCATAAATAACCATCCACCTGCATCAGTTCAACTAAGACCTTGCTTCTTGGTAAGTTGTGAAGTATATTAATGTCAATAGCTTAGACACAATGGGTGCATAAATCTATTCAAAAAAGTTTTAGATTCAAAACTTACTTCCTGAAATTTGGGTGAATCATGGTCCCCATATTTCTGTAGAAAGTACTGATCTAACCGGGTGTCTGTAGCCTTACCAATCTGGTCTCGGGATTTACTGTCAGGTACACACTCAATCACTCCACACTGTAAACAATGATTGATGTTGGCACGTATGAAATGAGGCAATCCTACCACTTTTTTTAATGTAATGTCTTTGTAATATGAGCCATTCAAATCATTGAGACAAAGGGATAATAAATGTTTAGCCTGATTTGTTGTAAATCGTTTTCCTTTGTACAGAATTTTCAAAGAAACTGCAGTAGGCAACCATATAGTATAAAAAATATCATTGGCATTGTTGTATTGCATTGTTGTATTGCATATATATCATTGTGACAAAAGCAGAAAATGCTTTTGCATGCAGTTTTGTCTTTCGTTGCGATTGTATCTAAAACTTTTTGCAACAGGTTCTTCTAGAAGTAAACAAAATAAAATAAGTCAAATATGATACGATGGTAATGCAAAACCTACATTACCCTCATCTAAGTTACAGTTCAACACAAAATTGATTATATTTTCTACAACTATTTATTATGGCTTCCTTAATTTTGCAGCACAAATAATCCAGCAAAATTAGAAAAAACACTTCACTATAACAACATCATACCCAATCTAAATATAGTCCTAGCTTCTGACCACTCATAAAACTATTACACGTGGTCAGTACAGACATATATATAATTTCTTTATACAAATAAGTCTTATACGTATCATACCCCCTAAAGGAACTGAAAGTTTGAAGTTGTCTGCAGAAGATACATTAAGTCCCAGGAATGTTTGGTTAACACATTTCAAGTAAATTGGCAGCTGGCCTGTGATCTAATCTCTTTGCTAATCTGTATATCTTTCCTCATCAAAATTAAGCAGATATTCAAGGTTTTGGAAAGCAGACGATACAAAAATTTATTTTTAGAAAATGACCCATCATTGTATGGTGTAAGCTGAGGAGATTATATGGGGTAAATGGTTAAAACAGAGGGAGACTTACACCAGGTGATGTTGCAACGACTCTATACGGGGCCAGATAGAGTTCTAGCCCAGACTGTTCAAAGATGTTCTTAAACAGCCCAATCACTTGTAATGCCAGCATATCCTGTCTGACATCATCGCCAACCTTGAATATACACGCCTGCCATCTAGTGTCAGATGGACTTGTGTCGTTTGTTGTGTCTGCTTCATCGTCCCGCAGTCCGAGGTTCTCCAATTGTTGAATCCCGCACGGCTGAACCCGAAATCGCGCCAAAAATGGAGCCTTAGCAGCACTGTGAATTATACAATAAATATACTTAAGACTCATAAAAAACTTTTACGAGTAAGAAGCTTTAAATTATTCAAAGCATTACTTTAGACCTTTATGAAGGTCCTAGCTTAGGATAACTTGAAAACAGGAATGAGGTTAAATCAAACATGTAGAACATAAAGTAAGACTTCATCGTCTCAAGCAATATGTTCTTTGAAACAATTTTATCTGCCTGATGTCCCTTTTTTGCCTTTTTTGTCATCATTTCACATGTTTATAGGACAAAGTCTCATATGGGATAATGTGAGAGTTTCCATTCATAATCCTTCTCATTATTCAGTTTTGGATTGAGTTAAATATTTTGCTATTTTCAACTGTTTTATAGTTATATATCACAGTGGTAAGTCTACCTATCTATGCAAAGCAACCAATCCAAGGCATTGGACTATCTCTCTTACATGAAAACTATAATTTATTTTAGAGAGAAAAACCATCGAAAGAGATTTGAAAATTTTATCTTCAATATTGAACTTGTTACTGGCTAAATGCTGTAGTCTGACAAACCATTCTAATATTTGATCTTACCTCTGCATGGGTGTTCCTGACTTGTAATCTATTTCCTTTACTATTGCTTCTGGGTTTGACGGCAAATAACATCCTGAAAGGGAAAAAAAATAAAAAAATAAACTGGCTGATAGTTATATCACATTATAAGAAAGAATTTGATGATCATATTATATATCATAAGAAAAAGCATTTCTATAATCTGTTTTTTGATCTCTGCTGTTTATGTCAATCTAACAGTACTGCTGTTTATATCAATCTTAACAGTAACAAAATAACAATTCAATGGCATTGTTTTTTTCACTTAATCAAACAGATAATGTTAAAAAAATTATTAGTAAGTATGATAATATGCTGCTAAACAGTACCTCTTTGTAATTGGATTTCACTTAGCGCTTCTAAGCATGCTTTTTTCCGTTCATCGCCTTTTGGATAGGGTCTGAAAGAAATATAAGTATAACGTAAACTGCTCACTGCAAACGACTAGTCATTGGAAGATATTTATATCATGGAACAGAAGCTTTTTTCCGTTCATCGCCTTTTGGATAGGGTCTGAAAGAAATATAAGTATAACGGAAACTGCTCACTGCAAACGACTAGTCATTGGAAGATATTTATATCATGGAACAGAAATTACTATTTGAGAAAGAAATTATTCATATAGTGATTTTTCTTTTTCACCAATAATTGCAAAGATTGCCCACAGACACTACTTTGCAAATGGTTAATTCAGACATTGTTTATTTTGTCAAACTGTGAACATCATAAGTTTTAATATCATCTTAAAGCTGATTCTCTTTACATGATAACATAGCAAAAAACAAGAAGTTGAAAGGGGGAGCAGCTTGTCCTCTTATAGCAATATTTCTTTTCCAATTCAACACAAAACCTCTATGTGATGCCATTCACCCTTTTTTCTATCATAGTCACTTTAATCCATCTGCAACATAGAATTAAACAGGTCGCACAACTATGTCTTTGTCACATGTACCATCAACAATTTCATTTGGTCGTATTTTGTAATCACTGCCTCTAGTTCCATCCAATCAAGGTCAGAGGTTTTATAATGTTAACGCAGTGTCAACAATTTTTCAGTTATGGATTCACCAGTACTAGACTAGGGCTTTGAAGTGTTTTGCCAAAGGCACTCCCACAAAACCAGAGATACTTGTTTAGCTCCAACTTGGGGCCCCAAGTTCTAAGTCCACCACTCAAACCACTAGGCCAAGCAGGAGACCTTATTAACCCTTTACCAAACAGTAACGACATTTGACAAGTTTTTAGCAGACAACACTGGAAAACATAGTGGGAAAAGGAGAAATTGCTCATTTAGAGCAATTTCTCCTTTTGCCACAAAGTTTTCTGCCCTATCAAAGATTATATTTCATCACCTTTTTGAAATGTCGTATGCAAACTCTTCCAATTTGGGACAGTTTCAAATTTGGCATTTGGTACAGGGTTAAAGCCAGTGACAAAACAGAAACCGTACCTGATAATTCTAGAAATGTCTGTGATTTTGCCGAAGAAGTCAAATTCTCTCTCATAAAACTTTAAAGCTGATCCTGACAGCTGGTTCTGGATATCCTGCATCAAAGTTTCTAACTGGTCCCCAATTTGATCTGAAAAAAAAATTCATAATTACATTTACATTGTAATGAAGCAAAGACAAAGATTTAAGGCTGTTTTCAACAAGACCATATATCATGGACAAGTACAGAAAAAGGTTTGGAATTTACGGACAAGTAAGTCTGATTCAAATTTCGCCTGATGGGAGAAGGACCCCTTACTTAAGAGCCCATGAGGGTTGGTCAACTCAGAACCATCAGCATGCCGATAGCCTGCTGAGAAGGTACCTCTAAAGAAAAGTTCAAATCTATCCAATTTGAACCTGAAAAGCTAACTTAGAATCTCAAGTTCATTTACCTTACCCTTAGGCCACAGATCCCCTATTTCTAGTTTGTCACAATGATTTTTTCAACTAATTATAATAGTTTCTTATATCATTTCCTGCAGATTCTTCAAAATATGTTTACATGAAAAAAAACTTTTATAATGCTGGAACCAACTTCATGCTCATGCAAACAGGTTAGATCCAGGCCAGCCGCCAAGTAAATTGGTGGCTTGCCTGTAATCTTACCTCTTTGCTACTCTAAGTATCTTTCCTTAAGAAAATTAAGCAGATATCTAAGGTTT
Source organism: Cerastoderma edule (assembly GCA_947846245.1). Classification (NCBI taxonomy): domain Eukaryota; kingdom Metazoa; phylum Mollusca; class Bivalvia; order Cardiida; family Cardiidae; genus Cerastoderma; species Cerastoderma edule. Next base: position 1,738,222 of record OX401411.1, read on the forward strand.
TGGAAAGCAAACGACACAAACATCTATTTTTTTAAAAATACCCGGCATTCTAAGGGTTAAATGATAATTATGAGCATACCATCCTTTTCATTTCCATCTTCATCTCTGAATTTGTTTGTCTTCATATTCCAGAGGAGTTGATGTGCGATTAACTGGGAATGACTGGCTGCCCATCGTATAAAGTCTACCACATAACCCATCTGTAGAGAAACAAGATAGAAGGTAATAAAACAATTTCCTGGCATTGTGTATTGCAAATGAATAGAATTGAAGGTAAGTGCAGAGAGGACAATAATCGAGTACAATTTTTTTTTTTTCTTACATGTTTGACAGAAATCACTGTGAGAAATGAGGTATTGGTAATCATGAGAAATCTCTTCTTGTGTCACTGTAGTGAATTACATAGATTAAAGAACTTGAGAAATAGAGAAATAGAAAAAGACGTCTATTTAAGTGTGAGAAGTATATGGCGGTACTTACGGTATCATATCTGACAGCCTGTACAAGTTGTGGAATGTAAATCATCAAAGCCTCCTGAAGGAACAGAAACAAGGAGATAAAGCAGTAGTTCATGTGACAAATAATGAATGACTGGTGTTTTAAGACTCATCAACAGCTAATGTGACAAATAATACTCATGATGGTATGTATGAACAAAAGACTAAAGAAACAATAAAAGCTCAGGGAGATACTACTCGAGCTGAGGAATTTCTCAATTTATCACAGCAACTTAAAACCAATTCCAAAATGAAAATATAACATTCCAATTATCTTCTGCTGATGCTTTCAAATTTGATAGGCTGTAAACACAAAAGAAATAAAGACACACATACATGTATTTCTTTTGTATCGAAAAACCTAGAATCTATAGTAAGGGTCTATACCAGGGTGAAAACATGTCTTTAGCAAACATTTATTCAAAACAAACTGGATATATCGAGGGTTCAATGCAAAACTTTAGTAAATGCTTCATAAACATGAAGCACTTACTATAGTATTGCACTTAATCCTCAATATACTATAATGCAGTTTCATCTTGACAAGATGAATATCCCCCACCCCCTTAAAAAAAAAACAATTTAGTGTTTAAAGAAGAAAAATATCAGTAACCATGATAGATAAGTTATCTAGAGGTTATAAGTACTTACTGGAGGATATGACCTCAGTGATTTTACAGCACACTGGGCGGTGAGTGGGTGGGGCGGGTATAATCTCGAAAAGTAGGACAAACACATCAAGGGAGATATGGGGCACCATATCAGCGAATAACTCAGCTGGAAATATACAATGTCAACATTCATTAGCATTTCTCTTTACTAATAGAATGAATGGGGTTTTAAGGTGCATGACTAAGGACATTTGCGCAGCAGATATAATGAAACTTTTACTTACTAGACCAAGCAGAATTTCCAGTCCAAAGTTAACAAAAAAGAAAAGAAAAATCATCATTCTATGTATCTTAAATATTTCTTTTTCTTTCCTTTTTTAAAATGAATTATAGCATATCCAAAGCAAAATTATGGTTGATTCTAGTGATGCTTTAACTATTCCCTACTAGGAGATTTTGAAACTAATCAGAATTAAAAGCAAGAACAGAACTTATCACTCTGTTATATAGAAACCATGGTACAAATGTAGAAATTTTTGGTAATAATCAATCTCTACTTTTGTTACAAATTTGTTGTTAACCTTTTGCTGCAGGTGTGTGATTACTTAGGGTTGGTTAGTTTAAACTTATTTATTTCACATTGATTGTGAAACAAGTTCTTTTAATTTCGATAAATCACTCTCGATTCTGCTTCCTGGATACATAACCAGTATTCATGCCAAATGTGGATTAATAAAAGATTGCAAGGCAGAGCCCGTTTCTCAAAGGATTCCAACCCACGACCTTCGTTTCAGAGCCGAAGCTCTACCTCTGGACCACTGTCTACATCTGCTTGCCATGGATGATAATACTTATTTTAATTCAGAGAGAATGACAAAGACAATGACAGAGTTATCTCACCTCTGGGGCATCTACCTCCACACTATGGGGGGTCACCAAGAACTGTATCGCGTCCGGAATGTGGTTCACGGAAAGAGGATTATTCCGGACAAGTCTTGTAACCTCTGTAGATAGTGCTTCCGATGTACGGAACCTGGGAGATATAAATTAAATATTCGATGCAGCTAATTTTGACAAGTCTTCAATATATTCTGTATTACTGCTTGCTTTTAAGTGATAAATTGTTTTTTGGTCATCCTTTAATTCATAAATTATTTTGTTACTGATTAATATAAAGAGTATTATGCAGATTGTTTTGGTAAAGAATATATGCAGAATGTTATATTAAGATATGATGAAAGAAAATCACTTTTTGCATAGAAAGAATAAACAGTAAATAAAGAAGAAATTCCTCCATTTATGCGTTTTTGTCATGGTTTCATTTGATCCTGACATATTCTGATACAGGCATGATTGATTGAGTGTGTATGTATGGAGTTAAGTATATCTCCAAATGACAACATTTGATGTCCTATTTTTCCAAATAAACATGCTCATATTCATAGAAGATAATCAAAGTTCTGAAGCCATCAAAATTCTTAATTCAGTAGGAATGATAATAAATTCACCTTTAACCACAGTTAGACCACACAAATATGATGAAGAGGTATTTACCTTGAAGGCATGAACACAGCGAGAGATGGTGAAATTTCCCAAGCTAATCTGGCATACTCTCTCCATTGTTTCTCAGAGATGTTCTGACTCTGCCAGTTTAACGGCTTCTCCTCATCAGGTATCTTCAGCTCAAGTACCTCCATTGGATTATTCCAGGTAGTGAACAGTTCTATAGTACTTGACTGAAATAATACACAACAACATTTGATACAAGTCTTTGATATAACATAGAGTCAATCTTGAAAACTAAAGTCAATGTTAAAGTTTGAAGGTAAGAAGATAGTTTAGACTAAGAGTGGTTCAACTGATCTTGGTAAAAACTTTATCGACAGGGCCATTTTTTTTAACTTGAGACAGATCCTTTGTTCAGATGCCATTTTTCCATATAAATAAGAAATTCATAATGATTGGTACAAGGACTTCAAGACTTTTGAATCAAAATACATTAGGGAAAAGCCATGGTCTACAAATGAGTGTAAAAAGACTCTACCTTAGAGACTTACTTGACATATGATATAACATATAGTGGAAACCAACCTGAAGGTTCATACATGTCACCAGTTACATTTGAACATGATCTTTCTACATGGACTGTGCACAGTATCAATGTAGTACAGAATCTTTGTTTAAATCCATCTTTGCATTGGTTAAATGTTGTAACTTAAATAAGCTTAACTGTATCTACCTCTTTTAAATGTAAATCTTCTTGCACTAACATATTGTAAGTACTTTGTAGCAGGAAACATTATCCAATTATGAAATCGTAAATGTTTCCTGCCAATTATCCAATTAAGGAGAAGTCTAAGTAGAAATATAATTGTGCTGCAGAAGATCTAATCATACCATAAGCAACAGCAAGAGGTTTCTTTTACGCATGTAGTTCTTCAAGTAAAGATTGTTGGTGTCTTGCTTTTTTCTTGCTCCACCTAGAAATATATTGGGGGAAAGATTGCATATGAACAAAAACATTCTTTCTTTGCCCAGACAACATACACAACAAAGTACAATATTCAAGTATTAAGAATGATTCAAACCTTTCTTTCATATATAGGTTTATAAACGGAGCTCCAGGAAATCATTCGAAAAACAATTGATCAATTTGTCATAATGACTTATACTTATTATCACAAAGCAAATGCTAGCTTCCATACATTATAAAACTCATCTACTGTTGCTTTTTGATTGAAGCTAGTCACAAAAATCCCAAAGGAGGAAATTGAAAAAGAGAAAGACAGGAACTACTTGAACTGACATATGATATTTCTTCATGGATAGCTTTTAAAATCTAATGAAGTTGAACTAAAACATAATAACTAAGCCCTAAGTCTTACTTGTAAACACTATCTTTTCACATTCACAAGCAATATTCTACAAGAATATCAAATTCTATTCATAAGACTTCCACTTATAGATCTACATCTGTGAGACTATTACTTTCTCATCAAACATGTTAACCCTTAGAATGCTGGGTAATTTTCTAAAAATATATTTATCTGTCAACTGCTTTCCAAAACCTGAAATATATGCTTGTTTTTTATGAGGAAAGATCATCAGAGAAGCAAACATTTTAGATCACAGGCCAGCCGCCACTTTACTTGGCGGCTGGCCTGGATCAAACCTGTTTGCATAAGCATGAAGTCGGTACAACACATTAAGGATTAAGTATAATATACCAGCTGATCTCTTTGAGTATGTAGAATATCCACTGTTTAGGTTCATCAGCCATTTTTTGGACTGTGCGAGGTCGGCACTGGATATGGTGATCTGGTTCACACTGGAATAGTCCTCCACAGGTTGGGTGTCCTCTACTGGAAATGGTTAATAATATAGGGTTACAAGTCAGGGGATATAACTTACTATTTTACTTTATCAATTACACATCAGTCCACTCCCATGACTATGATTGTTTTAACCCTTTACCAAACGCCAATTCTTCAACTGTGAAAGAGTTTGCAGACATTTCAAAATGTGAAGAAATTGGAAAATTATTTCCTGATAGGGTTTAAAACATTTTGGGAAAAGGAGAAATTGCTTATCATGAGCAATTTCTTCTTTTCCCACAATGTTTTCCGGAGTAGTCTGCAACAAAGTTGTAAAATGTCATTATTGTTTGGTAATGGGTTAATGCATTTTCTCAATGTAATATGTTTACCAGTCTTTAACTGTTTGAATACACTTTCTCAATACTTAATGTAAATTGTGAATGTTATTACCACAAACATCTGTTATACATATCCTTCTTTTTTCTTTGTTTTGACACACTTATTACAGATAGGTAAAACAACAATAGTGACAAAAAGGTGCACACTGATTTCAACCAAAATGACGAAATCCCAGGGTCAAACTTTGTGATTATCATCTGTTGTTTTCAAGTTAGATAAGATCAAAAACTGTATATGAGTGAATTGGTCATATAATATTTCATACAATGCTAACCCATTCTTAGAAGCACAGGTAAAAATACATTTGGAAAAAATATAAAGGCCAACAGGCAGATATTTAAATCTCACCAAAATTCATATTGAAGGGCAAAAATGTCTTTGTACTGCAAGATTCTCAATTTTATGCATATGCTGCAAAAACTTACAATATCATTGTGACAAAATATATGGCTCCTTTTGAGCAATTCATATTTTTTTCCCAATTGACAGAGAATTTTTTCCTTAAATTGTGACGAGACCTAGGCCTGTCGATTCTGGGAAACTGTATCCATAAAATTGTTAAATTGGAAAACTTAAAAGCTGATGTGACTTTGAATTCTAAGGATATCTGCATGATTTGAAAGTACCGTATTCTCCAGTTGGGAAGGTGCCTTTTATGGCCCCTATTATATGAGGAGAAAAAGCCCTGATTGTATCTACCAAATATCAAAGAGAAAATGTATATCATTTATTTTCATTTTTGTCGTCTGCTAGTGCTTTCAATTTGGATTAGTTACAAACTCCCATAAAGATAAATGTGTAAATTACCTCCAGTTGGAAAGACGTTGTTGTTGATGTATTTCTTATCTGCATGGAGAAGATTCCAGAACTTCACAAGAACAGCAATATCTTCTCTCAGCTGGGCCCCTCTCTGAGTGGGACAAATAACTGTACCCCTAGAAATATAACCATAGATCTATCATGTGATGGTCGTAATAATTGATATCTGTGTCTATTACTAATTAACTCCTTAGTGGGCTAGGTTAGGGGGAGAAATTAGGCTCTTTTACATGCCGATCTCCCCCCCATCCCCCCCCAGCTGGTGCATAACATTAATTTGAGGCTAGCTAGGCAAGGTCATGTGTCATCTCAACACATTTTGTTTCCATATTACAGAAAAAATACCAAATTATTTTCTACTTTTTGACAAAGCTAGTACAATTTCATCAGATCCAAAAGAATGACTTACAGAACCCATAGCACAAGATAGAGAGCTCTATACCAGACTTCCTGATACTCTGAGAGCCCCAGTAGGACTGATCTGAACACTTTCTTCTTTGTCTGTAAAAATCTGTAAGACCAAAGAAGGTCTCTGTCAGACCTCAGGGATTTCAGTCAGTCAAGGGCCTAGGGCCTAGGAAGTTCCGTGCAGTCTGCTATACTTACGCAAAGTAATCCAAGGCAGTAGCATAGACTCTTTCTCGTAGTACTCCTTTACTTGTTGTGTTTGGTAAAATATCTCCTTGTAGAAGGGACAGGCCCATTGATAAAATCCTGAAAAACATTAACTGTATTTTAACCCATTACCAAACAATAACAACATTTAACCACTTTGTTGCAGACTATTTGGGAAAACATTGGGGAAAAATTTCTCTTAGCAAGCAATTTCTCCTTTTCCCACAATAGTTTCCAAAGTCATCTGCAACAAACTGGTCAGATGTTTGTAATGGGTTAAACTTCATATGCTAAATTTATCTTAAGAAATAAGATTTCTTCATCGGGTTATAAATTTGAACCAATCACAAATGTTTTGATTGCCAACTTTTGTTTTCATTCTCATACAACCATTCAATGATTAAATGCAAGTGTGCAGTAAGGCCTACACTTTTGTAAAGAGCAGACCTTTGTCTTGCAGTGATTCTGTGACATTTCTGAAGTACCTTTGTCAAATTCCCTCCTCACAATAAAGCTCATAAAAACAAAGGCAAAATCAATCAACAAAGAACAAATCCTTAATTTTCTATAAAGGATTTATTTTCGATTATTTCCTTTATAAGATTCTTTTATTCCCCTTATTTAGGCTCATGAAAACAAAGGTAAAATGAATCAACCAAAGAACAAACCTTTAATTTTTTAGGCCTTATTTAGGCCTTTACAATCCTTACCTTAGTCTGGTTACCCCAAATTTATGCCATTACAATCCTTACCTTAGTCTGGTACCAATGGCAGCTGGGTGACGGGAAATCAGCGACGGGTTTTTCCCAACATTTAAAAATAGCGATTTGTTGATCATGCTAGCAAATATGGCGACCTCATTGACACTGCTATACTTTGCAATATCGAGCCTCTCTTCTAGGAACTGAAAGAAAGCAAAACAAAGCATTCAAATTATCATGATAGATTAACCCTTATAGTGCTGGACCCAACTTCATACTCAGCACACAGGTTAGATCCAGGCCAGCCGCCAAGTAAATTGTATAAAAATACTTTATCATTTTTGACGGGCCTTTAAGGCCTGTCTATGCTTCCGTACGGAGCAAGTTTCCAGCATTTCACCTAACTTGCAAACACACTGTGTTTTCAGCTCAATACCACTTTGGCAGTTTATTGGATTATCTTTATCAATCGCGACTTTTCAGCGCATGCAGGTGCATATGACAAACACCTCAGGTGAGATCGAGATCAATTAATTTTTATTGTGACTGACGCTTAGATCTTATTAAATTCACTCTTGATGACTGCTTCTTGGATACTAAACCAGTACTCCTGCTGATTTGAGGGCTAGTCCTGGCAATTTTCACCTTGCCTTCATCTTGAACTAGGGACCCTCGGTACAAGAGGCTGGCACTCTACCTCTGTACCATAGTCATCCTCTTAAGATACTTGACAGTGACATGTTGGCATAGAACAATCCTAGCCTGTACCAACTCCCTGCACCAACTGCTGCACCTTCTCAGAAACTGACAGAATAAAACTGTGCCCCAAGCATTCTCCTGTATTTCCCCAACAAACTCTGAGATCCAGATATGAAGCATGGTTCTAATGCTAACATCTCCATTTTTAAAGACCCAATATTGAGGGTACACATACCTACTAACTAGGATTGATCTAAAAGGTTTTTTGTAAAACACTGCATGGAGAAGACCCTAATCTTATCTGTAGCTATACAGGCTAGAGTTATCTATTTACCTTAGTCCACAGATTATGGGGGGTCACAAAGGGTTCATCAGGGCCCAACACTGTGTCCTCTGTCTTAGCCAGTGGGTCAGTCCGGGGCTTATCATCACGAAATATTCCCAACTTCATATCTATGGTCAGCTGCCAGGCTGCGGTCATTTCACACAAAAACTGGAAATAGAGAGTAAAATAATACATGTATCTCAATTTGTTACCCTATTCATCTTAACTTATTCAGAATTAAAAAAAAAATAGGATATCTATACATGAATATAGTAATTAAATAAAAATTTTGTTAAAAAAAATGTTCTTCTGAATAAAATAAGTTTAATCCCCTTTTCTCATATGAGACTGCAACTTTTTCAAATAAAAATCAAACAGCATATAGAGAGGTCTAGAGATTATAGTATAGTTCAAAATTGACCTTTGAGGTCGTCACATCCTGCTTTTTTCATATATTCTCTTCATATTGCTCCCAAGATAGGGAATAGTTTCATCACCTACTTTCTTTTTCTTTTCTTCTATATTTGGATGAGCAATTCATCCTTTTGTTTCATTGGTTACTACCAAACAGTGTAAATAAATCTATTGTGACATGCTAGTTTTGGTCAGTCCTAGTCTTTTCCAATCTTCCCAGACGTAATGTCGACACCATTACCCAGAATGCAAAGGAGATAAGGGTTTTTTATAATTGTTGAATGGTCTTTAAAGTCTTGTACAAAACCATCATTACACAGAGTAAACATTCAATGTCTATCTCTTTACCAAACGGCAATTTCTCCTTTTCCCACAATGTTTTACAGATGTTTTACATTGTTTTACAGAGTTGTCTGCAACAAACTGGTCAAATGTCATTAATGTTCGGTAATGGGGTATGCCAGCAAAGAATTTGGTTATAAATTCAATTCTATGTGGATTCTAAGCTTCCTGCCCCTATTTTTACCTCTGTGCTCCACTGTGGTTTGGCAGCAAATATCCACTCCCAACAAGCAATGGCTGCTTTCATGGTCATTTCTGTGAAATGTTTCACTGGTGTCCAGCATAATGTATGTAGTAGAACTTTATTGATGTCTGAAAACACACATAGTCCATTAATGGAAATGGCTTTAACCCTTTACCATATGCCAAATTTTCAACTGTCCCAAATTGAAAGACATTTCAAAATATGATGATAAAAAAAAAATCTTCTGATAGGGTAGAAAACATTGTGGGAAAAGGAGAAATTGCTTGTCACAAGCTTCCTTTCCCACAATGTTTTCAACAGACATCTTCAACAAACAGATTAAATATCGTTATTATATTGTAATCGGTTAATTCATACACCCATTACTCAAACTCATAATTCAAGGATCAGTTAAAATTCAAATCTCAGCAGAACACAACCATATTGTATAACAAATCTTGTTTTAAATAGGTTAGAAAGCATTGCAGCGAGAAGAAAAATAGATCATTACAGGATATCTGGGTTTTTTTCTAATAAATACAGCCACTATTGATTAACTTTATTGGGATTCTTTCAGAGAAAGTTGACAATACAAGAACTTGCATGTTATCAAGAATACGCCCATTATTCCCTTCTTACTTGTTAAAACTTTCTAGTGAAAAAATGCCATTAGAATGAGCCCTATTTATGCATTGTTAGGGGATAGAGAGGTTGGAAGTCTTTCTGCTTAAAACAATCCTGTAAACTTACCATTCATACATATCAAAAGGGAGCTCACTCTGAACATAGCTTGTTTACAAGCCTCAGCATCTGTAAGTATAAAAGACACAATTTTCTTTTACTCATTCATGAATGAATTTAACATCTAGTCAACAATGTTTTCATAAGGACTGAATCAAGCAAAAAATGACATTTTACATTTCTAACCTTATAAAACTAAAAAGAATTGCTTTAAAAAAGGCTTTTTAACTCTTAAATGTTCTCAATTATTTGTAACAGATGTCATAACAACTTATAACTCAAAATGTCAAGTACGTCAATGAAAACTGCATAATTGATTCATTAATAATGAAATCTATGTAAAAGAAAGAAAACATGCTGATACTTAACTTTAAAATTGCAACAACATTTCCATAAATTATGTTGTCTGCTACAAAGGTTTAAAAGTGTTTGTATTAAAAAATGGGGTTAAAGGAATGATCGAGTTAAACAAAACGTGCATGAGATATTAGAAAATTTAGATGTACATTATTTAAAATAAGTAAGACGGTACTTCAGTTATTTAATGATGCAAGGCTTATAAGCAGGTATTCAACAGCCTCAAAACAATGACCTTAATTTTTCAAAAGTCAGCCAAAAGTCAGCCAACCCAAATTCCTCTTATGCAAACCTGAATCCATCTGCTTCTTTTACAAAAGTTACAGAGACTCCTGTTCTATACTTTTAATAGCCCAAAATCTATATTTACCTGTATCTTGACAAGCCTTTGAGAGTCGATCACACAACAGTTCTACAAGGTCTTCATCACTACAAATGCTTCTCATACCAGATATCTGTAATACAAATTTAACACATTCTATTCTTACAACCAGGGATCAGGAAATCTACAAATCCCAATCAGTCCGGGAAACGGCCGAAAACCCTTCAAACCCTACCCCCACCCGCCCCCAAAAAATCTAAAAAAAATTCATGCATCTAACCATACATTTTGCTTTATTTAAAAGTATAAAAAAAAATTTGAGATAACATTGATTATAACCTTTATTTTGTTTCTAATTTCTTAGTTTTATTGATTATCTTAGAAGTGTATGATCAAATAGAAGGTAAATAGGATCAAATGTGGTCTGTTTGTTTCCTAACTCATTGTAAAGAACCGAGCAAATGAACCTCTCAAAGACACAAACACATCTGATCAGTAAAAAACACTGTCATTCACTGAGCGGTTGTGTTGTCTATATATATACCAGCATGTTCTCTCAAACAATGCATTAGGTTCCTAATTTGCATAAACGTTCAACCAACGTTACCTAACTCCCACTTCCGAGAAGACTCGTCTCGAGTCTTGGCCCTTGGGAGATACATGGGGAAGGCAACTCCGATAGAAGGAGAAGTCTTAATCCCACCGCTGCCACCAATGTTACGAACCGAGCAAATGGACCTCTCAAATACACAAACACATCCAATCAGTGAAAAAAACACTGCCATTCACTGAGCGGTTGTGTTGTCTGTATATATAATAGCATGTTCTCTCAAACCATGCATTAGGTTCCTAATTTGCATAAACGTTCAACGAATGTTACATCATCAAGACTCCCATTTGATGGCTCCCAATATGGCAAATAAACTGTTTGATATCTAAAAATCGTGTTGCGTGGGCGATATAACCATAAACATACTTTTTGTCACTGTTTGAAATTTAGAGCTTTAGCGAATTGAATTATGGAGTATGAAACACAACATCTCTCCAACAATATTTGTTAAAAACTATTGTACCCTGTAACTATTGGAAAAAATACTCATTATGTGCATTTTCTTTCTCCGTCATATCTATTTCAGAAGTCTTCTACTGGATTTGTAAAATAAGTTTATACAATGAAGGTCTAAAGTTGCTCAGTTTACCTCTCCAAAGAATCTGCTTCTAAGACTAAGATTTGCCATGAAGCTTGAACTGTCTGTTGTGACACACTTTGGTCTGCGATCCAAGGTGGATGTCTGAAAAGGAAATAACATTTCATTTTAGTTAAGGCCTGTCATTATGTCACATGTTAACAGGTATTGCTATTACATTCAACTCACAGACACCACTCTTTTCTCACCCATTTTTTTTTCAGGAGTTTATGTTCTAGGGCCGAGTTGAAATAATATCATAAAGTATAACAATTAGCATGCATTTTAATGATATCAAGCACAAGAAGTCAATGTCAAAGTTGGCAAAATATTTTGTTCCAATTGTCTCTTGAGTTTTTGCATAAAAAGGAATTGAAATGTGTCTTTAGTTGGAAAACATTCAAGTTACTGGTATACTGAATAGAACATTTATAAGTCAGAAAAAATGTCATTTGAAACAATACCGGTTTTTGTATTTTTGTAACAAAGAGTAGTTTTTGAAAGCATAATTGATTCAGGAAAAGTCAATACATGTATATCTAAGTATGTACATTCTATCTGCCGTAGATCTCAAAACCATTGCCACTCTTTTGGATATAAATGCTTATTAATTCATTGTATTAATGTTCTTAAAACTTAAAAACATATCAATTTGGCATTCAATTGGTATTTTCTGGTGCATATCATACAACAGTACAGTTGTAAAGAAATTAATTCTTAAAAGATTTTCATTACATAAGTGATTAAGTAGCTTTAACCCTTTCCCGTGGTGATCAATTTGCTGCGGTTGATGTTCAAATAAAAGAGATAAAATCAATCTACCAAAACTATGTCATTGAAAATTAAGCAAAGAAAACATTTCGACCAATGAGGAAGTTGTTTATGACTTGCATATTCTGTCCTTACTACACCTTTGTAACAAAGAAAAGATTGCATGAGTCAACTGGTCAATAAAAGAGTAAACAACAAGGTTTATAATCATATTTCATTTCACCATGAACGTTTTTCTTTAGAACTTCTGGAAAGAGAGGTTTTTCTACAAATAGGTAGAAATGATCTGATCTCGACTGAAATGTTTCACCCTATCTCCCAAATCAACACATTTTCAAGCACATTTTTTCAAGTAAGTTTTTATACTTTATAAATTCCTCTACATTAGTTTTTAATTTGGACCAGTTACAAAAACACATATGGAGGATTGGGTTCAGTAGATATTAGAGTGGCCACATTCATTATGGTTGATAAAGACAAACATCCATTTGACCTGCAGGCAACTCAATTATGGCATTTAACAAATTATTCAGATAAAAGTAGTTGTAACCTTCCAATGCCTTGCTGTATTCAAAATAAAAACAAAAACAAAAAGTTTTGGTTATTTGAACTATTGCTAGTGGTTTTTAAGCTGGATTTATTTGAGATTTCAAAAACGTTTCTGCTATTTCATAACTTTCACAGCATGTATGTGTGTTTTTTTTGCCTCAACCTCTGCTAAACACTCTTTTATATTCATCAACAATTGTAGAGGAAATAAAAGCTTTAGATAGAAAGCTTGTGACATTTTTCATGCTAGGTCACTTATACTATTGCAATAGATATGCAAATGAAGTCATCAGAACTTCTAGGTAAATAATCTCATCAAGTCGTTCAATTTATACCACCAAATTATATAGATACTGAATCCAGGTCAATGAACCCTTAAAGTGCTAGAACAGACTTCATGCTTATACAAACAGTAAGATCCAGGCCAGCTGCCAAGTAAATTGGCGGCTGGCCTGTGATCTAACCTGTTTGCTACTCAATGTATCTTTCCTCATCAAATCAAGCAGATATTTTAGGTTTTGGAAAGCAGATGGCATCGAAATCAAATTTTAGAAAATTACCCAGCATTCTAAGAGTTAAATCACCAGGATATACTTGTAAGTCAGTTTTATCACCAGAATAACTAAGTCAAGTCTACCCAAAGGAAAGCTAGGTTTTTCATACCAGCAGGATAGGATGTTAAACTGGTCTATACCACAAGGAAAGTTTGATAAGTTATATGAACAGCATAAGGTCAGTATGAAATCAGCAGAGCTTTTTAAATCATATTACAAGGATACATCTGTAAACTACACAGTCTAGTTAGCTATGTAGACTATGTATCCCCAAGATATCAATTTCAATAAAACATAGGTGTAGTCAGCGCATGAACATAACATACTGGGTATTTGGTTATTTTATCTGTATGGTATTTGCTATACTTCGTTTTTCCATGCCTTAACCCAAAACACAATGGGAAGGTAAAGCAAGGTATGACCTCTAATCAGGCATGCAAAATCATTCAAAGAAAAATAGGAAATTAATGAATAGATACATATTTTTTAAAAATATCCTTACCAGTAAAGATTCCTGTTGGCAATATTGTTAAGTCACATGAGCTGGTTTTTAAACAGAATGTAATGAAATGCGTTGCTGCTAAAAGTATAATCATAATTTTACATTCATTCTTTTCACCAGCATTCAAAAAATTCTGTAATTAAGTTGTTAATCAATTACAAAGTCCATGAAGACAGGATAGGTAAATACAAAATTTGCCAAAATAAATCATGTCAATGAATGCTTGAAAATGTCTGACTTAATTCTTAAGTAGTTTTGATAATTTTTTTGTTATCAAAGCAAAGCTTGATCTTAATCTATGGCCAGCAATCATTGTACATTGTGTCCATTTCTCTGGCCTAGCTGTTCCAGCTATGTACTACAAATCACAAGGTCATTCTGCATATGGGCTCAAGCTTCAGTACCCATTAGATTTGGACTTTCATGAGAGATAGTCTCCAACCTGACTTACTGAGTACCTATGGTTCAATTCCCCTTTATAGCCCCTATGGATAAGCCCTTTTTGCTTTACAAGTACGTTTTTCCATCTAGCTAAGTATGAGTTTGTTACCAAAGATGCATAAATTGATAAAATTCTGCTGTATACAAAGCATTTACCCTTTAACAAACGCCAAATTTTCAACTGTCCCAAATTGAAAGAGTTTGCAGCCGCCTTCTCAAAATGTGATGAAATTTGAAAATAATCTTCTAGTAGGGCAGAAAACATTGTGGGAAAAGGAAAAATTGCATGTAACGAGCAATTTCTCCTTTTCCAACAATGTTTTCCAGAGTAATCTGCAACATAGTGGTTAAATGTCTTCTAATAGGGCAAAAAACATAGTGGGAAAAGGAAAAATTGCTCATTACGAGCAATTTCTCCTTTTCTCACCTTGTTTTCAAGAGTCATCTGCAAAAAAGTGGGTGAAATGTCAATATTGTTTGGTAATGGGTTAAACGCAGACCAATCTATCAGAGACAAGGCACCATCTTACCCCTAGAGATGCAGCCCCTTTGTTAAATCCTGCATACATCAGTACACTCTCTGTGGCCAGGGCTAGTCCACTATGCTGGAACAGGCCTTGTGCAGTGTTCTCCATCTGCAGCAGATACTCCATGAGGAGTGAACGACTTGTGTTGGGCGCCCACTTTAAGGCCTCATGTAAAATGCTTGAAGTTCTGGCGGCAAAGTCTTTCACAGTTTGCTGAAACAAATAAACATTACTAGGCTGAGAAAGGATCAGGAGGGGATTGTGTTGCTATCAAAATTGCATTTTCTTGAATAAATAAAAACCTTATATTGAGGTATTTCAATTTCAAATCTATCTTCTGGTAAACCATTAATCATTTAACTCATTAGAAACCCTGTACAAGGGTTAAATAATGTTTGTTTGTGTAATTGTTAAAATAATGTGTCTTCCTCACATTGCAAGTAAGTAAAATTCTTATTTCTAATTTACATCATCAATTCATATCTGATAAAAACCAACAAATTTAAGCCTAGTCATTGATAAGTGGTTCAATAAAGCAATCATAGTCATTTTAAGTGTTTCCTACTTGTGTCACAGTATTACTTAAGTCTGCAGTGTTGGTATTTAGAGATGATATTAACTCTTTACTAAACAACAATCTTTGGATAGTTCTAAATTGAGAGAGTTTGAAACTATAAAGGAATAGTTAAAAGAAATAAAAGAAAAAGTTTCCATGTGAAATATTTCTGGAAAAAGAGGAACTGTTTGTCGGAGAGATGTCTTCACTTCCAACACTATTTCAGGTGAACATGTTGTTTAGTTCAGGGACAGAAAATTAAAGAATAACAATACCATAACATATGCTCTTTGACGAGTCTATGCATTACTAAAGTAATTCTTCACTATGAGGGATCTTTTCAAGACAATAACAGGCCCTTCACTATAGTAAGTCCTGCAATTCACAGGCATTGGCTAAAGTCTACCTTTAAACAAACAATATTTATGAACGACTTGCCCTAACTAGTCTAGTGGAGAACTCTAGATTTTTGTAAAGGAGTTGGTTTAGTGCCTTGACTCACCTCCCTCTCTCTAAGATTTTCTTTCACATGTAGTGTGTAGTCTGTGTCTGGAACATAGAACACTGGGGCATGCTGGTGGGGGTCCTAGAAAACACAGTAGTCACAGTTTTGTTTGTATAATGGTATTTCGTTTTCATCCCTTCAACAGTTTGTCAAATCTATGGAGAATGTCTCAATGTTAAATTCTCAAATGGACTGGTCAAGCTGAGAAGAACCACCATCAAAGGAGCCTTAACCTTTTACCAAACACTATATCTTCGACTGTCCCAAATTAAAAGAGTTTGCAGACGACATTTCAAAGTGTGATAAAATTGAAAAATAACCTTCTGATATCGAAGAAAACATTGTGGGAGAAGAAGAAATTGCTTGGTAAGAGTAATTTCTTCTTATCCCATAATGACTCTTAGAGTCAACTGCAACAAACTGGTAAACTGTTTTGTTTTGTAATGGGTTAATGCGTTTTTCTTGCCCAAGCAAAAGACTTTTGTAAAAAAATAGGTTTGTTTATAAGACATCAACAGCAAGGATCATTAAGCAAAGACGGTAATTGAACATAATTTGTCAAAAGGAAATTATGCTCATGATGAACCTCCCTTTGTCACAGAGTTTTTCAAATATCATAGTGTCCAAAGAATATCCAGTATTTATTAGGGAAAGTTTAAGTATTGCGTAACAGTATATATCATATTGTGATGCCAAACTCAAAATTGGTGCAGGAAGGTCAAAAGCTGTACTACCCATAAGGGCTGGTCAAGCTGGGAACACCATTGGCATTCAGTTGGCCAACAGGAAGACTGCCTCTTATTGGAGTCTGAATGATGTCATTGTGATTTGTACCCATGCAGAGAAGAGCTGTGTGATTTCATTTCAACACTTTTACCACTTAACCCTTCCCAAACAATAACGACATTTGACGACTTTGTTGCAGATGACTTTAGAAAACATTGTGGGAAAATTTTTCCTTTTCCCACAATGTTTGCTGCCATATCAGAAGATTACTTTCCAATTTCATCACATTTTGAAATGTCGTCTGCAAACTCTTTCAATTTGGGACAGTCAAAAATGTGTTGTTTGGGAAAGGGTTAATAGCACTAAGGAGGGCAGTCTGATTACTATCTCACAAAGGAAACAGGCTATACAGGGATTCTTATCCATGAAAAAATTCATGATTTCAAGTGTAGCAGTCTAACCACTTGCCATCAAGGAAACTTCTATAACAAAAATAAAACTTACAGATTCCAAGGATTTTGAAAGAAGTTGCAGGATATCTAAACTGGTCTTCAAAACTTTGCCATTCCATAACAAATGTGGAAACCTTGGAGAATAAAATGGTAAAATAGACGGGAGTTTTAAGTTTATAACAATAATGAAAAGTTATTTACAATTAACTATCCACAAAATGCAATCACATATTATATTACATATTGTTTGAGTCACACATCTGACAAAGTCACCTTGTTTTTTGCTTTATAATTCAAACTTATTATCATTCTAGTTTCCTTTGACCTAAAGATATATTATCCTTAGAAGTATAACAACTTTTCAACCTTATAACCAAACATCTTAAATAAGCAGATTTCCAATATCAGATGGATTTAGCATAAGGTGAATATGGAAAGGTTTGTTTCAGGCAATATCCTCCAACTTACTTATCCACAAGTCCAATAAGATATTTGTCAGCCAGACGTCGAATCCTCTCATTCACATGGACAAATTTGACCAATAGAAACTGAGCATGCATCTCCAACTCCATCTCTCGAGCTTCAGTCCTCTCCTAGAAAATAGACATGTTTATTATAACATAACATAATATTACATAACATAATAATATTTATTGCATTATAAACATAACATGTTATATAGCAAGTTTACAAACATTTTAACAGACATGGATTTACAGAAGAACACAATGTAACATAACATAATAAGATTTATTGCATCATAAACATAACATGTTATTTAGCAATTTTACAAACACTTTAACAAAGACATGGATTTACAGAAGAGCTTTTCATTTAAAGGTGTTAACCAATTTTTATTTTGCTGAGCATAATACATATGCTTTGACAGATTTGAAATAGTTTTCTTTGAAGGATTTGATAATAGACTATTAAATTCATGTATATTTGGTCATGTATGATAGTATTTCCTTATATATTTTGATCTTAAATTTGAATGTTTTGAACAAATTAATAAAAAGTGAAATTTGTTTCCTATTTGTCCAGAAAATATGTTATAGGCTTATTGCAAAACTGAAATGACTTCTGGGAGTTCTAAAAACATCTGTTCGAATTTTTGTAAGAATTACCGTAATCACCCTATATGTTCGGTCACCCTTAATGTTCGGACACCATTAATTATTTGACAAAAAAAATTAATTTATTCCTTATTTCGGTCATCCGGAAAATTGAACATTTCTAAAAGTTCGGACATGGTTTATTCAGTTTGTTGTGACATATGTGAGGTCAATATTAACGAAATATCCCATATACAGCATTGCCAGTAAGTTACTATACGACTCATATGTACGGAATAACCATGAAGTTTGGATAGGGAGGAGAGTTGTGTTTCTAAACCTCCCCCTTTCTGCAAACTTTCGGCTTTGATATGACGCCGTCAGCATCCCAAATAGAAAGTCTACGTGTCTACAATTGCACTCCGAAGGCGTGAAAATCAATAACTCCCTGGGTAATCCCCATTGTTTGTCACAGTCTTTTAAACAAAGCGCGTGGCCTTATACGTACACAAAACGTGACCCGAGGGAAGATTTAAATCTATGTGTACATAGTGTCAATAAATTACATAATATACATTAGTTTGTACACGCTTATTCATGGGAGTGTTTTATGCCTGATTAACTCAAAACTTAGAATGTTTGTATAGATATGTTTTTGCAAGTGCGGGCCGTGTTTTAATAGAGCAACTACAGGTCTTTTACCGGACACAGATGCGTAAATCCCCTTGTGCACCCATGCTTTTCCCCAAACCTAGGGTGTCCAACCGTATGCACACTTTTTAAACAAATATCACTAACACATGAAGTTTTAACTTCTTTGTTTCCATCATATGTATACACACACCTAGTTTAAATGGTAAAGCATTAGGTACACATGCTGGGAGAACTATCGATAAAATTTACTCACTCCTTACTTGGAGTTTAAATCTAAAAATAGAACATGGGTTAACTGAATCCATCCCTCCTTTTCTCTAGTGTGTATTTAATCTGCATGTGCCTTTATCAATGATCCTTATCTTGAATCGTCATGAAACAAATAAAAAGGAATATATAGTTAAACATGTAAGTGTTGATTATGTTTTTTATTTGCTTTTCTTTTATTCACAATAATTCAGTGATAAAACCGTAACTCAATACAATCGATATGAATATATTACTTCTTGAATCTAATTGTTTCTTAAGTGGTTATGGTCTGGCATATAGCGCGTCAAGGGACCCACGTTATATTTGTCAACCCCACAAACCTCAAATTGGTGTGATAATCGGGTACCGTTTATCAATTAGCTGCAACTTTCAACTCCTTAAAATGTGAATTGTCAAAACAAATTACCAATTAGCAGCTACCTTCTTTAAATTTACATTCAAAAGTTGTTTGTCAATTCAACTATTTGAAAATTCCCTTTGTCAACTTAATTATCCCAAGTAAAAACTGCGTCGTTTAGGAAGTATAATCACGGGACTTGAATTTGGGATGTGAATGGGTCTAAATTCAAAACGAATGACGTTGATATATTTTGAATTGAGTTGGTCAAGTATAGTACAAAATATTGGATCCCTATAACATCAGACATTTAGAAATATAATTTATTTAAAGTTCGGACATAAAAAATAATAATGATTTAATAATGATAATAATTTTCATTTTGATATTTGGTTTCAATGCCAATTACAAAAAAGATACCCGAAAGAATGAATGAATAAATGGGGTTTTAAGGCACATCGACAGCTATGGTCATTTAGCGCACATTATGATGAGGAGGAAAAACGTTTATTGAATCATTTACAGGTTAAAATGCATTTGGTACCTGAAAGAAATAATGAAATATCTCACAAACCTTTTCAGCTGTAAGCTCTAGGAATTTCTCAAATGTCTTGTTAGCTACTGCTGCAATACAATGCCACATTCCTGGGAATAAAGAAAAGTTGAACATACATAACTATCTATAATGCATACTTTTTATTATGCAGTTGGTACTTTTAACACAGGTATGAAACATTTCAACTACACTTAAGTTTGCAATGCTTGTAATATGGGTCTGTGTTATTAAACACAATTGAAGTAGAGGATAACCATTCAAACCTATCATTGTATCATATATAAAAGTCAGTCATTTGAGAAAAAACAAAAGAAGCAAGCATTTTCTCCTCTGTTACATTGGCATATACTCAGTTTCACAAAGTGAATAGTGTTTTCAAAGTTATTATTGATATCTAGTGTTTTTTCTGCACTGGATAAGTCACAATATTCCATAGCGCATAGCGGGTTTAAGGTTGGAGAGGAATGCTGTTCAAATTATAGTTATGTCATAACTTCAAGTACAACCAATCAGCTATTGGGGCTGTGCTATCAATTTCGACAGTAAAGTTCTGAAAGAAGGAATACTAGCACTCACCAGCTTTATCCTTGTAAATGATGTTATCCTCCAGATATCGAAACATGCCATGGAAAGCTTCTTTAGGGTCATCTGAATAGGTCACTCTGCAAACACATAAACAAACTCATCAGGTTATTACAAAGAGAATCATTTCATCTGTTCTTTTTTAAAGGTGCTTTTTTACACATGAGACAGTTTTCAAGTCAAAATAAAATTAGTTGAAACAATACAGCTTTTTGTATTTTGGAAAAATATTTAATGAAAAATAGCTACTTGACACAAATTTGATTGTAAGTGTGTCAATAAATCTAAGTATGTATAGGCAATGGACTTCAAAAATGTTGCAACACTTTTGGATCTCAATACATATTATTCATTGTAAACACGCTCTTAATACTCAATAACGAAGTAATGTAATTTCCAATGATAATTCTTCTATATGCCTAATACAACAGGAAATCTGCTTCAAAGTTTAAAAGAAATGAATGTCAATATCCGAATTTCCTCACATCTGTTAACAAGCAGCTTTAAATGGCCCATCAACAACAAAGGTCAACAAGGTTGTATTAGCTAAAAAAACATGCACAAATGAAGAAGTATCTTTGTAAAACAGCAAAAAAAATTTAATCCAATCAGCCATGTGAAATTTGTAATTTTTACCATACCAGGGGAACTTTCTGACTATTTCAATTGTCATCTGCTAAGCTGCTTAAATTTTGGACCATGCTTTTTTATATAAACGTTGCATCTCAATGTGATTTAGGTATTAAACTGTGTTACCTATTACTTGCCCTTTATGTATCTAATAGACACTTTGCCAAACATTGTTTAATTAACCGTTTTCTTCATTTTACTTTTTCAAAGCACTTGCAGTATGTTTTACAAACCAATGTGACTAAAAGATCACTAACTCTTACTAAACAATTCCTTCTCACATTACAATGGAATACTGCCTACATCAGAGAGAAAATTTCATTTTTCATACTTTATGATTGCCCACAGCTGTTGCTTTCAAATTTACCCAGTAAAAGAATTCCAAATGAACAAATAGATAAATATTCTACGTTCTACAAAATCAGATTTTAATATCAACTTACTCCTTCCCCCATTTTGAAACTGTACAAATTGAAAGCAACAGTGCATGACAAAAATTTCTAAGAAAAAAACAAAAATATCTTTTTGACATAATGTTTAAATCATTGTAACAAAAAGACATATAATTTAATAGGAAAAATTAACTTTTTGTCACAATGTTTTACAATGTTTCCAGCCACAGAAGGCTGTAAGTGAGATATCATGGAGCAAGTGTTTCACATTGTAGGATGACATATAAAATGTTACCTGAGGATCTCCAGCTTAAATACAGACAGTAGATATGTACACTGCGCAAATGTAAGGTACTTGATGTATTGATCCACCTCTGGGTTATTACCCAACCATGAGCAGATGTTTGTACGCAGATCATTCAGTTCATTCTGCAAAAAGGAAATAACAACATCTGACGGTTTGTACGCATATTATATAGCTTTAATTTTGAAACAAATCAATTCCAACATAGAACTTTTTGTATGTAGATTGTTTAGTTAAATTTGAAACAATTCAATTACAACATTGAACTGTTTGTATGCAGATCACATAGGTCTATTCTGAATCAACCAAAAGAAGTGTTTGTATGCAGATCACATAAGTCTATTCTGAATCAACCAAAAGAAGTGTTTGTATGCAGATCACATAAGTCTATTCTGAATCAACCAAAAGAAGTGTTTGTATGCAGATCACATAAGTCTATTCTGAATCAACCAAAAGAAGTGTTTGTATGCAGATCACATAAGTCTATTCTGAATCAACCAAAAGAAGTGTTTGTATGCAGATCACATAAGTCTATTCTGAATCAACCAAAAGAAGTGTTTGTATGCAGATCACATAAGTCTATTCTAAATCAACCAAAAGAAGTGTTTGTATGCTGATCATTACAGTCATTATAAAACAGAACAAACCCAACATAGCACATACACTTGAGAGCTTGTGTGCATTTACCAGTTCCTATGAATAAATTTGTTTTGACTCATCCCAAGTAGAAACCACTGTAACAGGTGCTTAAAACAAGCATGTCCTTTTTTTGTCAAGATGGCAAAGTCAAAGACTCCCAGTAAAGATGGGAATGAGTTACAAACTGTAACTCCTACTACTGGGACTTATTGGTTACCATAATTTACCTAGTATGAACAATCATGTGAATTCCATTTATTTATATAAGTCATCTTTATGAAGGAAAACGTTATAGGAAATGTTTATAGATATTTCGCTTTGTTTTTGAAGTTATAAACTCCCTAAGAAAGCCCTAACAAAACATATCTTGTTTGTATCTATGACATAGGTTGTGAATTTCAAAAAAATAACTTTAAAATAGTAGCTGTAAAGCGCATATAAGAAAAGAATAAAGCATAAAACAATTTACAGCTGAGGTAAATCCCAAAACACTTACTGGTGAAACAGCATCGTTCCTTAGGGCCACGTTGAACATCAGCTCTGACCTTAAATGACCCTCGGCGATGAGTAAAGGTGACTTAATGGCAATCTGACAGACCCCATCAAACCATTCCCTAGGCCAAATCCCTGTGTCCTCCGCAAACATGAACACAACACAGTACTGCCAGAAATCACGGAACAGTTTTTGTAACCTCGATTTGGGATCTGTGATAGGTGGCATACGTCTTATCAACTGAAAGGCAATTTAGGCTTGTTTATTTTTCAAATCTCAATTAAGTCAATTGTTAAACTAAGTGACTTAAATGATATACTGACTTAACCCATTACCAAACAATAAAGACTTTTGACCACTTTGTTGCAGATGACTCTGGAAAACATTGTTGGAAAGGGAGAAATTGCTCCTAATGAGCAATTTCCCTTTTTCCCACAATGTTTTCTGCCCTATCAGACGATTGTTTTCCAATTTCATTACATTTTGAAATGCCATCTGCAAATTGTTCCAGTTGGGACAGTCGAAAATTTTGCATTTGGTAAAGGGTTAAATAACATATGTGCAGGATGAGAGGAAATGTAGCTAGTGTATTCACTACAGCAATGGTCCTACTACAGGTATGCATCATGTTACCGAGGTGAGAAAAACATATACGCGGGACCTCTGCAAACTGTGCAAACCCTCAATCCACTCACTGAGCTATCTTGCCCGCTTACACATTTAACTCTATCCTGTAAATCAAGACCCTTACAACAATAACATTCTCAAAATGGTGTTTTTGTAGGTAAAGAGTTAATCTATAACAAACCAAATACAAATATATCAAACAGATGCTACATGATGAGTCATTTCAAAAACAAAGGTTTGATGTTGTCCACAAGAAATGGAAACTTAGTATTCTTTTGTAAAAGAATCTATTTCATGAAAATTATATTGTATCGAAATAAAATAATCCAATATTTTTTTTTTTACAAGACACAAAATCTCATATGAGGGAATGTGTTATCCCTTTACCTAAAGCCAAATTTAAGACAGTCCCAAATTAAAAGAGTTTCACGACGACATTTCAAAATGTGTTGAAATTGAAAAATAATCATCTTATAGGGCAGAAAACATTATGGGGAAATGAGATATTGCTCATCACGAGAAAGTTCTCCTTTTCTCACAATGTTTTCCAGAGTTGTCTGCAACAAACTAGTCAAATGTTGTTATTGTATGGAAATGGGTTATGACTTACCACAGCTATCACAGGAATCAACACACCTAGATTCCCCGCACTACTGGATGCCTGAAAAATATATACACATGTTATATCTGTAGAAACCTGTTTATTTTATGTATTTTGATCTTCACACACATGCTGAAGAAGAAACAATAATAATTTATTGGCATTCATTCAACAATTAATACAGTGTATAGTAGACTTAATTGCTTCCTTCATAGAAAATTATCATTATTTTTTTGGGCTATGCTATACATACCTTCATCAAACCTGAATGTTTATCACTCATCCTCTTTGCCTCTAGACCCATGTTTACAAATAGTTCAAGGATATGTATCAAGAAATAATTATTTTTTGGGGCTATGCTATACATACCTTCATCAAACCTGAATGTTTATTACTCATCCTCTTTGCCTCTAGACCCATGTTAACAAATAGTTCAAGGATCTGTATCAATAAATCATTATTATTTTGGGCCCTGCTTTTCATACCTTCATCAAACCTGAATGTTTATCACTCATCCTCTTTGCCTCTAGACCCATGTTTACAAATAGTTCAAGGATATGTATCAAGAAATAATTATTTTTTGGGGCTATGCTATACATACCTTCATCAAACCTGAATGTTTATTACTCATCCTCTTTGCCTCTAGACCCATGTTAACAAATAGTTCAAGGATCTGTATCAATAAATCATTATTATTTTGGGCCCTGCTTTTCATACCTTCATCAAACCTGAATGTTTATCACTCATCCTCTTTGTCTCTAGACCCATGTTAACAAATAGTTCAAGGATTTGTATCAATAAATCATTTTTTGGGGGGGGCTATGCTATACATACCTTCATCAAACCTGAATGTTTATAACTCATCCTCTTTGCCTATAGACCCATGTTAACAAATAGTTCAAGGATATGTATCAAGAAATCATTATTTTTTTGGGCTATGCTATACATACCTTCATCAAACCTGAATGTTTATCACTCATCCTCTTTGCCTCTAGACCCATGTTTACAAATAGTTCAAGGATCCGTATCAGGAAGTCGTTCTGATTCTCCTCGCCTGTTATGTTGGCTGCTATGTTTGCAAAAGCATTAATCACAGCAGATGATACCTGTCTGAAATAATAAAATTGAGTTCAGGGTTTTGTATGGTTCCAGAGTTCAAGAGGGGTATGTCGCAGGTGATTGTTAGAGTAGTCTCCATAAATAAATAAAATGACTCAAGCATGATGAATAAAATCAGGTCGAGATTAAAGTAGTTCACTTGTTACATTGTTATTTCCATTCCAAAGACTTTATTGTGGATACTCCTTAAACTTGTCTCAATGAGACAATCAGATCAAGTTCAACAAAAAAGGTTTTTATGATCAAGTTTTGACACATTGAATGCAGAACTCTGATACACACTACATGTATCTAGACATTTGATACATGAAACTCTCAAAATGAGGTCATTTCAATATGTTCCATTGAAACTTAAACCTCGAGTAACCGAAGCAATTCTGAGATTCTGTGACAGTTATATAAAAAAAATACATGAACAAACCCTACAATTACAGAGGTTTAGGTCTACCCTAGGCCAACAACATTTAAATAAGTGTCATAAGGTAACAATCTGGTAGTTAGGAGATAATCTTTTCATTAGTGTACGGTTCAATACAAGCAACTCATCTTTCAGCAAATTGGTTTCTACAGTCCAACTTGTGTTAAGCAACCATCCTTTGCAGCAGCCAACCTGCTTTAATCAACCACTACAGAAAGTTTCACTGTTAGATTTATAGTGTGCAACAATATGTGTTAAGCAACCAACCTGTCTTAAACAGCTAATTTACTCTGTTCCATAGGATGGCCTCTTAACACAAGTTTGACTGTACTTGATATGAAAAAGGAAATGTTTTATTTGGGTTGGTCTTTTATTTTTTGTCACCAAAGTTGTCGTCTGGTGTTGCTTTCAATTTGAACCAGGCACATCATCATACTTACCTATAACCTTTGACCTTTTCATCTTTGTCTGCATTATTGTAAGGGGAGCTACTTAGATTGCTGATCTGAATGAACATGGCCATCACCTCTTGGTATATGGACGACTGAAACAAAGCACAAAGATTGCTGATCTGAATAAACATGGCCATCACCTCTTGGTATATGGACGACTGAAACAAAGCACAAAGATTGCTGATCTGAATAAACATGGCCATTACCTCTTGGTATATGGACGACTGAAACAAAGCACAAAGATTGCTGATCTGAATGAACATGACCATTACCTCTTGGTATATGGACGACTGAAACAAAGCACAAAGATTGCTGATCTGAATAAACATGGCCATCACCTCTTGGTATATGGACGACTGAAACAAAGCACAAAGATTACTGATCTGAATAAACATGGCCATTACCTCTTGGTATATGGACGACTGAAACAAAGCACAAAGATTACTGATCTGAATAAACATGGCCATCACCTCTTGGTATATGGACGACTGAAACAAAGCACAAAGATTGCTGATCTGAATAAACATGGCCATCACCTCTTGGTATATGGACGACTGAAACAAAGCACAAAGATTGCTGATCTGAATAAACATGGCCATACCTCTTGGTATATGGACGACTGAAACAAAGCACAAAGATTGCTGATCTGAATAAACATGGCCATCACCTCTTGGTATATGGACGACTGAAACAAAGCACAAAGATTACTGATCTGAATAAACATGGCCATCACCTCTTGGTATATGGACGACTGAAACAAAGCACAAAGATTGCTGATCTGAATAAACATGGCCATCACCTCTTGGTATATGGACGACTGAAACAAAGCACAAAGATTGCTGATCTGAATGAACATGGCCATCACCTCTTGGTATATGGACGACTGAAACAAAGCACATAGAATCCTGATCTGAATGAACATGGCCATCACCTCTTGGTATATGGACGACTGAAACAAAGCACATAGAATCCTGCATCATTTTTGTAATTCAACCATTGTATTCACCCTTCCAGCATGTGAATATTGAAAACAGAGACAATGGAAGAAATTATTCATCTATGCCATGTTGAACAGCGCATTAGTTATAAACCAGCAGTTAATGAATCTATCAATGCATCCTGCCTCACCTACACTTCATAACATCCTTTCAATATCATTCACTGATTTTCTACTTGAATTAATTCATTTAATAGCAAGTCAAATATCCTGATAACTTGACTATCTCAAATATTACAAAACAAATGAAGCTAAAGTTTATCTCTTTATAAAGTAAGAGGCAGAAAACATAAGACAGAAAACTAAGCCATCAACCAGTCAAATAAATGTATGAGAAATTATCCATAACAAATCTCCCTTTTTGCCATCATGGTCTTTACTCATTATCATTATGAAAAAGTAGTTCCTGATTGTTGTCTGTCATATACGGTTCAAACAAGAAAAGACTAAACCTTACATATGGAAGAATAGGTTCATATGCATGCTCTTTAACCTGTTACCAAAAGATAACGACATTTGACCAGTTTGTTGCAGACGACTCTGGAAAACATTATGGGGAAAGGAGAAATTGCTCATAGTGAGTAATTGCTACTTTTCATACAACGCTTTCTCCCCTATCAGAAAGATGTTTTTCAATTTCATCACATTTTGAAATGTCGTCTGCAAACTTTCAGTTTGGAACAGTCGAAAATTTAGGGATTGGTGAAGGGTTCAAATTGTGGCAAATCAAAAAAATATTTCAAATAAAGCATTTTTGTCGGTGCCCCAACCATAAAATCTTTGAAACTCGACAAAATTGTGATTTTCTTTTGCTTTCAAGTTGATTTGGTCATAAGTTTCCATATATGGCAATGAGTTTTACAAGATTCATCCTTCGTTTCCTCCTTTTAAAGCATCTACTACTGATAAGAAACCCCTGTGACGAAACAAAATACATATGTAGATCAAAATATGAAATGTTTCCTAATGTCAAAAGGCTTTTAAAAAAATATCTATAAAATGTTTAATATTTTTTTTGCACTTTTTTTGTCGTCTGCTTTTGCTTTCAATTTGGACCAGAGACAAATACCCATGGGAGAATGTGTTAACCCTTTACCAACACCAAATTTTCAAATGTCTCAAATTGAAACTGAAATTTCAAAATGTGATGAAATCGAAAAATAATCGAAAAATAATCTTCTGATAGAGCAGAAAATATTGTGGGAAAAGGAGAAATTGCTCATTAAGAGCAATTTTTCCTTTTCCCACAATGTTTTCCAGAGTCATCTGCAACAAACTATTCAAAATGAGGTTATTGTTTGGTAATGTGTCAAGGGAGAATTGAGTACAATGTATAACTTACACATCCAGCCATGATCATACTGCCCAGTTGGTCCACTATAAGTATATCTAGAGGTGAGGGTGGGGAACAGAACCGCTGTTGGAAGATCTGTAACACCGACGCAACAGTCTTGGGCGTGTCTCGTAGGAACACGGCAACATGCCCAAGGGTCAGGATCGTGTTGGTAGAGATCATTGTGGACTCCCTGTGCAGGAGAAAAACACATGTTTAGTACACGGCAGAAATGCCTCAAACATTCATTTATTAACCGATTACCAGATGCTAAATTTTCGACTGTCCCAAATTGAAAGAGCTTCAAAATGAGATGAAATTGAAAATTAATCTAGTGATAGTGAAGAAAACATTGTATGTAAAGGAGACATTGCAGATTTCCAGAGTCGTCTTCTCGTCGATATTCACCATTTTCTCAAGAAATAATCATACTTTAATGCAATGGTATCTGAGTGAATAAAGACAGTGAGAGTAACCGGAAGTAAGTTTACACCCTCATTTAAAATGATCTACTGTTTTTACTCTGCATGCTAAAGAGAATGCACAAGGGAGATAATAACGTGAAAAACCACTATTGAGCAAATTATCATGACAACAACTATTTTCGTAGTATTATAGATCACTATGTGCCATTCCAGTGTTGACCCCTGTATAGTACATAAACAAGGCTTCATTGCAAGACTATACTAGGTCCTTCAACTTCTCAGGACTTTCTATACTCTTGTACAGAGCTCTCAACTCATATGCATGTGTTATATGTTTATCAACTGCCTGTATACGATACAATAGGGGATACCATTGTTTTATCTGTATTCTATCTACTAATTATTCAAATTCATTAATCATCTTTTTCACTTTCTTGAGCAATTTTAATAAGGTTGGTTCCAATTTTGATAATCTGAAGATCAAAATTTTGGGTATTTATTCAACAAGAAATAAAGAAACTTGCAAAAGATAGTGTAATTCCTTTTTCAAGTTATTGTCATCAGATAAAAATGACTACAATCTTTTGATAATTAAGCAAAGTATAATGCAAGTTATTTTTTTTCCCCAAAATCCCTAGCAAACTAATGCAATGACCATTTTACCCCATCCCCAATACAGGAATATATGGTCAAAATTGATAGAAACAGATTATGATAAAGAGTGTCAATGAAAAATAGCCTTTTTTATCATAGGAGTTGACTGTCCTACATATAGATTAATAAAGTAAGTAAAAAATACCTCAATCTTTTTAGCAAACAATCATTTGAAAAACAACATTCACACCTTACTCCTTTATGGTTCTACTCACTCTTACACCCCTGAAACATCTGTTTTTCAATACAAGTGTAACAAAAGAAAGAATTGCTCATCATTAGCAATTTTTCTTATTGTCACAATGGTTTTTAATAAATTTAATATAAAAACTAATCTTATTTCATCTTTTAATTTCATTTGCTGGATTATTGATGTTGAATAGACAACTATCTCATAATCTGTAAACAACACAAAATAACACCTGATTATATAAATTGTCCAGTTACAATGTAGAAACATGCAAACATTTATTGTCCGAAACTGTTCAATATTTCTTAATGTCCATGAATTGGTTAACCCTTATAGTGCAGGAATCGACATCATGCTTATGCCAACAGGTTAGATCCAGGCCAGCCGCCAAATAAATTGGCGGCTGGCCTGTGATCTAACCTGTTTGCTGCTCCGAGTATCTATCCTCATCAAAATTAAGCAGATGTTTAAGGTTTTGGAAAGTAAACGACACAAGAATCTATTTTTAGAAAATTACCCAGCATTCTAAGGGTTGAAATCATATTCAAGACAAAACAAAGCTATGTAAAGATGAGTCTCGATGTGGTAATTGATTTAAACTTTTCTAGTGGATTAAAATTGGCATATTCAAAATGAGAGTTCATGCAAAGACAAAAAGGGGCAATACTATCTAATGTCTAACACTATAAAAAGGCAGTTGCTATGTCTAAAAGACTGACCAATCACAGGACAGAGACTTGTACCTACATCAAGAATGGCTCTGAAGCAAGACTGCCATGTTAGGATGGAAATGGAAAGAAGCATAAGAGAGAAAAAATAAAAAATAAAAAAAAATCAGACTATAATCTGATAAAGTTATGGCAATATTCACAATAGATCCATGGCGATATTCACAATAGATCCATGGCAATTTTTGCAATAGATCCATGGCGATATTCACAATAGATCCATGGCGATATTCAAAATAGATCCATGGCGATATTCACAATAGATCCATGGTGATATTCACAATAGATCCATGGTGATATTTACAATAGATCCATGGCAGTATTCACAATAGATCCATGGCAATATTCACAATAGATCAGCATATGTCTTAGTTATCAAGAATATGTTGTCTAATGCATGAAAATTGCGGATTTAGATACATTACCAGGGTACTGTTTTACAAAACGACTTAAGGAAAATATTTGCTTAAGGAAAAAATGATATACATGAATATCATCGTATATAAATGTACAATACTGTAATGTCACACATCATTGGAAGCGTCTCAGAGAGACGATTCCAATGATGTGTTACTTTTCAATATTTATGTATTATGTTTTATGAATTATGTTTTATGGGCTGGAGGCCTGAATTTACTGAATAAACTATTGAATTGAATTGAATTGCTTATCTCAATATTGAAAAAGGACAAAGGTTGTTTTGAGCTTAGGCAAATTCTTAGCATTAGATGTTATAAGCTACCCAGAACAATTGTCTACAGTAATAATATACAACTTGAGTGGATACTAATATCAAGCCAAGTTACTCCATAAAACCTAACTTGGACACATCTGCTACAGATGTCTTTAGATATCACTGTGACAAAACCATGAATTA
The DNA here is from genome assembly GCA_947846245.1 of Cerastoderma edule. NCBI lineage: Eukaryota > Metazoa > Mollusca > Bivalvia > Cardiida > Cardiidae > Cerastoderma > Cerastoderma edule. Next base: position 1,769,668 of record OX401411.1, read on the forward strand.
GGCCTAATAAGCAATTTATACTTTTGACACAAACTCAGCTACCTAAAACAACAAAGTAATTATTGTTTTCTCCATGCTATTTTTTTTCAGTCAACTCATGCTTTCACTTTGGATCAGTAACAATTTTCCAAAGAAAGGGGGTGGAGGTGTTTAAAATGGAAAGGAATAATCACATGCAAAGTTAACCAGATGACCAGATGATCGAGTATGTACACACAGATCTGAAGTGACTAAGGAAAAACACATGGTTCCTTCCCAATAACTTTAGTGACATAAACATACATTTGCATTATGCAAAGTCTGTAAGTGTAAAATCATATAGCTGAATATCAAACTTAAGTGATAAGTCTTGGCAGGAAATGTTTCAATAAAGTTTGTAAAAAATTGGATAAGAAACTTTTAGACAAAAGAACAGGTGAGCCCATTACTTCCATTAATTTCTGAATAATCAAGGGCAATACTTTTGAAGTTCTTGGGCAATCTTGCTGGATATCAACCTTAAGCAATATTATGGCAACAAACATTTTTATGAAGTTTGGTATAAAATTGGTTGGAAACTCTGACTAAAAAGAGACCCAAAACATCTGTTTATTTCTGAAAATCAAAATGGATTATGTGACCGACAAACGAAGGCACTGAATGGAATAAAAATGACTCCAATAAGCATATAAATGATGAAAAAAGCTTGGTCTCATTTAAAATGCATACAGAACAAACTGACAAAAATGCAAAAGCAAAACATTAAATTACATTATGAATCGAGACTAAGTTTAATGAGTAAATGTATGTATGAGTTGAACAAGAAAACATCATTTACTTGAAAATCTTTGATGGCAGCATTGGTAAGTAACATATACAGTATACAGAAATAAATATCGTTTACACTTTTAAACTGCCAGCTGCTGATGCTAACAGTTTTTATGGTATGAAATTAAGAACCTCCAGATTCATGTAAAATCATACCATTCTGAATCTGCACACAGGACCCTCCATATGAAGTGTTAGGAGGCCTTTCAGCGATATGCAGGATATAAAGATTTGTCTTACCAACTTCTCAATACAACGAATTTAACTAGTCCAAAATGAAAGCCATTACATAACTGAAAAGTTGTTGTTACCCCGTAAAACACCATACAAACAAAACCAAAATGATAAAAATAGCAGATGGCAAAATAAAGTTTGGAAAAGTAATGCATTTCTTTTGAACTTGGTAAAAACCTTTGCGACAAAAGGATAATTTGCTAAATAAAAAAAAGAAAAAGAAAATTAGTAGATGAAACATTGATATGTATTAGTAGTATTTCTAGAAATGTTCAGTAAATAATATAAGCAATCAAAAGTGTTTAACAAGAGGTAATATAACAACTAACATGTGCACTGTGCCAGAAACAAATCATTCAAAGTGTTTAACAAGAGGTAATATAACAACGAACATGTGCACTGTAACAAAGTGTTTAACAAGAGGTAATATAACAACTAACATGTGCACTGTGCCAGAAACAAATCATTCAAAGGAGTATTAGTAGCATTGGTTTTCATGTGGTCTATTATGCTATAAATTGGAACAATTTATGTTTATTCAGTGTTATGGATAAGTGTGCAACTTATGTTCTTTTAACAATATAACTTAAAAAAAGTATGGTATTCAATAAATCCTATTCCTCAGGTATTTATGAGATAGACCTTGAGAAGTCGATACTGATGAATACTTACACTATAGTGTTAGTCAGGCCAACATGCTTTATTACTGGATCAAATACTTCTTTACAGATTAAAACCTTGATTATTTTTCAATTTGATTTTTTTGGCAAGAGAGAAAAACTTGTCTTGAATCACAAGCCTCCATACACTAATCAAATTTGACCAATTTTGATCTCTTGTGAACAATGCAATAATTATTTCAGTTATACAACAATGACACTGCATCTAGTCCTGTTTTCTGGGCAATCCATTACTTACTCCCACTATCGTGTTTTTGCCATAAAGACATAAAGACATATCTGCTATCAGGGATTAAGATTTGAAACCCATCCAAAACTCCTGACTGTACCATCACAGATAACCGTTCATAAAAAGAGAAATAAAAATGACATATTTGTGAAAAAAGTGGTAGTAACTTATTTAAGCCTTATATTGCTGAAACAACTTCATGCTTATACAAACAGGTTAGATCAAGGCCTGGCTGGCCTGTGATCTAACCTATTTGCTACTCTGAGTATCTTTCCTCATCAAAATTAAGCAGAAGTTTAAGGTTTTGGAATGCAGATGACACAAAAACATACTTTTAGAAAATACGCAGCATTCTAAAGATTAAGACAATACATTTTCCTTGTGTGAAGAACGAAGGAATGAACCTTGCTTTTGTCATAGTAAATTTTAAGATCTGCTTTAAGTGTGTTTAATTATGTAAATTTGAAGTGATGGGTTATGGGAATATAAATATGGGTTACTATAACACTGTATTATAGCACTGAGTAATAAAACTATTTTCTGTTAGTTTCAAATAATGGCTCTTAATTTTAGAGGTGAGAAGTTTCTATGGGAAATATACTTAGTAGGTGATCTAAAGAGTTTGTGAGAACATCTAACCCTTTAACTGTGTAACAAGATTTCTGCTGCAGTTTATCTTCCAATTATCGAGGCAAATAAAATTTGTCTATAAAAAGTAAAAACTAAGAATAAGAAACTGTACAGATTAAACATTTATTTGCATCCATCATTATTTACCTATGTTGGGCGGGCTCTAACCATAATATACAGTTCAGTTAAAGCCAAGTAGAAAATTTTTGTAATTTACTTTGGTCTTTCACTATCCTCAATCAATATCAATGTTTTGTGAACAAGGGTATTTTTTTATTTACAAAAAATCAATCAATCAATGATTATACACCTTATTTGTTTGGTTCTCTTTCCTTAATTTCTGTTTTTGCAGTGTACATGTCAAGTACAAAACTTAATATAAGATTACACAATGTAAAAAATTCTGGCTTTTATCATAATATTTTTGGTTATATCATTAATCAATCATGCTGCTTATAAGTTGAGAAAAAGTACCAAATAAACCAAGACTGAACATAGCATGATATTTTTATTGTGAATTTGCCTCATTAATTTTCACCTGATCTGCAGCAGATATCTCATCTAAGGTTAAAACAGTTAAAGAAAGTTAGCAACGGCACACACACACAAGAAAAGACCAAGAAAACAAAGGTTTGCCTTTCAATGTCAGCATCTGACATTTTCCTGCCGGTCATGTTGATGAATTTCATGACGTTTTTAAGTTGGTTCCAACGCATCTCCGCATTAGTATTTCTCCTAGAGGTCAACACAAAACAAGGTCAAATATGCAAAACAAAAGAAAAACAAAATGCACCAAACAAAAAAGCAGAGTTTAAGATAAAAATTAATGAACTTTAGTGAACAATGTATGCGGAATTTTTCAAAAGTACCTGCGTTTATGTCTAATGGATGTAATATAAATAATCTTTATTCAGCATAATCATTCTAATGCCAAAGGGAGACAACTTAAAATAATGGATTCATTTGTATAATCATAAATAAGCACACAAACTTGTACACTCCTATATTGATGTTTTTGCAGCAGACAAAATAGTCAACACAATAAAATGTTGTCTCATACTTTTTATTTTTGACAAAACTTTTTGTAATTGATTATATGACTGTAAAAGGCAGTTTCAGAAATGCTTACTTTCATACAATAACAAATCTGTTCAAATGGGTATCTATTGTATGAACGATCAGGATACCTGATATAAAATGTTCATATTGTTCACATTATTATCCCAAACTCTGCTATAAAGATTTGTTTAACGCATTACCAAACAATAATGACACTTAACCACTTTGTTGCAGACGACTCTGGAAAACATTGTGGGAAAAGGAGAAATTGCTTGTAACGAGCAACTTCTCCTTTTCCCACAATGTTTCTGCCCTATCCAAAAGTTATGTTCCAATTTCATCACATTTTGAAATGTTGTCTGCAAACTCTTTCAATTTGGGGCTGTGGAACTTTTGGCGTTTGGTAAAGGGTTAAATAACAGAAGGTAAGGCATTCTTCAACCATTCCCAAAACCTAATATATTCATGAAATCATAGATTATAATTATGAAAGGGCATATTTCTACTTTAATTTTAATGTTAAGAGCATGATGATTTATTTCCATGTTAGATACATCGAGAAAAATCCTTGCAGATGACAACCTCTTCAAAAATTTTAATAAAAATAGTCTCAAAGGTGGGATCTAATTAAGTAAAATTGCCATATCTTTATTAAAGATGACTTCTTGCTGCCCAATCAGTATCATCAATACAAGAACAAAGGTTGACAATTAGATTTTGATTTTACTCTTTATCCCAAATATATAATAGACGTGAAAACAAGGAAATTTAAAGCCATGGTGCAATTCTATAATCCTATTCCATCTCGAAAGAAGCAGTCATCATTAGAAAGGTAGATAAAAAAAATACATGAATCAACGTAGGACAACCTTTACCTCTATTCCATATCAAAAGTAGGAGCCTTAATTTGAAAGGTTGATAGATAAATGTATGTATCAACGTAAGCAGGGATCAGGAAATCTCAATGTTTATGTATTCTTAGTTCCAATAATCATATTAATATTGTCCATTCGAAATGAAAGGTAAACATGATCTGAGATCTACTTGTTTTAAGCTCTTCAAGAGTTCCTTTGGCGATTTTCCTGATGTTCTTCAAAGATATTTAACGTTTAAAAATTACGTTGCGTCACCGGGAAAAAGTTTTCAATATCATCACACTTTACACATTAAAATTCTTTGATGTCTAGTAATCTATCAAGTAACTTTACACATTGGACCAAATGTGCATAAATTGATCGGTTTTCGAGGAATAAGGGTGTCATGTGTACTTCTCAATCAAGCGTGCCTGTCTGTTTACAAATTAAACCAGTATTGTAAGGTGGGTAGAGTGTCATATCTGTCTATTATCCGAACTAATTTTTTTCATCAAATCTCAACTTGTAACCGGTCCAGTACAACCAAAATCGGTCCAAAACCGGAAAAAACGGCATTTTCCTGATCCCTGAATGTAAGTGAAATGTGTAACAACATGTCTGTCCCACTCTTAGGGCATGGCACTCTAGCCTGGTAAGAAAATGCACAGGAAATATAAATAAATGAATTCTCAAGGGTAAGTAATAATCTTCCCACAATAATTTCACATTTGCATCAGACATAAAATCGTTAAGAAAAGATTAAAGACCTTTTTCTCTACTTGTAAAATTTGATCTTAAAGAAGCCTATTTCAGATACAATGAACAATTTTTCATCAAGATATGTATCTTCTTCTCCTTCGATTTTTTTTTATTTTTACCATCCTACAAATTAAAAAAAATGTTTGTATCAAGTAATAAAACCTGCTTGTATCAAGCAATGAAACCTGTTTTTGATATGAGGGAATAGATTGAATACACCCTATCTTCAAACTTAGAAAGACATTCAAGCATAACATAACTTAAAAAGGGTTTCTGGATGTAAAACAATGCATGGACGTATTGGTATATGTATATAGGAGACAATATTCATTAGGAATAGGGGAAGACGACAATTAGCCATTTCTCTGTTCTAAAAGGTTTACAGCAGAAGACATTTACACAAACTGACAGGAAGTTAAACCATCAACGCATTTTCTATTGATTAAAAAAATTGTAAATAACCTCATAGAATTGTAGCAGATGTATGTTTCTTGCATCAAATTCGCAATAAAAAATGTTATGAAACACTAATAAGCATGGGTCAACAATCGATCCACATAACAGGGAAAAATACATTCCAACATGTAAAGAAAGCATACAAAAACAACAGAAAATCAGAAATCGAAATAACAAAAGCAATTCATCAAATATCTTGCCATTAAATCTTTGAAAGTAAAAGGCAGAATCTTTATAATTTACATGATAAAAGATCCTTTCTAAGAATTAACTTGAATTAATAATGTCAAGCAATCAAGATTTGTTGCTGGTTGTTAATTATACTCTAAACAAAGTACATATCGCATTTCAATTATTTGTGAAAGAGTGCTTCTCTTATGAAACCAAAAGAAATTAAGCCCAATAGTTATATGGGACTAGAGAAAGATTAATGGTTTAGCCTCATTTCATATCCTTGCCAGGGCAAGACAGTAACATAACTCAACTTTAACTCATGCTTAACATGTTTACAATATCATGGGAGGGTACATCATCAGAAAACGTCCATCTGCACTAAAAACAAGGGATACATTTCAAAAAAGAAACATACGCCTAAATTTGGGAACATTTCAGCAACATACCCCCAAGATTTGGGTACATTTCAGGCATTACTATCTTTGCAATTGATATTTCACATGCAAGAAGCAAGAAGTTCATTTAGTGAAGAAGACATTTGTTGCAGAAGATTAGTTTCCATGTTATGAAAAGGTTTTAGTTTTATCGTTAAATCAAAATGAGGGACTGAGCTGTGGTATAATGACTTTATTGTTTTTTAATTGATTTGTATATTGTCAATCAATGCAATTACTTTGCAATTGGGTCGTAAATAACTATGGAATGTATTGTAACATATAAAAATAATAGGTATTCTTCCAATGCAATGAACTCACTGTTGAAAATCAATAAATACATTTTCCCAGCTCTTTAAGAATTTGAAAATAAATGACACTTACACCAATTTCTAAAGTGACCAAAAGGAATTGAATAATGTGTAAATTAAATTAATATCATTTTGATAAAAGAGCATTTCTTTAATACAGTATGTGCGAAATCTATATTCATAAACAATTTTCAAATGTCCTTGAGAGCAAATGCTTATTATTAAATATAATAAGGAAAAAATTGTGCAACTTAAACTGACATGCAGTTTAAATCCATTCCCTTACATTCCTTTATTTTCCTTTATTTCCTTTTTACTCACCTGTCACTCATCTCTGCCCTGTACAGTCTATTGGAAATGGAGGCTAGGAAAGCCTGTACGCAGTCTGGATCTACTTCTAGACTGGCCTTTAATGCCCTGCACCAAAAAATACAAACAACATGATAAAATCATCTTATTTACCTTATTCTTTTTACCTTATTGTTTATCTTTTTGTTTTTACATTGATTGTGAAGGAAGAATAAAGCTTGTTCAAAGCCACTCTCCATGACTGCTTCCTGGATACTTAACCAGTACTCGCGGAGATTATCAGATTAGTCCCGGAAATTTTCACCTCCCTTAACAGGGATTTTAACCCTGAACCCTCGGTACAAGAGGCTGACCCTCTACCCCTCCACCACTTTTGCACAAAAATATATAATTATCTTTAACAGTCCATTCTGCATATGGGTAGGTGTGACTGCTCCAAATTGAAACAATCAGCAGACGACAAAATAAATCATCAAGAAAAAAAAATTTCTTTACAAATAAAATTCATAATAATAACATATATTCAAAGAATGTTTTACTTTTCATACTTTACTATTATCCTCGCTATTGTCTTATGCTGAATCCTTGATATGTGATAATCATTTCTACTTTCTCTAAGTGTAAATCATTCCATACACTTTACCTGCATATGTTTGTTATTGCGCAATCCCTCACATTCTGTAATGCCTTTGTGAGTTTATCGGAGGGTCCAGGTTTACGTTGGCTGCTCCGTGAATCATCCGTCACTGTTATCTTTATTGTTGGGTGTCCCTCTGGATTGGCATACTTGTTTAGTTTACTAAGAATAGGCGAAGGGCTGACAAGAAAGTCACGGAGAGATGACACCATAGTAGAGGCAAGGTTTGGAAATTGTACCGCCAACTTTCCCAGGGCCTGAAATGTATGAGCTAGGCATATATGAGCTGTTTATATATATATATATGAGTTGTGTTTATATATGGGATGTACATATATCATCTGTACATATATGAGCTGTTTATATATATATATGAGTTGTGTTTATATATGGGATGTACATATATCAACTGTACATATATGAGCTGTACATAAATCAGCTGTACATAATTAAGCTGTACATATATCAGCTGTACATAATTAAGCTGTACATATATCAGCTGGAGATATATGATCTGGACATATATGAGCTTAAATCTTGGACAAACTACAATGGACGTCTAGCAATGCATTTCTTTCAGGAGATGAATGAACAGATTCTGTTAAGTAGACAAATGACCAAGCAGCAGACAATTTTGAAACAGTTGCAACAAACCCTTATGTCCATCATAAACAAATGATCCATTCATAACACACTTTAGCAAACATGTCTTGGTTATGCTTGGGTCATTAAAAAAAAGTCTTCTTATCAGGAAATGGTTTAAAATGAAGTTGACCTATAACAGGTCATTAAACAGTTCCTTAACATGGAATTTTGTGAAAAGTCTAAATTGAAAAATCTGCAGATGATCCCCCATGAATGGAATACCAATGCATTTCAAGGATTTCTTTATTTAAATCAAAAGTTTCTTGTGCAAAAGTTGATTAACCAATTACCAAACAATAACGAGATTTGATCAGTTTGTTGCAGATGACTTTGGAAAACATGGTTGGAAAAGCAATAACAAGCAATTTCTCCTTTCCCATAAAGTTTTCTGCTCTATCAAAAGATTATGTTTCGATTTCATCACATTTTGAAAAGTTTGTCTGCAAACTCTACCAATTTGTGACAGTCGAATATTTGACATTTGGTAAAGGGTTAAGTCATCTGTTCCAGTTATGTCAAGGTGCTTACGTATAAAAGAAAGAGTAATCCAAAGTTGCATTAAGTGTGTATGTTTATGGGTAAGGGTTAAGAGTATTCTTACCTCCAAACACACTAGTAGTATAGGAGTGTGCGGTAGGAGCAGCTTCTTTTCCACATGTGATGACATCTTTTCTGTCAGTTCTAAACACAATTTTTCTGCCTCTGAAAAAGTAAATGGATTGTTCTATTTTTTTTTCTTCAGTTTCGAAATAGGATATATAGTCAAATTTTATACCAATATTCAATAATCTACTTTATTTCCCTCCAAATAGTATCCTATATGTACAATGGATCTCTTATTAGCCTTTTTCTGGTTTGTAAGAATCTCTCTTTGATTCTGTTGTCATCTTTAATTTAATTAGGTTCAAACTGTCAGTTATTTAACCCTTCTCCTGTCATTTTTTTAAGCAGTCAATAAAAAAAAATAACAAAAAGCCAATGTATGCATGGAAATGATAACCTGTCATATTGATTTGATGAAAGTTAAGATCATTGTCATAAACTATTTTAAGAGAAAAAAAATCAAATGTGTATTGCCTTGTAAAAGAATTGAAAACATAGTTTCATTGGAAAACATACTCATGATAAGCTAAATATATCTCTACATGTAACAAGGAACAAGTTTTTTGATATGGTCTTGTTTTATTTTTTAAAGTATGAGCCTTCTTTTAATCTGTTGATGCCAAACATTATTTACTTAACTATATCTTTGTTTAGGGGTAATGGTCGTCGACACCGTTTGATATTTAAGATATTAACCCTTTACCAAACGCCAAATTCATGACTGTCCCAAGTCCAAAGAGTTTGCAGGCGACATTTCAAAACGTAATGAAATTGAAAAAAAATCTTCTGATAGGGCAGAAAACCTTGTGGGAAAAGGAGAAAATTGCTTGTTAAGAGCAATTTGTCCTTTTCCCACAATTTTTTCCAGATTCGCCTGCAATAAATTGGTCAAATGTCATTATTGTCTGGTAAAGGGCTAAAACCATTATTTCATGAGCAAATTCCTTTGTAATGTAGGTTTGAAGACCTGTACAAATATTCAATGAACATCACTGACACCTGCATCACAGATATACAGTGATCCCAGGGTAAGGACATGTCCTCAGAATACTAGCGGTGCTGGTTCAAACCTCATGAGTAGCTTGGTCAATTTGACAACAGTTCAATAAGAGAACTTTCAATGATTCCACTGGTAAAGTACAAAAAGGCAGAATAAAAAGGGATATATCTATAAAATAACAACATTTAACCAGTCTGTTGCAGATGACTCTGGAAAACATTGGGGAATAGGAGAAAGTGCTTGTTCAGAGCAATTTCTCCTTTTCCCAAAGTGTTTTCTGCTATATCAGAAGATTATTTTTCAATTTTATCACATTTTGAAATGTTGTCTGCAAACTCTTTCAATTTGGGACAGTCGAAAATTTGGCATTTGGTAAAGGGTTAAGGAACTGTTTGACAAGTAATATTAAATAACTATTTATAGATTCACACCTGCGTCATCCCTTACTGCCCAGAACATGAGGTCAATACAGGCTGCGCAGCTATACACAATTAGCTCATATGTATGTGGATCAAGCTTGGTATTCGTCTCTTTACTCAGGATGTGCTTCTGCTCCAGGTTCTTTTGAAAGCTTGGCCAGAGCATCTTGGCAAACTTCTCTACTTCCTTCATGAACGGCCCTGGTAAATCTGGACAAAATAGAAGATTATGCTTAATGTGAGTAAAGATTGAACATCATAATTCACACAAACTTTGTTGCACATGCAGCAAAATACAAAGAAAAATACTAGTGTGACAAAAAAGAAATTGCTTACACACAAAAATGATGAGAAACCATTGCAAAATAAGAATCTAGTTGCAACACATTCTCTTTTTGACACAGTAGTCTTTTCCATTAGGTGTCTTTAATAGAGAATTTATGATGGCAAAGGTTAAGCATGCTTGGAGTTTAAAATTTCTGAACTAAACATTCTTACACTTAAATTGCTTTAGATAAGGAAGCAGATGAGGCTTTTGTGTGCAGTATTTTGTACGCCTTTCCAGTGCCTTAATGAGGTAGTTATTATGATAATTTAGGATTGTGTTTAGAAATAAAAAAAGTTAGGAAGGTTAATCGCCCATAAACTTCCCATCTAAGAGAAGAAACAAAACTACTTACTTTTTTCTTGCTCAAGAATATCCCTCAGTAAAGTCACCATAACCAGAGTCAATGCCTCACTGTATGTTTTGTAAGCAAACTTTGCCATACTGCCTCTCTGAAACAAACATAGGAAACAGTTAAAAGATGAAATCTTCAAACACAAACTTGGTCAGGTCTCTTCTCTGATTTATACATAGGAATAGATTAAAGATGGATTGTTCCTACAAAATCCAGTAGTTTACCACTCTGAAACATGCATAGGAAACAGTTTAAAGATGAAATCTTCTTTACAAACTAAGCAATCTTCCACTCTGAAAATTACACAATTAAAAGTTTAAAGATGATACAATTCTAAATTAATGATGCCTTATACAATCTACTCTCGTTATCACGACATCGGATATCTGGATATTCTCAATATGTCGAAGTAAGCTAAATGTCCCGGCTTTTTTACTTCTTTATCTTTATAAAAAAACATTGCATATCTCGATTTTTGTTATCTCGGAAAATCAGATATCTCGGGGTAAAAATCTGACCCGAGTCCCGATTTCACATGAAATTATGGTGGTTTATCTAGAAGTGCGAATTGGTCCTCCTGTCTCCACAAAAGGTGTGACTTATTTTCTTTAATTACCCAGATGCTCCTGCCATTGTGTGGTAGATAATTTGTCTGTTAATTGCGTTAATACCCACACAAGCCTCGTTATCCATTAACACTTAAGTAGGGCATGTCAGTTTAACTGCAAATTATTACACAGTCGCCCACATAGAAGTATTGTTACTTCCTTGTTGTTCCTTTCCTGAGTTGTGGGTACAAACTGGTCAAATGTCGTTATTGTTTGGTAATGGGTTAATTGAAGAATAAATACCTCATCCTCTGTATATCTATCATCAAGCAGTCGGTCTAACCTCTTCAGTAAGTCAGCATTCAGAAACCTCTTAGTCTGAAACATTATTAAATGTAAAGAAATAATTTAAATAAAACCTAGATATTTGTCACATATGACCAGCTACTATACATTTGGAACAGGATAATTTCTATTGCACTCCTCCATAATAATAATATATAGCAAGTTCCATTGATATTCCTTGAAAAACATGAAAATAATTCACAATTAAAACTTTTGGATACTTTGTGACTGTCAGGCAGGTTGAAATATTGTCTCTCAAAAAATGTATTGCCATCAGCAATTGCTTCTTTTTCTACTTTAAATTTCACTAGAAATGTGTCTTTTTTCATTATTCATATCAAATTGAAGGCTTTAGAATGAACACAAACAAATGTTCAACATGTAAACTAGCATTTAATTTTATTTTGCACTATGTAGAAAACAATGTCTCAAAAGGAGAAACTCCTTGACAAATAAATGTGTTTCCACCTTATGTCAATTGTTTTTTAATTAGAGCTTTTATATCAGTGTATATTATACATTAAAGGTATACTGCAAGATGTCAGTAAGTTTTCAACACATTGTATTGTACTTCTAAGATAAGTATATAAATAATGTATAAAATATTACCAGATTCAGCAGAGTCTGATGATTATCTTTAGAGAACTCCAAATGGTCTTGTTCTGGGATAATTTCAATTCCCCACGGCTTGGTTCGCGTAAAACTGGAGCCAATTTTGTTAAAATAAACTTCCTTTGCGTTGGTTTCTTCCTCCCTAGCTGGGCTTGCGCGTGATGTCCCAGTCTGCAGTGGTGATCGTGGGTTACTTTTTGGTGAAGGTGATCGTTCCCTGTGGGATTCATTAAAGTCCATGATGGAGTGTAGGGTGGAGGGACTCGACGGGCTGTCTGGGGTAATCATGTGATACGATAGCGTTCTCGGTAGTATTGGTCTGAATGACGTAAAGGCTTTCATACCCTCTTCAGACTTCTCTGTCATTGGAAGCTTGGACTTTGGTCTGTCCGAGTCAAAGAGTATGGTAATGAGATACTGCCCTTCATCACTGGAACGCCCCAATGCTCGACATAACCCAAGTAGTATTGGAACTGTGCTGGTGCATAGGTCTGTAAAACATTATAAAGGTAACATTTATAACAACAAAACATTCAAATATGATACAACACGTATTTAATCAAATTGGAAAGAGGCCTTGGCCTATTGATTTTGGGAAATTGTATCAATGTAATTGCTAAATTGGGCAACCAAAAAGCCGATGTGACTATCATTTTGGGCAAAACTGCATGATCTGATTGTCAAAGTGGAAAGGTGCTTTTTTAGAGTTATGAGAAACTTTTTTTTCTGTAAACTTTTGTAACTATCTAAATAAGACATTGTTTTAACAAAAAAAACTCTTTAATTAATTGCAATGGTTATATAAATATAAGTCATTAAAACCAGGTGCTCTGAAAGGAGGATGTCTGTAACAACCTTCAAACTTGGCTTAATTAAAACATTGCCCAAAACTTAAAACAGAAAATATGAAAACCTAACCTTTGGAGATTTCCTCCTTTTCTTCACAGAGTGAGCACAATGTCTCCAGCACCTCAAGTTGTGTTGAAATAATCTGCAATAATAAAAAAGGTTTCAAACTTATTTGTATCATGGTTAGGGTTAAGCTGGGTGGTACTAACAAGTCACAAATGAATTATGTCGGACAAAAGTGGGACATAAGCTTGACTTCTATATTAAACTATACTTCAACAGACTTAAATATGGCTAAATACATGCAAAAAAGGATTCAAAATTAACTTTAATAAATACTAGGAGACATAATCTAATTTTTCAAGTTCTTATAGAGCTACCAGCTAACATGCAAAAACAAAGCATGGACTTATAAGCTTCGGCAATTTCCTGCAAACAGGTTATTTCACAATGGGTACATCAGCTTATATAACTACAGGAACAATTGAGTAAACTTTCAATTAATTTCTTTAAGTAGTTATAGAGACACAAGCTTGATAAACAAACATAGCAGCAACATTATCAGAGGAATGTGAATAATAGCTTATGATTTTGGCGGTAAAAGCCCCGGCCTCCGAATCTTATTTCAGAAAGAAGACCAGCATTATTTAAGATAGAAGTCAACTTACTTTATTCCTGCTAATTGGATCACTAAGTGCCACATCACTGAGTATTGTATTCAGACAAAAGCTTAGGCGTTCTGGTCTGGGAAGCTCTGTAAATGGAAAAACAAATCTTATAAGCGCATTTTTTCATAAAGTCAATATTTTTTTTTTCTTATTTGTGATATGTGATTGGTACAAACAAAAACCATCTGCAGACAACAAGTAACAACAAGATATTTTATCTTGGTACTGGGTAGAAATTAATGCAACAAAAGAAGAAAAAATAGAACTTATGACTAAAGGTTATAAAGAAAGTGAATTAAAATCCTTTTTGTTTTCATATGTATATTGTGTTTGGATATTGCTGTGTGTATGTTGTTGTGTAATGGCCTGCAACAGCAAAGCAGGCAAATCTAAATATTCATGAACCCAAATGCATTGAGAGCCCATTTCCTTCCACAAGTCAGCAAGAAGACTGCCTTGCATGAGAGTTTTAACCACCTTCATCAGGTTTTAACCATTTACCAAACACAAATTTTCGACTGTCCCAAATTGAAAGAATTTGCAGACGACATTTCAAAATGTGATAAAATCGGAAAGTAATCTTCTGATAGAGTAGAAAACAGCGGGGGAAAAGGAGAAAATTCTTGTTTCGAGCAATTTCTCCTTTTCCCACAGTGTTTTCCAGAGTCATTTACAGAAAAGTGGTCAAATGTCGTTATTGTTTGGTAAAGGGTTAAACCCAAACCTATTCTTTAAGAGGCAATGTGACAAAAGAAAAAGATTTGGAGCAATTTCTCCTTACCTCACAGTTGTTTCCATACAATGTATGAGAAAATCTTGTCAACTTCATTCTAGATCAACATACAATTAAATTTGGACCAGTCACACATTTATCTATAGTGTAATAGGTTAACACATTTTGTAAGATGGTAAAATATTCATCCTTTATGTTATGGAAACAGTTTGTCTGTTTGTGCCTCCTACATGATGATCCAGCACTGAGTCTTGATAGACTAACATAAGCAGGAATCAAACCTCTCACATCTATGCAGAGGTGGTAAGTCAATTCTGCATTCCCCCAGCTTGTCCAAAAGCGTTAATGAACAAAAGAATTTTTATTAAAATTTACTATATACCGGTAACCATTAAATGGGCAAATGCAGAAAAAGGCTTTGGGATTTACAGACAAGTAATTCAGAACTAGATTTTGCCATCTCTGCTATGTTAGAGGGCATACTTACTAAATCTGTCAACACCTCTAGCCCCATCCACCCATGTAACTTTGGGCAAACTTTTCAGGATGTTCAAAAAGTAGGGCAGCAAAACCTCCTTATACTGGAAACAAAAATAAAGTTTGATTAACCTCCTTGATTCCTTTTTACCCTGTTTCATGTAATTTTTCAAAGATATCTAAGAGAACTAGATAATTCATCAATAAATGAGACAAAAGAAAACAAATTCTCATGATTATTAAATTCTGCAGTTGTCACAATGATATGTCACATTTTGCAATGATACTGATGATCACTTACTGAACTTAAAAAGGAAAAGTTACCATTCCAATCACACAGCAAGTCCCAACTGTTGAATTGAGATGTTTTGGGGCAGAGAGAAGTGAAACATTGAAAGCATGCCCAATTCACTTTTTGGTCCATAGCATAAACATCATAAAGGATTTTTTCCTAATGCCCTATATGTGTTTAATGTGTAAATCAAGTAAATTGAGAGAAAAATGACTGCTTTAACTATAAATCTACAATGAGAGGCCCCAGGCTAAACCACAATGACAAATGTTTAACTTTCCCCTGCCCCATCATGAATACTAATACCAAAACATAGAAACATCAATCTTACCTGTAGTCCAGATTCCAAAAAATATATCCCAAGCGCAACAATTGCATCTTGTCCTCTCTGATCAATGGTTAGAGGTCCCTGTGGGTTATCTGATGGACAGTGACCCTGCAGCTTTGATACCTTGATAGAAAATAAAATCTTGTTTAACATTCTGAACAACTTTTATCCTGGTATCAGAGAAGACAGAGGGCCTCTGGGCCGCAAGACCAAATTCCTAACTGCTGCTGCTAATTCCAGGAGACCTGTGTTTGATTCCTTTTGGTTACAAGTACATAGGTCTCTAGGAGCAGTTCTAATAGTCTCAATAAAGATCCATAATAGAAGCTTTCCTCAACATTTGGACATTTATTGTGCTTCGCTAAGGCGTCAGTCAATATAGCAATAGCCTTCAAGACCAGATATCTGGACTATTACTTCTAATTGATATTGTGGAAGACCTTTTACATACACAGCTTGTCAACTAAAAGGGTAGATTCTGGAATTATGCAAGATCTATTCTGAGCAGTCAATGTTAACATTCTCGATATGTGATGGTTTGTCTTGGATGTCCAGAAAAGCTTATCTACCAGAGGGCATAAAGCAACTAGACAAACTCAAGGCGAACATAAGAATCATCTTAACAAGTTACTAAAACTTTATATAGTAAATGAATGAGCAATACAGAGTTGTCATAAATTTTTCGAATAAGAGGCCAACTTTCGATTTGAGGAGGCCAATGAAGCAATAACCTCACAAAAACTAGGTGCTTTTTATGACCACCTTTCATATTTTTTGTTATTTAAGCCGACTTAAAAGCCATTTGAAGCAGTCAAATTTGCCTCCAGAAGGCTCAGGTGATAGACTAAGTGTACCATTGCCTGAGCGTACCAGGTCTTAGCGTACAATTTTCAACGTAAAGTGTACCACTGTACAAGAATCTAGCGTACCATGCATAAATATATATAGAAACATTATTTATTTGTTATACTGTTTTGTTTAAGGAGATAGAAATGATTTTAGATGGTAGTTTATTATCAACAATATATCAATTTACATAAAAGTTCAAGTGTTACATACAAAATCAAACTGCAAAATCGATGATGTGGATTTGTTTGCCAAACATGCTTATACCTCCATCATCAATCAACATTGAAATACCATAAGGCAAACAATTGGGTAATTATCTGGAACTGCTCAAACATTCACAACTACCTAACTGATAAAAGTAACTTTTTTTTTAAACTTTGTCACTAAATAAATCTTACAAATAACTTCAAAAACGAATAAAACTTTATGGCAATACTATACTTGAATGTAATGCTATTTTAGCAGTAGACTGTACTTATAATGAAGCGATACATTTTTTGTATGGTACGCTAAGACCGAAAGTGGTACACTTATTAGTGACTTGGGCTATGGTACATTAAGGCAATGGTATACTTAGTCTATAATCCGCTGGCTCTTAAAGACAACTTGTAATAGTTAAAGTCTAGCTGAGACCATCAAAGTGAAACTGTAACTCTCCTCTACATAGGAACCTCTAGAACTTCAGAAGAAGATAGGTTTTGAGTTCATGCCTGAGTTTTCAGTTCTCATATGTTCTCCAAAATAACTCATAGTCTCCAGGTATGCAAGCATCGTTATCTCAATCATACAGAGCAGATCATTTATACACCCCCATTCATCGAGACCGTACATCCAGTTAAAAATTATCATAAAAATATGAACCAGAAATATGTTACCCCACCCATCATCATCAACAACAGCATCTGTCAAATTGTAGTGTTTTGAATAATTCTATGAGGTCTTTAGATATAATAAACAATGGAAACGTATCTTACATGTTGCCACGGCGAGGGCTTTAATGAAGCTAGGGATCTAGCCAGTTGGTTTAGAGATTTGGAGAAAAGGTTGTTTTCTCCCATTTTCGTGTTTACTCTTCCATGCGTCTGAAAACGTTTCGCTACAAATAGATTCGTTGGCCGTTTGTTTCGAGTGTTACTTGATTACCGGTTTGATATTCATTCTGAAGTAGCAAAAACAGGTCTAGGTATCCGCCTTGGAAGCCCTGTTATTCATGAATTATTTGTTCCATCTATATTGCCTAAAACAAAACCTTTCCCCATTTAAAGTTTGAATTTTATGAAAGGAACAAGTTCTACAAAGATGATGAAACATGGAGTCCATGAAACATGACTGTGAAAACTCGTTTTAATCTTCGTGTTATTGAACCAAAGTTATTATATAAATGAAACTGAAAAACCTCGAGAGCATTGTCAAGTTTTGCCATTAGTTGATTGATTGATTGGTTGGTTGGTTGATTGATTGATTGGTTGGTTGGTTGGTTGGTTGATCGGTTGGTTGGTTGATTGGTTGATTCAGATTGGTTGGTTGGTTGGTTCGTTCGTTCGTTCGTGTTCGTTCGTTCATTCGTTCGTTCATTCAGAGACATTCATTCAGAGACATTCAGAGACATTCATTCATTCATTCATTCATTCATTCATTCGTTCATTCGTCCATTCGTCCATTCATTCATTCATTGGTTCGTTCGTTCGTTCGTTCGTTTGTCCGTCCGTCCGTCCGTCCGTCCGTTCGTTCGTTCGTTCGTTCGTTCGTTCGTCCGTCCGTTCGTCCGTCCGTCCGTCCGTCCGTCCGTCCGTTCGTTCGTTCGTTCGTTCATTCATTCATTCATTCATTCATTGACTCGATTCTATTTTTTTAGCAAAAGTGGTATAGCTAACTAAAAGCGGTGCACATGTTCCCGGACAGCATACGCTGCTCCTGTTTTGAAATGACCCAACCTCGTTTGCATGCATTTGAAACATACAGCTTTGTTAGATCAAGTTTAAAGAAAAACGAGAGCCTTTGATTGTGGTAGGAAGGTCGTGTCTCCTTTTAAAAAATGAAAAGGGTATGCCTTTCTGGATTAAATGCTGCAATTTTGTTGACTCTGATATTTTATTCCGTGAAACCTGTACTCTCGTTTAATCACGATGGCAGTGCTCATCTTTCCACAATATACTTATTTTCATCCCGTGATCACTAGTGCCGAATCTACCTTCTGTAAGTTTGTGCACGTTTGCACGTTACAGAAACTTATATTAGTGGGTGGGGCAGGGCAGGTCAATGAATACAAATATATGTACATGCATTGACTGAATTCCATCGGTACGGGTAATAGATGCAGTTTTGCAACAACTATGCCTTTGCAGCGTACACAAACAGTATCGACTGAACATTTGATACACGTTGTGGAATAGATGCAATACAGCGACATCGTTAGAAATATGGTATACCGGCCCGTTGGAATTCGGGACACGTGGCGACCGTGCCACCCCATTACTAGTTGAAATATCTAAATGTACAAATAAATCAAATGCGTCGAACATTTGAATTAAAAGTTTACAGAGTGACTCTGGGCTACTCTTTTTCGTACTAGTAAACAATTAGACAAGAATCTACGTGTGTAGCCAATAAAGCAAATTATACTTTTTTATAAAGGTGTGCATCACCAATCCTTACTGATTTGATGAACTAACGGGTGTCTGTTACGTCACTTCTAAAAGGCCGACCCCTGAGAAAACAGTTACCATCACAAGCACTTTAATGAGCATGATTTGAAAAGCTGTTAGATCTTCGGCAAATGTATTCCTTCCTGACTCCATGTAAAAATCGAGAACTTGAAGAAAATTCATAGGCCTACTTATTTTTTTTTTTTTTTTTTTTTTTTGCTTTTTCACTTTTTCATTGATACTTTTACCTCCGGAAAACATTAACACACAAACAGTTACCTCCAAAGCCCGTTTTTCTGTACTATCTTTACAAAAAGTCAAATTAACTGAAAACTCAACTATTCAAAATTAGTGTGTGGCAATGAATTACGGAAATCCCAAAATAGTGTTTTTGTCCAAGGACAAGCAAAGATCATTCAGTTACCTTATTTGACCAATGAAGTAAAATTACAACAAGTCTGAATAATGTCGAAATTGCATTTATCCTTGGACAAGTAGATTGTCTGCAACTTAAATAACCCAGGACAGGCAAGTCGAGCATGAGATTTTCGCATCCCGAACAATAGAATACTTATGGTATGAAACCCAATCAAAAACATGCATTTAATTAAAACAATAAATCGTAACATGAATGATGATGCGCATACAGTGATATGAACCGTGGGCCACATGCCATTTGTGCTTTAGTCCCTCCATGTACATCAAATTACACTTGACTCCATTAAAATAGGCGTTTGGAAGTAATTTCATTTACTCATGATTAAATGCTTTATACACATCATGT
Organism: Cerastoderma edule; assembly: GCA_947846245.1. Lineage (NCBI taxonomy): Eukaryota > Metazoa > Mollusca > Bivalvia > Cardiida > Cardiidae > Cerastoderma > Cerastoderma edule. The sequence continues at coordinate 1,789,718 of OX401411.1, forward strand.
ACATGTTTTGTGCACTGTATTTAAAACAGGTTTCATCGTCCATTAGATTGTTCTAGAACTTCCAGAGAATGGGTGCTTTTGGTAAACGTACCGTTAAAAGCGCATTGATGTCTGCAAAATAACACAATGCCCCAAAATATTCAGTTCTTTTACTTAATTGATGAAGCGCTGGATAATTGAAGAATGCGTAACTCGTTTGTAAATCCAAATTCAGTCTTTTACAAGAATGGTTCCATTTTGATGTAAGCACATTGTTATTAATCACCATATATCGTCTATGATTACGTTTTCGGTATGGACATTTAAGTTCATATATCTCCACAAGTCACTCACCCCTACTGTATAAGGAATTAGAAACTGTCGTGATAAAAGGATACCATGGATTCTGTGCAAAGTTAGCCGTTTCCTGTCATAATAAAACTGATTTGTGTGTCCCAAACTTCACGCGAGAATGCGCCCAAGCGGCCTTAGAATGGAAAGTTCTCGGGAAATCCTACCCCTTATGATGAATACCGGCGCATACATTCTAGGCAAGCTATGCCACTGTAAACGAAAGGGTGGTCACTATGGCCTTTATTAAGACATTTTTTAGTGTTTCTCATTGAGAGCATAGAAAAAATTAAAAACGAGTTGTTAGATGGCATCATGAATATAACAACAAAAAAACATGAATAAGGAAACGTGTCTTGTCAAAGAAGCTCTCAATTTGACAAAACAAATGATTATCTGTTAAATGTTAGAGACGCGTTTTTCCTTTAAGAATATCATGACGGTTCGAAAATAAAATCATAAGCAGACGAAGGGTTACAGAAAAGTTATTTTCACGCTTTAAATAGAAACATTCATTGCTTTTAGCTGAATTTCTAAATCTATTACCCGTTTTGGAGTTGCAGTAGCCAGCCAAATTGAAGAGATAAGCAGATGGAACAAAAACGTGAAAAATTGCATTTCATTTAGAAAATGGGTGGAAACCATCCTGGGTGAAGGAAAACATTGCCGTTTTGAGCAATCATTTACTGTAGCAATTATTTCTTGAACTCTACACTGAAGTTTTCTTCCAGACTTATCAAATTAAAAATGTTCAAAAACGATTATGGGAGGACTGAAATGAAAAAACTGCTACAATTGCCTAATATTTCAATGTTTATTTCTATAGCAACATTTCAGTAACCCAGTGAACACCTAAAACATTAAACAGATCTAGGAATAACGTCCATACTTCTTCATAGGACATGAATCAGATCTTTAATATGAGCATATCTTTATATAACAAACACAAACTGAAGTATTGGAACTCAACTCTTTAATCTTAAACCATCAAATTACAATGGTTTGTTTATGAGAAATGTTATGAACAGTTAGCATGAAATAATACATGACATAGTTAAACAATCATTAGGTTAGCAGTATGCAGTTACGTGGAACACATGGTTCCCTGATAGGCAGTTTATAGCTTGTGTGAGTGATAGATTCGATTCTTGGAGAGATAGAGTACCATAACAGTTTACCTAATTATATTTTCTATATTCTAAAGAGGCCTATTGTTTTCTAAATACATTCCAGAGATATGTTGCATATCCTACTTATGATAGTTAGATCAGTCAGTTTGAAAGTGATATATTTGATACTTTGCAGATAACGTACCTTAACAGCTAACTTTCCCAGACAGCAAACCCCAAACCTTGAATGCTCAGACGACAAAAACTTTTTACAAAAAAAAAAAAGACCTTTCAATGGTTGCACTGGAATGGTTCCAGGGGACGTCATAAAACAACTATTAATTTGTCAAAATCAATGTTTATCAACAAACAAAAACACATTTTGTATTCCAAATATTTGTCAAGTTTAATGTGTGAAGTAAAACGTGTTAAGTCTGAAAGCCTTATCAACCCATATTGATATTGGTTAGGATCTTTGCACCAAAAGTAATTACTGCTTGTTACAAAAATATATCATCTTGTCACAGTAGTTTACAAGTTATCCCTCTTCAAATTGAGTATATATGGAGATTAATCGTGGCATCTTTTACTACATAAAGCATTGTTTCTCTTTCATTGTCTCAAATTCGATGAAAACAGAGACAACACTATAGAGTGTTTAACTTTATTAAGTTAGAAAATATTCATTTAAGAGCCTAAAACTTTATGTTCGAAAAAGCGAACAGTGCAATGTCTCATTTTACAACAATATCTCAAGAAGCAGACATGCCCAATGACTTTTTGCTAGAGGATGAAATGAGAAGGTTCAAAATAACTTAACTCTTCTCTACTTTCTTTGATATGATGGTTCCATTTACAAGCAACCATTGATACCAAAACTAGATTAAGCCGAGAACCAATCACTCAAATGCTACTGATTTGCCCAGTACTGTAATGAAAAAAGCTAAGAGAACTGCTAGGGACGCAATCATATAAAATCAGAAATTCATTGACTGATCAGTTATGGTGTCTATGTATTTACATGTAAAAGCATGTTCCCTATTTAATGTGTCAGGTTCTCAAACTTGCATAAGCATTCCATCAGTCTTACAGTACAACCTACAGATATAGAAGCAGTTCAGTACCACTATTTGTAAAACCTAAAAATAACCCTTTCCCTCATTCATATACATTTTCACACATCTGAAGCAAGTAACTTGAGAACGACTGTGACAAGAAAAGAGAATAATAGGTAAGTGACGTTAATGGGTTAAATTTTTCGGGCAAGGCGTAGGAATTTATTCGGTGAGCCGAAGGCGAACCCAATCAATACCGAAGCCGAACCGAAAAAACTTATCCCATTATCGTCACTAACCTATTATTCTGTTTATCCCGTTACATACCTTTTGAATACCCAATTTCAACGAAACAACAGAGGAAACAGTTTTTATATAACACAAATGAGTATTGCGTGAACAAACATGAATAGTAGTCACGAGACAAATCGTAATGTCATCGAGTGACGTCACACGATGAAAAATGATGTCACACGGTATTCTCTGTCTATGGTAGAGTGGATAAATCTTGATAAGGCATATAGATAAGAGTGATCAAAAAGGTATGGTGGTATATATAATATATGTTCTGAAAGTGCTAATTGTGGAGGATATGACATGTGTTTATTTTGTGTAAAAAGTAATGAAACTGGAGATTTGTCTCTGTGACGTTATTTCCCTAACTAATCTAAATATAGAATTGTTCTTAAGTGCAAAGAGGCAGCAAATAGTTCCGAGTAATACCTTCTATTTCTTCAAATTTAATGATCATCCAATGATGATTTGTAACTTGAAACATTCGATGGATCAAACAGTATCGTTTCATTTCATAGATTTTAACCCCGATGGGCCAGTTTTTGCGTCGCTTGACCATATGCAAATGAAGCAGGTCACGTGTCAACTATCTGTGAATCACTTAGTTTTCACGGCACTTCTTTTCACATCACCTTTTGCACCATGTAACGGGATAAAAATGCTACTTGAAATGAGCTATTTTCCTTTTGTCACAACAGTTTAAGCTCAATATGTCATGACAAATGATTTCATGTTTACCTCATTCTCTACTTGTTTGTTGTGTTTTTTTCCTTTTTTCTTGTGTTTTATTTTCATTATGTTTTTTTTTATAAAAATACATAAAGGTAACAGAATAAACAAAATAGAAAGTCTGTGTCTTTGAATGGGAAAAGTTATCCGGCTCAGTTTCGGATTTACATCTGATTCCCCTTCAGCTCACCAGATAATATTCCTACACCTTGCCAGATTATACTTTCCATTCAAGACACCAACCATATATTCTCTTTATTAGAGCGTGTTTTAGTTTTTCCTTCACTTAATCATGTTTACTTTGATATCAATGCTTCTAATTTCTAGAAATCCTTGACACTTAAACACAATTATGCTGAGAACCAATCACTCCACTGCCAGTCATCTGCACAGTACAACCTCCAGATATAGAAACTGTTCAGTACCACTATTTGTACCAATCGTCCAAACAGCAAGTCTTGTGGCCAAACATGGCTGAGTATATTATGAAAGGTTGTGGGGAGTACATGTCTTCCACTACATGTATTGAAAAATTTGACTGTAGTTTGTGTCACCATAAACAAAACGGAAAGTTTTATAGTCATTGTTGATCTCCAAGGGGAAACTTCTGTTTCTATATCCTCGATATATATCTCCTCTTTCTACAATACAAAAATTGGATTAGGATTAAAACAATTTCAATGTTATTCCAGTTATATTACAGTGGTTAGTTTTCCAATCCATGCTCCAGGTTAGTCCAGATTCCTGGTCTCGAAGGCTATTGCTATATTGACTGACACCTAGTGAAGCACCATAAATGTCCAAATTTTGAAAGAAACTTTGTTCACAACTCATTATTGAGACAAGCTTCAGGTACATGCTCACTAACAAAGCACAATATCTTTACAGAGCCACTGAGTGCTTTCCCTCATGAATATGAGTAATGAGAAATGAATAATTCATGTTGCAATGAAGAAAAAGACAAAGGATAGTTGTAATATGTACAGGTTCAGATTTAGCTGTACTTACTTCGATAACTTTCTTATTTGTTGCTTGCTTAATTGTTTTTGTTTTTTAACATAGTGTCAACAGTTTTTCCATTATGCTGCACTTCCTTGCTTATCATAGATGAAAAAACATCAATAACTTAACCCTTACAGTGCGGAAACTGACATCATGCTTATGCAAACAGGTTGGATCAAGACAAGCTGCCAAATAAATTGGCAGCTGGCATGTGATCTAACCTGTTTGCTACTCTGAGTATATTTCCTCATCAAAATTAAGCAGATATTTAAGATTTTGGAAAGCAGACGACACAAAAGTCTCTTTTTAGAAAATTACCCAGCATTCTAAGAGTTAATTGCCTATATGGGCTGGTCAAGATAAGTAGAACTGAGCATTCCATACATCGGCATAGAGATTTCCTTCTATGAAAATACTGACACGAACTTTTGAACCAGACGAAGAGAGACGGTGTGATTTAAAGTTCTTTACTACCAGGCTGTAGGCTCCCTAAACTTCAATAAAGAAGCTTGTTCACAGATATGAGAAAATTTGGAAGTTAAAAACTAATTTCTTTATAACTTCAAAACAGATATGGTTGTTATATGATAGGCACAGACAAAATAGTCATTTGGAGCATAATTAGATTGATTATGAAATCTTTTAAGTGTGTATACAGTGAATTAACATGTATCCTAATCCAATAGTGTCCCATTGCTTTTGAGAACTACCGCATATAGACCATACATACTTATAAGTATGGTAAAAACCACCATGTTTGATACGCACCTCAAGATGAAAGTTGTGGATAAATCTCTGAACAAAGAACAGAATACTGTACAGACGAACACCCAGTAAAATCATAAACACTGGATTCAGAAACTGCTTCAAGTACATAATCGCTGCCTGGGCTGTGTCTGTCACAAAACAAGTCAAAATATTGAAACCGATATCCCTAAAGGGGAAAAAACCATATCCCTAAAGGGGAAAAACCATATCCCTAAAGGGGAAAAAACCATATCCCTAAAGGGGAAAAAACCATATCCCTAAAGGGGAAAAAACCATATCCCTAAAGGGGAAAAAACCATATCCCTAAAGGGGAAAACCGATATCCCTAAAGGGGAATTTGTGACTTTACCCTTATGACACTGGAACTGACTTCATGCTTATGAAAACAGATTAAATCCAGGCCAGCCGCCAAGTAAATTGGTGGCTAGCCTGCGATTTAACCTGTTTGCTACTCTGAGTATCTGTCCAAAATCAAAATTAGGCAAATATCTAAGGTTTTTGAAAAGCAGATGGCACAAAAATCTGTGTTCATAAAATTACCCAGCATTCTTGTGGTCAATAGAAACAAAGGTAGAAAAAAAAACAAGCATTACAAAAACAAACATTAGTCAATCATATTGGGTACTAGACTATTGTGGTTTAATGATAAATTGCCCATCAGAAGAAGTTTATCCTTTAGTTGCAGTGGTTTTTAAAGCCGGTAACATTAGATGCAGGCAAAGTTAGGTATTATGTAGTAAATGTTTAAACAGCAATATTCTAAGAGTTACTCTCACTTTCATATAGGACTAACTTACCCATTACCACATACATGTATATCTTAAGTTTACAAAACTTTCTTCATCTGAAATGAATTATTCAATTTCCAAGTCTCTGACTATTTCCTACACCATTTAGACAGATGTTTCATGTTTAGATTAAAAAAACATCAAAGTGACAATGTTGATAAAATAATTATGAGAGGTGAAAAACAAATTGTTCAACTTACCAATAGGAACACTCATGATATGTGTGGCAACTTGTAAAAGGGAACCTTTTCTCTTGGCACTGCAAATTTGGAAAGATAAAGCAAATAAGGAGAATTCACATAAAGTTCTTCTATTTCAATAAAAATGCAAAAGCAAACAATTCTAATAATCAAAAGGGCTAAAAATATCCATGGAAAAATGGTATGTATATACATGTACATGTGACCAGGGATCAGGAAAATGTCGATTTTGGACCAAAGACGGTTGTACTTGACCGATTGCAAGTTGAGATTTGATGAAAAAATCGGTCCAAATATTATACGGATATAACAGTGTACATACCTAACATAGGTTTCCAGAATCACATAATTAATCTGTTAATTGTTATCCCCGTGTCAAACAATGCTCGAAATGTGTATAAATTGTGGATAAAAAAGAGATATCAAAGGGTTTTCGGCCGATTCTCGGACCTATTGGGATTTGGAGATTTCCTGATTCCTGCATGTAACTTATAAATAATCATTGTGAGATGTTGTGAAGAGAAGAATTTCATGATAGGTTAATTAACATGTTGTCAAAATGTTTCCAAATGTTACTCGGCCTAATAAGGATTGAAGTTTAATTGGCAATTAAGAGTTAAATATGTGGCAATACAAACCTATGCCATGAAAATGGTTTTCCCAAGGGAGAATGTAACATGGAAACCTCTTCTTTCATGATGTAGAGAATTAATATAGATCCAAATGTCACAAACGCTACATCACTCACAATGCCTGGAATAGATAAACAAAACAAAAATGGTTGTTGAATATTGCAAAGTTCCATTTTCAGTTATCTCACATCACAATTAACATGTCCATAAAGGATAACAATCCTAACTACTTTTTCTCATCACATGTACTTTCAAGTTGGTCTTAAAACTACAAAGATGGTCAAGAAGGGAAGAATAATTATGGTTGATTGTTTAGTCAATAAGATCTTACGAACATTGTCCGCAACGAAGCATAGCTAGAAAAATCCACTTTGGATTTTATGTCCCCTGTGAGGATTCAATCCCGGTTCTCCCGGGTGACAGTCCAAGACATAACCACTGAGCTAAAGAGTCCGCTCAGTTACGCAGAGGTTACATCTTGTCCTGATTGATTGTTGCTATGCTGTAGAGAGTGAGGCGGCTACGTAACACCCCCTCTTATAGAAGTTATCATTTATGATGACGTATAAGCTATTTCGGCTTGTTAGTCCATTTCGGACGAATTAATGGCTCAATGGCCAATCCCGGACGAGCCCCCATCTTATGAACAATGTCCGCAACGAAGCATAGCTAGAAAAATCCACTTTAGATTTCATGTCCCCTGTGGGGATTCGATCCCGGTTCTCCCGGGTGACAGTCCAAGGCATAACCACCGAGCTAAAGAGTCGGCTCAGTAACGCAGAGGTTACATCTTGTCCTGATTGATTGTTGCTATGCTGTAGAGAGTGAGGCGGCTACGTAACAAAGAGAAGAATTTGGCTGAAGAGGAAACCCTGTTGTGCCCAACTCCGGACTTCAATTTCTTAGCCAACAAACAAAAACAAATAAAAGATTTTATCTTTTTCTTACTGAAAAACAAGAATGTTAAGCACCGATTTTGAAAACAAAGATAAAGTTAGTCTATTACAGAGATAGATTATAATTTTTCTCTTAACCGATTATGTTATGTAGAAAATATATGCTTTACTTTAAAATTGCAAGCAGAAACAGAATTACGATGATCATTAAAATTGAGAAAAAATTCTTTTGAGGGTTCAATGCAAGACTATAGTAAGTGCTTCATGTTTGTGAAGGGCTTACTATAGACTTGCGTTGAATCCTCACTTTGTAATATGAATTATAAGTTATTGAGAAAGAAAGGGAAAAATGCTTGTGATGAGAATTTATCCATCTACCACTTTACTTTGATAAATCTTCTGCTGTATGTGAAATTAACCAAGCACACTCTGCCTATCTTCAACTTTGATATTAGTCTGATACAAGTCCTATACTATAAGGTTTACCTTCATGTGACATCCACATCATGTTGTGTGCGGCAAGCATCAAACTAAAACATGCAACCAGCAAAACTACCCTGAAATACAAATAACCAATAATACAGTAAAAACATGCAGTCAGTAACACTATCCTGAAATGCAAATAACTAAGTTAAACATTAAAATATACCATGCAATCAGCAAAACTATTGTAGTAGGGTCACGATTTACAAGGTAGAGTTTAATGTGTGAGAGACCCAGATAGCTCAGTCGGTTGACCATTCGCATGGTTTGTGGAGGCCAAGGTTCAAGTCTTGATCTCGCTGCATGTTTTTTTTTTACCTTGGTTACATTGGTGCCCAACCTAAATGACCCATGATAGCTACAGTGATAGATGCTTCAGATTCGTTCCCCGAACAAAAGCTGTTCCATGGAAATTTGAGACCAATTTCAATTGTTGAGGGATTATGTAGTAGGGGTCTTGATTAAGATATAATTAAATGTGTAAGCGGCCAGAAAGCTCCATTGGTAGAGCATTTGCGTGGTTTGCAGCGTTCCCGGATTTGAGTCCCGGTCTGCCTACATGTTTGTCTCACCTTGGTTATCCTAAAATACAAATAACCTTACATCAGAAACTACCATCCATTCAAACATTGAGACTTTCATTGCTTTCCATCAAAACATCAGACTTTACGTTTTAATCTTCAATACTATCATGCAATAAAAAAGACTAAAACTTGAATATAGAATTAAGTCAGATAGCAGGGATTTTCATCACACCAGTGGAGTTACACAAAAAATGCAGACACTTAGTTTAAACCTTTTTATTTTATTTTACATCATGTTACAACATATCATTAATTCTGCTTCCTGGATATCTTAATAGCAGGGCTTTGTCACTCTTTATAAACAGGGACCTATGAAAGGCACATTCCCAATTAAATATTTTTTTTAAATCATGTAGTTTTCCCAAACTATCAAAGTTTATCCAGCTATTTTGTTTCCCAAATTAGTTAACAGCAATGAAACTTCCCTTAACCCATTACCAAACAATAACAACATTTGACTGGACTGTAGCAGATGACTCTGGAAAACATTACCGGAAAGGAGAAATTGCTCTTATCAAGCAATTTCTCCGTTTCCCATGTTTCTGTCCCATCAGAAGATTATATTTCAATTTCATCATATTTTAAAATGTCGTCTGCAAACTCTTTCAATTTGGGACATTCAAAAATTTGGTGTTTGGTAAAGGGTTAATCAACAGGCTTAGGCCTCTTCCCAATTCAGGGAAAACATGCCCTGAATGGTACTCGCACCAATTAATGACAATTTGTAACATGAACAGTGCTCCTCACAGGATCAAAAACCCATGACCTTCCAATCTAAGAGCCAATAGCTTATCCCGGGACCACTGACATTGATGACTTTGTCATGATCATAAAACCATCCAACATGGGTGAACTTGAATTAGAAGAAGTATGCCATTGAAATAAAGTACATACCAAAACTGTAGATTTGATCCTTCTTCATATATTTTCATCACCAAAACTGCCAAAATGGCATAGCATGATGCAGAAAATAGAGTCAAGATGACCTGCAATAAACAAAAATCATGACTTAAAACGACTTCAAGAAGGAATTTTGAAATGACAAAATTGAATGTAAATCTAAACCAAAGAAATTGTTCACGATCAAACAGGACAAAGGGAGAAATAAGGCATCAATTTCATTAATAAATTATAAAAGGCAACATAGCTCTCAAGTTTTCCAGCATTGTAGTAGAGGCAATGTAAAATTTTGAAGAATTTCAACCTAAAGAATGATCCTGATATGCATAAAAAGTAAAGAAAAGCCAATTTCTCCTTTTTCAACAATAATTTCCAGAGTTGTCTGCAACAAACTGGTATAATATTGTTATTGTTGGGTTATGGGATATACAGTTTGGATGATTTTTACTCAGTGCATAAAAAGAGTAAAACTGAAGGATTTCTACAGTTGACGTTAATCGAGGGTTCAATGGAAGACTATAGTAAGTGCTTCATAAACATGAAGCACTGTAACGTTCGTTGAATGTTTATACAAATTAGGAACCTAATGCAATGTTTAAAGGAACATGCTAGTATATATATATAGACAACACAACCGCTCAGTGTACGACAGTGTTTCTCACTGATCGGATGTGTTTGTGTCTTTGAGAGGTTGATTTGCTCGGTTCTTTACAGCACTTACTATAGTATTGTACTGAACCCATGATTTGTCCCACTTACCTTCCATTTCCATGCTTCGTCCTCATCATCCTGTATATTCTCGGCACATTGACGACTACAGTGCATCACAAAGTTGAGCCCAAGGACAATCTCGTTCACCATAAGGAAAGGATCAGACAGCCACAATAGCTTATCATACAGCCATATTACAGGGTAAGGAATGATCCCCACAGGAACATAAATGAGGATCAGTAAAAACAGACACAGGCGGAGATAGGGAATAACACCATACTGAAATAAAGACATGATTTAGTTTATTTGTTTTAAGTTTGACAAAGTTTATTAGGTCTTTGGAAACAAGTATGAGTTGTTTAAAGTAAACAACACATCGTTCCATCAACACATTTTCTACCCCAAATCGCAGACATTTATAACGGGTGCTATCCATTTTTTTTTTTTCTGTTGCTTTTAATTTACAACAGTTACAAATTTCAAAATGGGAAAAGTGGGTTAAAAGTCACTCACCAAGGATCTCGGTACAGCTTCACTTAGAACCGTAAATATGATAATTATAATTGACAACCTTAAAATTGTGTCAATGCCACAAAACGAACCAAAAAAAGGAACCGTTACAATACAAATAAACGGTAAAAACTCGAGGACCCCGAAAAATAATGGGAGACACATTTCTCGTGCAGTGGTCCTTTTGTTTACATCCGACAGCCGGGTTAGTAACTTCCGCATTAATGGTTCCCCGCTTTATTGTTTACGAAATACCGCGAAATACCCGAATGCTACCAAACATACCCAAGCTAAATAAGGTAAAAATATCGAAAAAGATACTAGGTAGTTTTGGATTTGAACTTTAATAACAGTCCCTTGTCTGACAAGTGCCATCTATATAGCTCTATATGTCTCGATCCGGCACTTTCATAAATGGACAGTCAAACAATGTGCTAGACTGGGAACCTGTCCCTCATCTATCTTGTGGAATATTGTGGAGCTTGTAGACAGCGGGGGACAAGTTTAGCAATGTGCCCTCCTCTATTCATGGTGAACCGGACATCTCTATGTAACTAAAGATTGTGGTCGCGATGTAAAAGCCCTGCAAAAATGAACAAATCAATACTACGGATAATTTGCATGTAGTTCTACAAGTCAAAGCCAATTTTGTAACATGCATGACCGACACGGGACATGTACGCTGCAAAACTTATTAGGCCTTCTAGGCTAATGAGAAATAGTGAATAACAATTCATGAGTCTATAACATGCTGCCTACGAAGGTTTGTTTTCGGATGAAATTCTTGTTTTCGGATACAGAGATATTTTCAATTTTCCCAAACACCCATTGAAAGGGCGTTACGTAGAGTGGCTGTGTTCACGAAATGTTGATTACAGGACTTCTTGCAGCGTGTTACATATGATACATTCTAGGTTACCTTCTAGGATGTTGGGAAATCTTCTTAAGTCCCATAGACCTGTTATTCCCCACTATACTTATTGTCTGACTTATTGTCATTACCCAGAGTATCAGTGAAGGACCTGTTACCACAGTCTTTCTTTTTCTTCCATTCCTTTTGTTTCCTCAAATATGACCCGGCCCGGGTATTGGACACGTTACCGTCCACACTTATCCTTTCTGGCATCACATACAAGACTAATTCTTCCACACGTCGGTGGTAAACCTTTAACAAACGCTAAATGTTCGACTGTTTCAAACTGAATGAGTTTACAGACGACATTTCAAAATGTGATGAAATTGAAAAATTATCTTCTGATTGGGCATACAACATTGTGGGAAAAGGAGAAATAGCTCGTTAAGAACAGCTTCTCCTTTTCCCACAATGTTTTCCATAGTCGTCTGTAACAAACTGGTTAAATGTCATTATTGTCTAATGGGTTAAATCGAGTTGGCAAGGACGTGCGGTGTTAGGGTAAAAGATATGCATTGTTTTAGACTTAAATTTTCAAATACTGCATGGCCCGGACGGTCCTTCGGACACCTTTGCCAATTTCGTTAGCGACTGTATATCCGAAATGTTACGGAACCATGACACATGTTCGACCTTAATCCCTAACACCGTCTGTACTTGTTTTTGTGTCTTTTTGGGGTGTGTATGGTGTTTAACGACGTATCAACAATTTCAAGTTTCGAAACGGCTTTTCTGGATCCATCAGTGCTAGGCTAGCGCTCTGAAGTGACTTGTCAATTGTCACTCCCACGAAAGCAGACTCGAATCCGGGACCCTCGAGTTCCAAGTCCACCACATTAACCACTGGGCAACGCAGAGCAATCTGTATGTGTTTGATATGCCAGCAGCAAACGGTTTAACCCTTTACAAAACGCCACATTTTTTAATGTCCCAAATTGAAAGAGTTTACAGACGATATTTCAAAATGTGATGAAATTGAAAAAAACTTATGAGAGAGCAGAAAGCATTGAGAGCAATTTCTCCTTTTCCCACATTGTTTTCAGGGTCGTCTGCAACAAACTGGTCCAATTTCGTTATTGTTTGGTAATGAGTTATGAAATGAAACCATGTTGACGAATTTAAGAATGAATTTCCATAAGCTTAAACGGGGCAACGATTCTCTGCAAATGGTAGTCTCCGTCAAACAATATCATGAAACCATCAATCCATTGGCTAGGTTAAGTGAGACATGCGAGGTTGGGCATTGCGACTTGGATGGCTTTAACCCTTTACCAAACGCCAAATTTTAGACAGTCCCAAGTTGAAAGAGTTTCAGACGACATTTCAAAATGGGATGAATTTGAAAAATAATCTTCTTATAGGCCAGAAAATATTGTGGGAAACGGAGAAATTACTCGTTAAAAGCAATTTCTCCTTTTCCCACAATGTTTTCCAAAGTCGTCTCCAACAAGCTGGTCAGATGTCGTTATTGTTTGGTAAAGGGTTAAGAACTGATGGATTGGTCGATTCGGCATGAACTTCGCTTTCAATCGTAACTAACCAGTGCTCGCGGGGGCAGAGTCGCGAATCCTTGCTAATAAACAATTACTAGGTTAGGATTAAGTAAAATTCCCAAGTTGATTCCACAAACAAATAGGATAAAAAAAATCATTATTAAAATATTTATTAACACAGGGTTTTACATCGCGTCAACATTGTTTCAGTTATGTTGCGATGCCCGAGTCTTAACGATGGAGGATTCTCAACTATCTAATAAACCCTGGTCAAGCCGAATGGAACCACCGACACTCCGTTAGTCAGTCGGGAGACCACCTCTCATGAAAATCCAAACACCATTAACGCGGAGAGGGGCCATGTGATTTCAACTTCTATACTCTAACCACTAGGTCACGGCAGCCCCTACACAAATCATATTGATAAGATGCCATTGGATTGAAAGGAGTATATGAAATCTGGTGATGAAAAACTTATTGAAGCATGGAGGTACTGTTGGCGAACAAGTAGGAACAAAGGAAGGTACACCGACTAATCCGGGATAACTGAATTCCGCAACAACGAAATAACAAGCCGAGAACGTGGACTGGTTCCCATCCGCTTACCCCTACACCAAGACATATCTCTTGACGTTAACAGACCAGGATGCTTACCGTTTTACTACACACCTTATACAGAAAATGTTTGCGCAAGACGAAACTGATAAATATGGATGAAATCTTAAACATTGCATAGTGATACGTCATTGGAAGCGTCTCGGAGACACTATTCCAATGACCTGTTACTTTGCAATATTGCTCAGCCCTATACTGATATAAGAGGAAATGTTTGTTTTTTGATTACGCAAATATTTAGCTTAAACTGTTTAGCAAAACAGTTCCCTGGTCCATTGAATCTTTGAAAGCAATGAATAAACAGATAATAAAGAAACTGTTTGAGTCTTCAACACATTTAATCTTAACAAACAATATGCAACATTTCAAACTTAATCCAGAATCAAAACAATTTGTGCTATAGGAAAGCTACGAAAAATAAGTACAATATCTCAAAACTCAATTGGACTCAATTAGGCAGTATCGTCTAGCGGTATATGGCCGCTCCTAGCGCTGTTATCATCATGAGAGCGAGGTTGACGTAAAGCCCGGATGCTGAGTTGCAGTAATTATCGTTACATGTGCACATCACGCCTTTAATATCTCCCTTCCGGTCATGTCTGCACCAGTCTATAGTCTTCATATCCGGCAGGCAACCTCGACTCACCACTGCAAAACATACATATCACGGGTAATGGTTTTATCTTTGTGTGGGTTTGCACCCAGGTATTACAAAATTTCAATTATTTCTTTCCTTTTTTGCTACTTTATTTTATCTGCAGGGTCTTATGCTGGACACTAAGCCAGCAGTTTTACTTATATTTAGTAATCCCGTAATATAATTTGCTTGTAATAAAGTTTCATGATAATTCTAATTTAATCTCTTTATTTGTAAAAATGTCCCGTTTTTTGCATATTTACGCGTTAACAGAAAAGGCCCAATTCCAGATCGATGAAAGGACCGGAGCCAGTTACATGTGTGTTGGAAGTTTAACGTGAGTTTGACAATTGTAATGTAATAACTTACAATTTCCATTCGTATCATTATGCTCCCGTTACCCAGAGCGCCATAGAAGGCAGCCACTATTACCACTGTGTTTGGTCATTAGTCTGACCTGGCTATTCCAGTTACAATGATATCTACGTTACCTAAAAGACCATAGAAGGCAGCCATTACTACTATTGTTCTTTGGTCTTTGGTGTGACCTTGCTATTCCAGTTGGAATGCTATCCCCGTTACCCAGAGTGCCATTCAGGGAAGCCATTACTATCACTGTGCTTCGGTATTTGGTATGACCTGGCTATTCCAGTTGTACATACGAGACTACAAGCCGTGGGTGATTGGTGCGATCCCCGACTACTTACCCTCTCGGTCCCCCCGTTTAGTGGAGAGTTTATAACAGGAAGTGGTGCACCATTGAACCATCACGTTGTTATCTGTCTTGTCCACCATAAACATCGGACCACATGTCTTCTCCTCTCGGGACGTACATACGAAACAATAAAGCGAGGCCACTGAAATAAACGTTCATCGACGAAATTGAAAGGAAATACATCACCAGCAGACGACGTTTTGATTTTCGAATAAACATACGACAATTTTAAAAGTTTGTGCCATTAAAACTGTTTGTGCATGGTAAGCAAATGCCCTTTGGTCGTATCAACATGATACAAACAATTGCTTTGTATCATAATTTTACCTTTACCAACTTTTTTATGGTGCTTTACGCCTTTATGTAACAGCTTTCCTGGATCCACCAGTACCAAGCTAGGGCCTTGAATAGTCATAGGCCAATCCCACGAAACCAGAGGTGTCGGTGATGCTAAATCACGGGAGGCGGGGACCTCGAGTTTAAAGTCCACAACCCTAACCACTGGGCCACACAGGACCCCAACCTTTACCAATGAATATGTTTTTTAACTGTTCCAAATAGTACATCGAACACCGACATTAGATACAGACCAATAGTGATTGTTTACAACAACGGGATAATCGCTAAAAATCCCATATCTTGGTTTTTCATAACGATGATTCTTAAGATCAAGAAGAACGGATAAAACTAATAACTTGTTAATACTGTTCACAATATAATCATATGAAAGAATGTCGCTGGGAAAATATGTCAGTGTTCACCAATACTAACCCTTATAGTGCTGGAACCGAATTCATGCTTATGCAAACAGGCTAGATCCAGGCCATCCGCAAAGTAAATTGGCGGCTGGCCTGTGACCTAACCTGTTTGCTTCTCTGAGTGTCTTTCCTCATCAAAATTAAGTGGATATTTAAGGTTTTGGAAAGCAGACGACACAAAGGTCTATTTTTAGAAAATGACCCGGCATTCTAAAGGGTAAACAACACCCAATCTAACTTCGAAATTAGTTTATCATGCAAACAAGGGCCTATGCGAGAATGCACTAGTCTAGGGTTACAAATGAGTTGAACCAAGTCTTTTTTATGAAATAGTTAACTTTTACAAAACCAATCGCAGACCACTACTATACTTTTGCACATTACCACCCAACGCCACATGTTTGCGTCTTGCAGAACATCACTTTTAACAAGCAATTTGAAGTCGTCTGCTTAAATAAAAAAAGTGTCATCTGCAGGTGGTAAAGAGTTACGAGCATGTGTTTTTCTTTAAGTACGTGTACTTGAAAAAGAAGCCTCTGCCGTCAAATTGACAGTGTACATGTATTGCTGAAAACAAGCATTTTATCCTCTCGACACAATAGCTTTTACAGTTTTCTCCTGATTTTCCTACATTTATGTTCATACATTCAAACATTGAAGAGCAGAAATGTCTCTTCGTGGTTTATAAGACTTACATGGAGCAAACGCTTTTGGAGCATATTCTTTTCCGATAATCTTTTCGGTAGCAACCAGAATTTCTACTTTTCTACCTTACTAAGTGTATATCTTTTAATTGGTTAAAGCTTTAAAAGTTGTGTTAGGTTTGCAAACTTTCTTAGTTCAAATTTGGGACAGACAAATAACATCGTAAGACACAAAACTAAATCAAGCTAACTTACCTTTCGGAAAACAACAGCACAAAACTGAAACGAAAACCACTAAATGTAGACTTCTGGGGACCATCTTGTCTGTTCAAACTAAAGGTGTGTAGTTATTGAACAGTTTTCTTTACTCAAGCATACGTCACATGCACGTGGAATGCGGGCTTTAATTCAACCCTTCCCTTAACCCATTACCAAACAATAACGACATTTCACCAATTAGTTGCAGACGATTCTGGAAACTGGAAAGACATCGTGGAAAAAAGAAATTGCTCTTAACGAGCAATTTCTCATTTGCCTACAATGTTGTCTGCCCTATCAGACGATTATTTTTTAATTTTTCAACTCATTTTGAAATGTCGTCTGCAAACTCTTTCAATTTGGGAGAGTCGAAAATTTGGCGTTTGGTAAAGGGTAATTGCAGACGATTTGGATATATAATACAGATCCTTTTCAAACACATTCTGACGTGAGTAAATTTGCCTTTCGTGTGCAGCGCTCCTTTTATTACAATGGTTTTAAATTACATATTATTATCTTGACTTTTTGGGGGATGTTTATGTTTCATTATTCCATCCCTAAAACGTTTTCTTTTGCAAATCGCATGTACCATGTTAACCATTGTCCTCTATAGACGCGTTTAAAGCACCTTCAGTAGGGTAGCATTCATGATCAAAGGAGAAATTGGTCGTAATGAACGAGTAATAGCTCTATTTAACACATAGTCATTGAACTAAGACGAACTCTAATTGCAGAACTATTCTGATGTATTTGTTTGTGGATTGTCACTCTTTTGTATGTATATTTTGTTAATGTATGTTGTACAATGGGCCTATGGCCTCTATACTTGAATAAATATGTATATGTCTGTTTTCAATAAAACGCATAGAGTTACTGTTCTCTATGTTAAAACCACAGCATGATATTGTTTTTAATCATGACAAGTAACAGAATATTTTATGTTGAAGAAGTTGGATTACACAGAACGTTCTGTAGACTGTTAGAAGAACGTTAAACAATCGCTACCCGTGAAAATCCCACAAACCGTTCAACTAATGAGGCGAGTCCCCTGGTACCCCGTGTTACATATTTAGTCTATGAAAAGGCAAAAGACCAAGCACATGTTCGTGAGCATTCATGTCATTGAACGTTTCGTTCCATTGTGTTCGACAGGAGCACGTTTGCACTAACCTGTCGTTATTGATGACGTAGACCCGTGAACAGGTTGGTTTCGTTAGGGTCCCAAGATATAACAAATATAAAAGTCATGCAAGCAACTTAGAGATGCTCCGAATTTTACCTGGTACCAATTATTTATTTTCAACGCATAAAGTCAACTATTGAGTAAGTCTAATAGGATGCAGTCAAAATCATGATTATTAAGTTTAAGTTCGGCCCGACTTTATCCAGACTAAGACTTCACAGGCGGAGGAATCACGTGACCAATGTTTACGATCTTATGTCCGAACAAGATGATCGGGCCCATGACGGAACAGGTATTTTTTGCCGTTTTCACCTACTTTTGCCAATGTTAGTCACAATGGCATACGATTCTAAAAAAGTGTCACGTGATTCCCCCGCCTGTTCATATATTTAGAAGGATGTTCAAAATTATTCTTTTAATCAACCACCGAAGTCTCTTTTGAAACACCCCAGGTCTCAAATTCTCAACTCTATCTTCAAACTCTGGCAAAGGTATGGAAATTGTAATCCTGGGGTTCGAGAGTTTTGATGGAAGAATCACATTGTAATATTGTAGAATCAACTGAAACTGTGATGACATAAACAGGTTTTATACTCTTATGAAGTTTAATGTGTTCATGTTGTGTTAAACGATGTGTCAACATTTTTTTTTTCTTCAGATTTCCTTGATTTCTCTAGTACTAGGCAGGGCTCTACTTGTCTTGCCCAAGGACATTCCCATGAAAAACCCCAGCGCCGCTTGTAAGGACTGAACCCAGGACCCCTTGTCACAAGTCCTTCATCGTAATCGCTGGGCAATTCACTTTGCAGCAATGGTGGGGCAAAGCCTAGTTGGGTGTTAACTCTTTACCAAATCGCCAAATTTTCGTCTGTCCAGAATTGAACGAAATTGCTCTCTTATTGCGTGTGATGAAATTGGAAAATAATGTTCTGATAGAGTAGAAAGCATTGTTGGAAAAGGAAAAATTGCTCGTTGCGAGCAATTTCCCATTTTCCTAGTCGCCTGCAATGAAGTGGTAAAATTGGGTATTATTGTTTGGTAATGGGTCAAGAGCGAATTATGTTATACCTCAAGGTCTGTTGCAGACCCGAACAACCATAGGATTAAACAGCAAAATTTCTCTTGGGCAATTATTGACTGGTCAAAAACTAATGAATAAAAGCTACACCAAATGACGGGAGATGCTATAAAAAGCTTTATCATATTATGTATTTACCTATTACTCGTATATGGTCACAATTCATACTTTTGTCCATGTTTGCAGTAGGAGCATAGGTGTATAATTGTAAACTAAGATTTTATGGGTAGCTTAGATAAGGGTTTTACTTTCCAAACATTTCCTATCCAGTATGTTGCATTTTTTTTTTAGGCTGCCGACTGCTTTCCCACATAGATACAATACTTCTGTGTTGAGAGAACAATAAATCTTTTTACATTGGCTTCATTTGACATTGGGAGTATTGGTCGAGATCGGTCAATAACTCAATACCTCTGCATTCAAGGGAGGTTGGGATATTTGTATACCGTCAATGTGTTTACCATTTGTGTGCACCGTGTCGCATTTGTTTGCACTGTGTATCAAATCTACGCACTCAGTGACTGTGTATCGCTCAAGATCAGTCCTTCGTCATGGTGTCCCAAATTTTGGTCGTCAAAATGTACAGATGTGGGGATAAATTACAAAGCCATATTGACATTTTATTATTTAATTCAGAAACAACTTTCATATTTTTTTTATTTTTTCATTTTTTTTAAAAAATTAGAAAAGAACAATTTGAAAAATCACAATCGGAACATGAACTTAAATGAATCAATAAAACTTAATAAATGGCCAATATGTTAAAAAAACTCCTGAACAGATAGTTCCTATGTGATGGCATTACAGAGCCGATTCCTTGTCATCAGCCATCTTGGGATGATTATATGGATAGTGCGCAAAAACCTGTTATCATAAGTCATTTTCAAATAAGCTTAGAAAGAATGAACATTGTTGAAACTTGAATAAATCATTGATAAGCTTTTCATCTTGGTTTTGAGATCTGAATGTTTTATTGTATCAGAAAATCATTTGGGAAAGCTTTGACAAAATGGCTTCACTATTAATCACTTTAAACGAAATTTACCACAAACCATTTAATAATCATCCAATGAAAAAATCCAAAATAAAATGGGACTGTTAGTCCAATCATAAGGGATTACAGAAATAAATTTCTCTACTGATCTCAAAAATAAACCGTAGTGGCTAAAGGAGAACTTACTCATACCAAACACATTTTTTGGTCAAATTTCATTCTGGAGTCTTCAAACATGATTTGCTTCTTTTATCGAGAATAATGAGTATCCACTAAAACAAGGATTTCTTCCAGACGGAGAATTATTTGAAACACAGCTCTCTCCTCCATTATTTAACTGCCCATCGTTGGTGAAGGCAGAATTACATCACAAACCACACATTCATAATGAGATCTAAACTAAATGTCATGATCTGGTTACGAAAAATAAGAGTTACGTTTTAAAGAATGGTACATTAGTGATAAAATTTATTTGCATTTAAAATTCGCGAAAAGACAAGAACATGTGATCGTAAAACCTTATCAATCCATGTACACTAAAATAAAGCATTTTTCAAAGTTGTAACAATTATTTTTGTCAAAATGAGAGGAATTAGCACTCTTGATAAACCATAAGCGAAATTTGCATGGCAAAGCAAAGAGAATGCTTCCTAACAGATATTTAGATAATATACAAAGAGCTTAAGGTACGATTCATATTGCCACTTTCAAGATTATATTTCTTCTCCAAATCACCTTCCTCTGGGTACTCTAGTTAGCATGGATTTCTCTTGACAATTTTAGGAAAACACCCAGAAAACGTACATGATCCAATGCTATTTGCAAACAAGACCTGCATACTCACTTAACTATTACTTTAATCCTTATTCTATCTGAGTATATCTGCCAAATGAATAGGCTAGAGTTAAATGTACAGAGGAGGTATTTTGTTGATGGTTCCACAACCGAAACTAACCTCTTAGTCTTGAAAAGCCATTTCTCCTCCTAGGGTCAAAAGAATTTGACCTTTATCAGACAAACTGGTCAATTAATCGTGAAGTTCTCTTGCCATTTTCAATGAGTACCAAACATTAAACTATTGACTATTTATCAATGATAAACATAACAAACACAATTAACAAAAAAATGACAGAAATGTCCTTCCTGCATGTTATTCATTTTTTTCTGAGAATCCCCTAGGTTCTAAAAACAAACAAAAACTTATAACTATGGTGAAAAGAAAGTAACATCAATCAGTCCTATATACATTAAATCAATGAAATCTTCATAAATGTCCGGATAATGAAACTACACAAATTTAGCAATCTTTGATGTTAACATCTGCAGTTGCAGTAGATAATACTGGCCCAGTAGTTCATTTTCTACTTTTTGTTTCAACAATTCTTACAAGATGATAACGAATTCAAAGTTAAGAAATCAAAACAAAAACATATT
Organism: Cerastoderma edule; assembly: GCA_947846245.1. Classification (NCBI taxonomy): domain Eukaryota; kingdom Metazoa; phylum Mollusca; class Bivalvia; order Cardiida; family Cardiidae; genus Cerastoderma; species Cerastoderma edule. The sequence goes on from OX401411.1 coordinate 1,811,431, forward strand.
TCAATTCAGGACTTGAAAAACATCTTTTGCGGAATGGGTATATACAGTTAATGGCTAAAACAATAATGCTTGTTAATCTCGCTACTAAAAAGTGGTTTGACAGACATTTCCCTGCACTTAATGACAAATCAGTCGCCTTTTACTAACTAACAGTTTGAGTAAAAACAGATCAGTCAAAGACACTGCTATTCTTACACAGTGTTCTCTATCCACAGATTTTAAGGCACTTCATACGCTTTTATATAACGACATCAATCCAAACGGAGAGAATTGCGTAACTGAGACAATGTTGTGTTATCTGTTTGTTCAACACTCCTCGAACACACCCTGGTGGGTTATACATCAATCCTCCTCTACAAGAAGTAAAGGCGATCTGACAGCTCGATTGCTGGATCCCTGTGGATACTCTGACCAACCAGGAAGGCCAACTTGTGGGCGTATTGACATGGAGCTGGTACTCGGATAGTGCCCTGAAATTATATATATAGAGAGATATGAATGTAGGTGAACACACTAAGCCATTGCAACCTATTAAAACAAACTTAACATTTTTGTAGCATAGAAAACACAATATAATTCATAATGTGTTTCTTCTTAGGGATTCAAAAATAGACAACCAGCACTCAATCAGGAATCTACAGCACTTTTTCAATTTGTGAAAACTTTTCCTATGTTAATTACAGGAATTATGTAAAAAGTTCAAGGAAAATTTCGTAACTATACTTAAACCTGTATCACAATAACTGACAAATAAATATTGCTGGTTGATCAACTTCCTGAAGATATAATTGCTTTTATCATCAACATAATGCTCATTTTAGATTGAATAAGAACCATCTAACAAAGAGAGCAGGCAACAAAGATGCTAATATAGGAACTATTTCCTCAAACCTGCTGGACATTAAGCTTAAGTGAGATATTGTGGCCACAGTGGTCTCATTTAAATGAAAAGTAGACATCAAAAAGGATAATGAGCCAAATTCATGATGAACTCCAAGCACATGTCGAGGGTTCAATGCAATACATGTTTATGAAGCAATAACTATAGTCTTGCATTGAACCCTTGATGTGAATTGTATTGGAAGTGGAGGGACAGTATAGTGTTAGGAAGTAAAGAAGCGGTACAGCATGCTACTTACAGGCCAGTTGTAATAGAGATGACACAGCTTGTATGTGAGCCTCTGCATATGGTCCGGTTTGAGACCCAGATTGTCATAGATGATGTTGTAATGAGTTGGTGTCACAGTCCCCTGTCTCACAGACTGAGACACAATGAAGAAGTCATACCTGCAATGTTACAAAAACACACAGAGGCAAATAGAACTTGTTCTGCAAGTCGACAGATCCCAAAACTAGCATATATGCCTGCAACGTTACAAAAACACACATAGGCAAATAAAACTTAAATTGGATAGTCTGCAAGTCGACAGATTCCAAAACTAGCATATATGCCTGCAATGTTACAAAAACACACATCGGCAAATAGAAATTAACCCATTACCAAACAATTACATTAATTGACAAGTTTGTTGCAGATGACTCTGGAAAACATTATTGGAAAAGGAGAAATTGCTCTTAACAATTTCTTATTTTTCCACAATGTTTTCTGCCCCTATCAGAAGATTATTTTTCAATTTCATCACATTCTGAAATGTCGTCTGCAATCTCTTTCAATTTGGGAGTCGAAAATTTTGCATTCTGTAAAGGGTTAATTGGCGAGTCTGCAAGTTGATAGATCCCAATACTAGCATAAATGCACAGTTAATTCCTGTCATCTGGTATGAAATAAGTCGTATGTGTTCCAGCAACTAATGTTCCCCATTTGTTGAGTTGTCTTATGATACAGTGCATTATTATAATATTCTACAGGCAATTAATATAAAACATGTATAAAAGGAGCCTGCATCATGATTCTTAATTGTCAATCTAAGATTTAGTAACACAAGACATCAAAGGTATAACCTTACGAAGTATACTAGATGTTGAACAAGGAAAAACAATTAACAATGTTTCAATGTATTTGTTTTGTGCATCATGGCTTAAGAAATGTTTCTAGATAAAAGCAAACTTTGCTCATTTAGAAATCATAATTCTTATGGATTGATTTCTCTCACAATCCTACTAAAAATCTGTAATCATTTTGCCAACTTTAGACAGGAGACCCTTTTCTACTTATAGCTTGCATGTTGTCAGTTTCTCCAAGATATATCTATATCTTACCATTCTGGTTTTGTGACAGCTGTATCAATAACAGTTCCTGGTGGGGGGTTGGCAAGAGAGTTGTTTACTCGTGCAAAGAATCGAGAGTTGATTCTTTTCTTCACCACAACTACACCAACTTTTGGACTGAAATATTAAATCAATATTGCATTATTTATGTATTTTTTTCCCTTGTCCTTATATTGGAGCCTACATACATTGTTTTTTTCTTTTTAATATCCTAGCAAACACTGATGGGGATGTGGAGAGTATGCATGTATTCAGTTAAAGCATGGACCAGTAAAATGAAATGAATACATACTCAGACCGATTTTGAAATAGGCATAGTTATAGCCACAACTACGCAGACAGGGGGCTCTCCTCAATGTCTGAATGCCATGCATGTCCAAATAAAGGTACACCTATCCTTTGTCTGCTTAAAGATTTAGCAATGATGGCATATTTAACAATGCTTACCTATACATATTATGACAAAGCAATGAAGACTATTTAATGTGTAATTTACATACAACTGCTGCAGTTTCATGTGAAAATAAGATAACAATGTCGTATTTTCTTTTCATTCAATATCCCTACAAGTCCTTATTTTACACAGGGATTAGAAATGGGGAAAAAAACTTTTATTCCTGCTTCAACCATGCACTATGTGCCATCATAAGATCAAACCTTAAGATAACATATTTCGTATATGGTAAGTAAAAGTGGTCATCTCAAGGTTTGATCTCACATAGTAAAGTACCTGACACTAACCACTACACCATTGTAGATCATAAAGATAAAACATACTTGTAGTTCTGTCCACCTGCCCTTCTAAAGGCCTCCAACATCTGGGGAACCTCGTGCTCGTGGACACTCGCTAACTGTCCATCTCCCACGCCATCTCGGTACACAATGATTCGCTCTGGTAAACAACCATTCACTTCATGAAACTTCTCTAAAGCACCTATAGGGAAACGAGAAATAATGGATAAAGACTTGTCTGCAAATTAATCTGTAAGTTTTGTGCATATTGAAAAATATTTATTTAACTCTTTCTTCATGATATATTTATCTTGCAGCATCAGACTATTTAAAATTGGTTTCACAAAAGAAAACATTCATTATAATTTTCCATTAGTGATTCATTCACGATTTATTGCCATTAAGAACGTCCTCACTAAAATGACTATCACCATACTAATATGGAGATAATGGGCAGGTATCTAAAAGAAAATGTAAAAAAATTCTATGAACCACTAAATGTCAAGTTTCTACACATTTGCGACAAGACAATTTTTTTTTCCAACAGTTATTTCAAACAATCTTCCTCATTGAAGCTCTTAGCAGGAGTTTCCAAGGGAATCCACTCCGCAGTAACTATCAGTTGCCATCACTTTAAGAATAGTGTACCTTTTATATTCTCTACCATTCAACATTTTTCTAATGCAGCAACTTAAAAAAAAAAGAAGAGATAAACAAACCAATCATCCTTTGTGTTTCAAAGTTAACTATTCTGTCATTTTTTCAAGAGGAGAAAAATCATAACACAGAAGTCTTGTCATAGAGGTTTACACAACTTGTATTCATCCTTACAGGACTATGCCAGAGACCTTATTTGAAAGCAACAGCAGACGACAACAACTATCAAGTATCCCAGAAAACAACATTCCCTTGTGATTTAAAGTAGAAACCATTCTGATGAAAGGAGAAACTGCTGGTTAACAATCCCCATCATCATATCAGTTGTTTAAACATTTGCAGGGAGATGGTACAAAGTTGAATACTATAATTGGTGTAAGCAAGTTCTTTTCTTTTATTCGCTGTTTATTCTGCATTATTACTTTTTTACCCCTTTACCAGGGGGCCTCCGTGGCCTAGTGGTTAGAGTACAGAACTTGAAATCACATGGCCCCTCTCCGCGTGGGTTCAAATCCTGAGAGGGATATGGATTTTCATAAGAGGCAGTCTCCCGACTGACTTACGGAATGCCGATGGTTCTACCCGCCTTGACCAGCCCTTATGGGCAGTTGAGTATGGGGTCTTCCTCCATCATTAAAAGTCGGGCATCACTACATAACTGAAATAATGTTGATGTGATGTAAAACCCATACGAAAAAAAAACCAACAAAACCTTTACCAAAGCCCAATTTTTTACTGTCCCAAATTGAAAGAATTTGCAGACGACATTTCAGAATGTGATGGTATTGAAAAAATAATCCTTTGATAGGGAAGAAAACATTGTGGGAAAAGGAGTTATTGTTGTTAAGAGCAATTCCTCTTTTTCCAACGTTTTCCAGAGTCATCTGCAACAAACTGGTCAATTGTCTTTATTGTTTGCTAATGGGTTAACATGTTTCCTTTACCACAACTACAGGGAAACAGCTCCTACACTTTCTTATCAGAAACAAGTCAGTTCATCAACTAACTTTGGTCCTAATGTTAGCACACATTCCCTACCTTTATAACACAGTGTTGCTCCATCAACAAGTTCTTGATGATGCGATTGAAATGTTACCCTTGAATAGTAGCGCGTGAGCCGTTTGTTCAAGCTTGACACAAACCCGCCAACTGATCGGCCTTTCTTTGCTGAGTCGTGATATGTATCAATACCGACAACCATAAGATTGTTAAGCTGTGTAAGGAAAGAATGAACAATAACGCAATGAACAAGGTTAAAAGTTTGAAGCTTTAACAAATAACAGTAAACAAAGTGCCAAGAAACAGTCAGATTTGTACAACCGTAGGATATTCATAACAAATGACCAATGGTTGTTACTTTGGGTAATGATTAGATATGAAATTTGCAAAGATATCCCAACCTCTTTCACAGAATTTGATCAGCCAACCATATTCTAATCCTCTAACCCTTAGAATGCTGGATAGTTTTCTAAAAATAGATTGTTGTGTGGTCTTCTTTCCAAAACCTTAAATGTCTGCTTAATTTAAAAAAGTACACAGAGTAGGAGACAGGTTAGATCACAGGCTGGCTGTCAATTTACTTGGCAGCTGGCATTGATCTAACCTGTTTGCATAAGCATGAAGTTGGTTCCAGTACTATAAGAGCTAACCATTTGCAAATTAAATGTAATTAGCAAGTGCATTCAATAGGTTATAGCGTCTCATCAATATTTCTTGGCACTGTGATCAGTAAAAGCAATTTGTTAACCCATTCCTTCTAATGAAATTTTGACTTAACTAATTTGAAAGCATCAGCAGATTACTTTCTCGATGCAGGAATGATTACTTCTTCATAAGGGCAGAAAAACACTTCAGAAAGAACTGCCTTTAAAAAGCACCTCTCTTTGAGATATTTCTTTCTTTGTGAATGAAGTAATGGGTTAAAAAACCTGAAAATCTTGAAAAGAGTAATAAGAATTATAAGTTAAAATCATGCAAATGAAGCAGCAACATTGCAGAAACAGTCTTAAACATAAAAACTTGTAAGAAGTCTTAAATAAAATCATTTTGAGACCAGGCTATATCAAGTCAATATAAGAAGAAAATAATATAACACGAGAAAATATTTCCCATAATAAATCAACATCAATAAAGATTGCTACTTTTGTCACAATTGCATCTAGATGTCTGGAGCAGGGGCCATAAAGCCATTTATCTGAGGTAATTTGAGGTAATAAGTCATGGTGTATCATGAGTACTTCCGATTTCATTCTGCTGATCAACCTGATATTCAGAAGCACATGACATTCTATCAGTTCACACTATAACCAATTGATTTAACCGACCCAGACATTCATGGTCAATTCATAACCCCCTTTTCCTATTTCTACCTCACTTTGTTGCATCTGGTGCATGTCTTAAAACCCATTATAATAAAAGTATAATTTTCCCTAAGAGCAATTAATCCTTACGTCACAATGGTTCCTAATGAATGTCATGCATCACATTTCCACTATCATGTGTGGTCTATTATTTGTTTTCATATGGACCAATAACAACTTCCTTACAAGGGAGAGGAGGATTAACCCATTCCTAAACAAAAAATATTTTACCATTTTGTTGCAATGACTCTGGAAAACATTATGAGAAAAGGAGAAATTGCTTGTTGCTTTACGAGCAATTTCTCCCTTTTCCACAATGTTTTCTACTCTATCAGAAGGTCACTTTCCAATTGCATCAAATTTTGAAATGTCGCCTGCAAACTCTTACAATGATGGACAATTGAAAATTTGGTGTTAGGTAAAGGGTTAAGAACGGTTCCCTGACTCATTATGAGCAACCTGGTGTTTCATGACCAGTACTCGACAACATCTTTCCCAAGCAAACATTTGCTTTCATACATCCTATGTGCCTCTTTTAAGCTAACTTTCTGAGATGGAGAAGTAAACATATCTCTGAAAAGGGTTAAAGAAAAAAATTTTTTTTTTAAAAGAAACAAATAAGAACTGCAAGCTAAGCATGTGGAATTAATTAAGCATAAGCAGTAAGTTTTCTTAATGAGCTCTAAAGCTGAAGAAAGCCTGTAACAATAATCAATTCCTATGTACTCTGTAAAAGTCGTATTTAAATACTACAAATTGAATCATACCCAACCTTTTTTTTCCATTCATTTTTTTTTTTTTTTTAATATGGGTTTTACATCACATCAACATTCATAGGCGTAGGAGCAGGGGGGGCCAAGGGGGGCCCGGCCCCCCCAATATCGAGACTGGGGGGGCCAGAGTATACTTTGGCCCCCCCAATATTCACAGTGGCAAATGAAGATATTTGTATAGAAAAATGAAAGAAACGAAATTTAACAGCAGAATAAAAATAAATGTGTATTTTTGTGCTCTATGTAATACCAATTCGCCTTTTGTTACGAACAATAACCAAAATCTTTTTGACGTCATCATAGCAAATGGCAATCTGAACACATCGGGTTTATCCAATGAAAACTCAGCTCGCTAAAATACCCGGGAAGTTTTGATCGACGGAAACAGTGGTGTAAAACATGTTCTTTAAAAGGTGTCAGACTCTATATTATCTTCAATTGCTGTGTTAACCTTAGTTGGGTCCGTGGCTGTGACAGTCTGGTCGCTGCCACTTTTTATTTAGTTCAATACAATTTATTTCCGCGTGAGATCGAGACCTGGCATATCCTTTTTTTTTTTTTTTTTTTATTTAAGATACATGTTTTCATACGCTTTCTTTTAATTCTTATAATGTTATTGAATTTGTACATGCATGAAAAGTCATGAAAAAGTTTAGGAACATTTATTCTTAGACCGGTCCTCATCTGAAGTTGGCCCCCCCAATGTTGAAAACGCTCCTACGCCTATGACATTATTTCAGTTATGTAGCGATGCCCGACTCTTAATGATGGAGGAAGACCCCATACTCAACTGCCCACAAGGGCTGGTCAAGGTGGGTAGAACCATCGGCATTCCGTAAGTCAGTCGGGAGACTGCCTCTCATGAAAATCCATATCCCTCTTTCCATTCATTAGGACGGAAGATCTACTTTGATTTGAATACTTTAATCCACATCCCATAATCTTCACAAAGCAAGATAGCAATAAAAATGAATTGAAAGTTTTCCATACAAAATTTACTGTTCACACTTTATCTCAAAAAGCTATTCTTAATGTCTTTCCTTAATGTCTATGTATAAAAAGAGATTTCAAATCAATTAGGGATAAAAACGTTATAGTAAAAAGCTTGAACTCGTTAGAAGCAGTATTTACATTACCAACTTTTACTGCTCATTTGTCATTTTTTACCTGATATAAAGAAAAACTCCCCCTGTTTACAAATTGTTGCAGCAGAAAATACTAAAATTATTTAACAAACCATAATTGATAAACATTGAACTTGCTGTCACAAGTCATCTGTTAAAATACTGTTGTTTGGAAAAAGATTAAAGAATTGTTCCTAAAAAGAATCTTACAGAGAAAATATTGTTTTTTTGGTCAAGGTTCACTTATCTATGCCACCTGGACTATGGATCAGTGCACAAGTTTAACAAATCCTAATACATAAAATTACAGCATAGTGAACTTAACAAGGACAAAAACTAATGAAAGAAAAACTAGTCAAGATCTATTCAGGGGTTTCATTAATATTTGTAGAGGGAGGGCGATTTGCAGAAGTAGGCAAGGTATGCGGGACATCATCAGAAGTTTTATCATAAAATTGGGCAATGTCTACAAGAGAAATCTCCAGCTCTTAATAAAACCCCTGTCTATTAATGGTGCATAAATGTCAATTAAGCATATCTCAAAAACATAAAGGAATAAACCCGTTTCCTTAAATCATAAATATCTGAAAACGCATGACTTTATGATACTGAAGCCAAATATCATCATCTTCTGTGAAACTCTTACTTGATAATACCTCACTTTAATGCAATCACTGCAGGAAATTTCAGAAACCAGTGCGACAAAAAACAACAAAACATATTGCTTCTCATAGGCTATTTATCCTTTTGCTCTAGTGGCTTTTGGTCAATATAAAAAGCAATTTTCGTCACATTCTCTTTTGCATTTTCATGTTTGCCATTGCTTTTCATTTAGACATATCACCAATTCTAATAGGGGGCATCAGGCTATTTAATCCCTTTATATCTGCTCTATATCATCCACCATAACCCTTTCCCAAACACCAACTTTTCAACAGTCTCAAATTGAAAGAGTTTGCAGAAGACATCTAAAAAAGGTGATGAAATTGGAAAATAATCTTCTGATAAGACAGAAAACATTGTGGGAAAAGGAAAAATTGCTCGTATAGAGCAATTTCTCTTTTTCCCACAATATTTTCCAGTTGTCTGCAATAAACTCGTCAAATGTTGTTATTGTTTGGGAAAGGGTTAACTGAGACTATAGGATCATTTGACAAAACTGGGAAAAAACTTAATCAGGGTTTTTTTGGTTTGGTATATATGGTTTAATGCCATGACAACATTTTTGAGTATTTCTCAGTGATTTTTCCTTGTATGTTTGGTGTCTCAAAACAGACCCATTCAAAATCAAACTAAATTTCTTTTTTTTTGCCAACAATCACTGTTTCATCACGCAAGTCTATAATTATTAGTGTCAAGATATAACAAGTCACAAACAAAAACATATCAAAGAGATTTAACTTGATAACAAGGCAAAAAGCAAATAAAGCCATGCATAACATAATAGCAAACTGTGTGGCATCAACTGTAACAGATCATGATGTAATAATGAGAACTATTAACCTCTCATGCATATTTTGAGGCCATCAATGAGCTCCTGCATGGATGTTTGGAAGGTGCAGCGCGAGTAATAGCGAGTCAGAGTCTGATTCATGGAGGCAATTACACCACCCACGGATCGGCCCTTCTTCGAGGAGTCGTGGTAGCTGTCAATTCCAACTATCATCATCTTCTTCAGCTAAGGAAGTAAAGTGTTACAGACTTTATGGCTATTTTGGTCTGCAGACAATGAATACATGTGCTATTCAACCCTTATAGTGGTAATTTTCTAAAGATAGATTTTTATGTTGTCTTCTTCCCAAATACTTAAATATCTGCTTTAATTTTGATGAGGAAAGATACTTAGAGTAGCAAACAGATTGAATCACAGGCCAGCCGCCAATTTACTTGGCGACTGGCCTGGATCCAACCTGTTTGCATAAGCATAAAGTTGGTTCCAGCACTATAAGGGTTAAGACCTGTATGATGTATGAACATGACAAACATAAAGTAAACAACTTTCCTACCTATAAAGGTTAGAATCATATACACAGTTAATCAAATAACAATACATTTATCAATGATATAGTTTCTGTTTTTTCATATAACTGTTCTGCAGTGAAGCTTTGGGTCATCTTTCTCCTGTCAGAGATTTACCAACTACAAAATTGTGACAAAACAGTGCTCTCTAGACACATCCACAGCCAGTAATTTTGGGGAAAAATAAGAAATATTTAGGAAGACAAAGTAGCGAGACTGAGATATGTTTTAAAAGAGACCATTTTTGAAACACTCCGAATAAGTGTATTTCGTTTTGTTCCCCAAACTATTTTCATTTCTAATCCCAAAATTGGCAAATGGGTTAAGAATTTGTTTTTCAGAACTGGTGACTACTATGTCTAACTACGGTGCTATGGTTTAATATAAGAACATTAATGTGAACAAAAGATGCAAGGCAACACATTTTCAAGGAGTTTGGTCAGGCCTTTTTTTCCACCCTGAGGGAAAAGATTTGATACCCTTATTTATAAATTAAATTGGGTAATTAGGTAGAAAAACATCAGGGGGTCATGGGCTTTAACTAAATTTTTGGGTTTCTCTTCTAAGGTATCAAATTTAAGCAAGGCGTTATGGCAAACATAATGAAGTCCGAAGTTTTAAAAAATGTACTTCCTTTTGATTTTAAAGACAATTTCTTCAGTTTGCACCATGTAATATATCTAAGATATCATGGACATGGAAGTTTTGCATGGCCAACAAACACAACATAATGGGCATAGTTTTGGGGACAATTCAAACAACAGCATGATCACCATGCTTCACTGGTTGATGATGCAGTCTTACTTACATCCCACTCTTCTTCCTAGAAGCAAACAAGGTCATCAAAGAAAGTATGAAATGGTATCCATTTAAAATCTGGTGTTATTGCAGTGTGTATAATTGGAATATTAATATGAAGATAAGACTCATCCCAGTAGACTTAATCACATTGATGGCCAGTTTGACCATCACATAGTAGATCCAATTCACCAATGGTAAATACCCTTGATGATATTATACTCATGTAAGCCTTCACAAACATCCAATCTAAGGACAAAGCCACAAAACAAGCTTTACACAGAGTATAAGAATTTGAATATGTATAGTACTTACTGGTATATCCAGTGCCCACACTTCTCCGCCTAATTTACAATTCAACTGAATTGCCACCTTTGTGGCCACGCTCATCATCATCTGCTGCTTATTCAGGGTCCTTGAGACTATAACTTGACTAGGCACTGTCAAATACAGGTAATTGAACAATTGATTATCATTGATAACAGTTTCAACATTCAATGTTCCAATTACTTTATCTATTTACATGGGTTTTTACATCAGATCAACATTACTTCTATAATAATGGGATGCCCTGATCTTTTAGATGTCAAGCCAGGGGGAACCCTTGGCATTATAAGTCATGTTGAAAAGTACATCTCATGAGATTCATAATGCAATCACTGGGAATGTTAACCATGTTAAGGCATGAAATACAAATTCTATACCATAACCACAAAGCCGAATAATCAAAAAAGAGTGATAGACAGCAGGAATAACAGAAAAAGATACTGCTGCACTGATTGGCTTAGCGGAAAAAAACATCAACATTCTGTGATTTTTTTTTAATTTTGGAAAATGGCCCAGAACTGGACAAGTTGGGAAAAATCAAAGTGTCTCTCTCTAAAAATTGTAATTTTTCAGGGATATCAAATTCAAACAAAAGCCATTTATTGGAAATATGTAAAAATAGTCAGTTTACTGGATTGCGAATGGGTATGTTTAACTAACCCAAACATAAATGGAAAAAAATCACTGACATTAATAGGCATCACTTCTTTAAAATCATCAATATTGACAGAATGTTTGTTTAATAGGGTTTTATGTTGCATCAACAATAGTTGAGTTAATGACATGTTCTACAGTTTTATATAAAAGTAATCCTTTCATAGAATTTTCTAAATTTTTGATATGTTATTTAGAATTGTGTTGTAAATTCAGAAATGAAAAGAAAGATGCAGGTTGACAAGTTAGATTTTTTGTAAAATGACAGTTTCCATGGTAACAGTTTGGGGCAAAAATGTCAAAATAACCATACCATCTTCAAGGGTAATGAAATAATTTCTGGAAGGTTATTAACACAAAAAACATGAATTCATAAATTCAATAATTTATAATTCAATGATATTTCAACTTATTACAATCTGAACAATTTTTGTAATCCAAATTAGTTTTTGTATTTGACAAAAAACAATAAAAATCAATATGCATATTGCCAAAAAAATGAAGATATTTCAAAATTCCTTTCATAGAATTTTTATATTTTTCAGTATGTGAAGTTAATTTAATCTTGAAATACAAAATGCCAAAAAAAGGATATGTTGACGAGTTGGTTTTTCTGTAAAATGACAGTTTCCATGGTAACCATATTTGAAAAACATTTATAAATACGACATAAATAACTTTAAACTTGAAGCTGGGGGCTTAGCATGCATGAGAAAATTATAATATTGTTAATAACCTTTCAAAGTTTTATGGATAATATGATCATTCTTTGAAAAAAATTGCATACAGTAAATTTCATTCGAATAAAAACGTTCGTCAAACTACTATGCAAGTTCCTCTTCTGTAACAGGTTATTACCTCCCTTTGATGCGCAGATGAAGTGCACAGAAAAAACTACCGAGAACGTCCTTAAGAGGGGATGTCTGGCTTCTTAACAATGGGGAACAATCCTTCCTTAACTGCCCGTAAGGTTAGAACCATTCCTATTCTATAAGTCAGTTGGAACACTTCCTCATTTGAAAATTGAAGTTAACAGCTAAGATGATTTACAATCACACAAAGAGAGGCCATGTGATTTCAGTCTAAGACCCGTTACTACTTGATGTATATCACCCCCTCTCATAGCATGTTCATGAAAAAACAAAAGAGTTGGAATAATGTTCTTCTCTCAATGGATGGTGAATTATAGTGTAAAATCTCAATATTGTAATGTTACTTTAAGCATAGAAATTCCCCCTTTTTCACAAATCCCCCCCACCCCCCCATGGGACCGCACCCCTTACCCAAAACACCCCCACACAAAAAAAAACTGGAACCCCATAAAATAAGGAGGAATATATTCTGTTTTCAAGCTGTACCACTGACCAATATTCTTGTTCAAATTTCTATTAACTTTATCTTATCTAGAATTTCAAGATTCTTGTTTATCTTGTGTTTAAGTTTTTGAGCAGGTTTTAAGCAACAGAAGTGAGTAAATCACATCTACATACCTGGGTGATCTACACATGTAAACTTTTTGATGGCATCATAACGATCCTTCTTGTTGGTTGGTACAATGCACATGACTAGCTGTGTGTCGGGGGTAATACTGTTTCTCATGGCCGACAGGTAAGAGTCATTTCTGTCATCATTCAATTCTACCCTGTTAAATCATACATGAAAAACTTGTTTCAAAATAGATCAAACAGATATTTTAGATGTAGATGAATTTCTATGCTGACCACTTTATTTAATCTCAATAAAGACTTAATGTGTACATAAATCAACATTATGCAAAAACAAATTGTATTAATACTATTTTGGTCAAGTTCATGCTACCTTACTATTCAGGAGTCTTCCCTAAGCTACTTTCAAGACAAAAAAGGTTTTCATAAGGTAAGTGTGAACATGACATGCAGTTACTGATTACACCCATTATGATATCCTTCAGTCATGATAAACAACATCAATTACAGTCCAATATTGAATTTATATGTATACATCAATATAAATTGAATAATAAAATAAAATTTTGTTTAACAGTTACTGTAACAAAAACAGCATCATATGAGTCTTCCAGAAGCTATAGTCAAACAACAAAAGCTGTCAAGGTAGGTTACCCAAGAGGCACCATGGAAATTCTCATTAATAATTGTGTATCAACACTTTTCTTTTCCAAAAATATTCAATGCTAGGAGAAAAGGGAAAGGCCCATATTTTTGTTTACTACACTTACATCTGTGGTCTGTTAACCTGCATTCCCATAGGCGGCCCTACTCTGGCAATGGTTTGTGTAAAGTTGTCCGCTTGTTGAGAGTTTCGCCTGAAGAAGATGCAGACCCATCTATCTAGACCCACAGCTGTGATGAGTCTCTTTCCTCGCATATCTCGGGACCAATCCGCATCTTCTTGTCTATAGTTTAACTGTAATACAACAACGCATGTAAAAGGTTAAGCTTTTCACTATCTATAGCGCCAGATACATCCGGCCCACTTTAAGCACCTTATATACCGTATCCTCCATTAACAACCAGCTGATATGGTTTAATTTATTGAATGACTAGGTACACATAAGAGTATAGAAGGTTGGTATATTGTGTACTGTGAAACTTGATATCAATTTTTTATGAATCAGTGACCTCATTTGAGCCTCTGTTACAGGCAGTGCGGGGGAAAATTTCAACTCGCCAATTTAGGTAAAAATGTTAATTCTCAATGACAGCCACGCATGTCGGCTGAACAACAGCCACGCATGTCGGCTGAACAAGCTTTACAGACAATTAAATACGCTGATGACTCGCTTTACAATGACTTGGATTTATAGAATGTTTTTTTTCTGATTTGGCTGTTAGATCTAGTCAAAATGATGAAGATAGTGCTGCTTCGAGTTCAGAAAAATTGGAGGTTAAACCAGCCTAAATAACAGTTGACCCCAGAAATTGTCAAATTTGACCACACCTCGAAAACATATTAAAAAAGCATGAAATATTTCAATTTCTCCTCATAATCCTATTTTGTGGGTACCCATTAGAAAGAAGATCTTATGAGAACCAATAATACGGTAATGGTAATAAGTGTTCAAGAATACTGCATTCTCAAGTTTCTCTCTTGCTCCTTATCAGAAAACTACATATACTTACTTCTGCTCCTCCCAGTTGGACAATCTTTTCTTGTGGCATGACTCGAGCACTTATGTTGATTAAACTGTTTGCGAACCTTAATCTCCAGCCATCCATTTCCTGTCGAACTTTTTCATTGCTAAAATTTTAAAATATTCAAATAAATGAATTAAAAACAGTCTGCTTTTCAGAGACTACTTTTCTAAAATCAATTCATTTTTTTTTTCTATCCAATACATTTTATTACTCAAATTGTGATACAAAGCATGAGTAAATATAATATAAAACAGTTTGTCTATTACTAATGTGTGACAAGGAATTATATAGTCAATGAGAATTGATAAATGTTACGAAAAGAAAATATGTTTCTCGTCTTTCAAGCACCGAAAGAGCAAACTGACATAATCTGATGGTTACTATCCTTAAGTACAAGACTGGCGATAGGCATGGGTCTGTTTACATATCTTTTATTAACCCGTCATTCTATACGGAGTTTGTATTCACTAAATAAAAAAAAATAAAAAATTAAATAAAAAAAAAATTTATACTGTGGTTTGTTATCATATTTGTAGCCCAGGCATTTCAATGCTAAGCCTTAACATAACCTTGAAAATTGTTTGAGAAAGACGACAGGGAAGAAAGCTTTCATTACCAGAAGACAATGTCTCATGATGCAGTCATCGGAAACTATGTCGGACCGCCGGACTAGTCCGGTAAAAATTTGGAAGGTCTGACATGTTTTTCAAAAATACAGGTCCGACTGTCTGGTAAACGTTAGTAGTATGTAAGTTTATTTTACATATATTGTCTAATCAATTGTCTTTGAAAGGCCATGTTGTGCTTTAAATCCAAAAAACAGAATTTGGAAATCCGACACTATTTTGATTGTTTGAAATTTCGACGTTAGATTACCCAATCAGAAAATAAAAAGCAATCTTCATGACGAAATATTTTGACTATATTGTAGTTATACCTTATTTATGCCAAAGATGCTCATTGTTCATTGTTTAAAGTACGATATTTTTTTGGTCTGGTAAAAATCCATTTGGTCCTGTAAATCTATCAAAATTATCAGACCAACAGTCTGGTAAAGTCCGTATTTCATTCGCATAGTCTGCATGATGGGAGAATTTTTTAAA
The DNA here is from genome assembly GCA_947846245.1 of Cerastoderma edule. Taxonomy (NCBI): domain Eukaryota; kingdom Metazoa; phylum Mollusca; class Bivalvia; order Cardiida; family Cardiidae; genus Cerastoderma; species Cerastoderma edule. The sequence goes on from OX401411.1 coordinate 1,827,341, forward strand.
CCCTTTACCAAACACTAACGAAATTTGACAAGGTTGTTGCACATGACTGTAAAACATAGTGGGAAAAGGAGTGTATAGTTTTGTTGTTGAATTGCCAAGGATCAGAATTATATGTATATATTGAAGTCATATTTACACGATATGTAGATTAGATCATTAATGTACCTTTGAATTTTTTTCTTCCATTAAGCATTTTGGCAGAATAAAACCATCATGCAGAGGAAAAAAGTACATAAAATATCCTTAACTGCCCTGAAAACCCCCTTGTACAAATTTTTGTAAGACTGATAGATTTCATTTGATTATAAATCTCTTAAAACTGGACCCTTAAAAATAATTTGTCAGTCTAATTTCCCTAATTTGACAAAATGTCCGATAAGGCTATGGTAAAGAAAACAGTTGGTTCTGTGTCAGTACTTACTTATTGATCTGTCTAACAAAGTCATTGAGTGTTTTTTCTCTCCCATGTGGGGCTATGCGCGTGTGGACAGCTACATCCTTCATCACAGTGTAATCTGCCCGTACATCATCACTTAGACCTGGAAAAACATCAACAGGTACAGAAATAACCATAATAACTAAATGTGATCAGATGGAATATCAACATAAGAAATGACTTAATTATTTTAACCCTTTACTCTATCATATATCTCTGAAACATCTTTAACTTTCAGAAACCTGCTAATCCTGAGAGGGATATGGATTTTCATGAGAGGCAGTCTCCCGACTGACTTACGGAATGCCGATGGTTCTACCCGCCTTGACCAGCCCTTATGGGCAGTTGAGTATGGGGTCTTCCTCCATCATAAAGAGTCGGGCATCGCTACATAACTGAAATAATGTTGATGTGATGTAAAACCCATATAAATAAAAAAAGAAAAGAAACCTGCTACAAAGGACATAATTGATCCTTATGAGCAATTGATCCTTTGTCACATTGATTTCAAACCAGTTTTGTTATAACCTTTATAATGAATCATTCTGTCAGTAGCGAAGATTTAGTTCAGATTAAGTAACTCCTATCGTCCCGATTTTTGGGGTGTAAAATCAAAGTGTATCTTTATCAAAATTTATACAAAACGAAATTCATTCCCCTTGCCATTTCTCCAGTGGATAATTAAACATGTCAAAAGAAATATGTTAAGATAGGCATAAAAAATCATGAGGGAAATGGTAACAGAATGATGCCTTTCCTTAAATAACTGATTTCTTAACCCTTTACCAAATGTCAAATTTTCAACTGTCCCAAACTGTTTGCAGATCAATTTTCGAAATGTGATTAAGTTGGAGAAAAATCTTCTGATAAGGCAGAAAACAATGTGGGAAAATGAATAATTGCTCACTACGAGTAATTTCTCCTTTTCCCACAATGTTTTCCAGAGTCGTCTGCAACATAGTGGTTAAATGTCGTTATTGTTTGGTAATGGGTTAAATTCTAATTGAGGTTGGGTTGGTTACATACCAGTCAGTGTACAAAGTTCTGGCAAAAGGTACAAAACCTCTGTTTGGCCTGCTCTGATGTCTCTTTTCTTTGGTTTGGATACTAATAAGGGTTGCATGTCATCAGCCACTGTTATACCATAGTTCTAAGGAGAAAAACAACCTTATTTCATTATACCAGACTTCACGAAACTTCATAGGCCCTATGCCCTTGACTGACTGAAATCCCTGATGTCTGGTCCGACATATTTTTTCATACACAAAGAAGAATGTGTTCAGATATTCAATACAGGCTCTCAGAGGATCAGGAAGTCTGTTTTACAAGTCTTTAGCCAACTTATTCTAAGCAGGATACCCTTCAGCATACAGTGAACAAAAGATATGCATAATATTAAATAACCAATGCTCTGTTTGCCACAATTGTAAATTTAACCTTTGACCTTCAGGTCCAATAATCAGTGAAACATTCAACAAAGTATGGGTTTGTTTGTTTTATTGTTTTCAGTATTCAGTCACTTCTCCATGGTCATTGCACTTATCCATGCCTCTGGTATATCGCATCAATAAAATCATAATTTTCTTTCCCAGTCACCTATTTCCAACACAAACATAATTTATCAGGTGAGAGAAGTACAAATCATGTCAAATTGACTATATCAAACATTGAAACTGTTGGCTAAACTGAAACCCAACTTAGGACTAACACTATACCCTCTGAGCTAACCAAGCAGTACTAAAATAACACACAGACAATCAAATATTTGAAACCTAAAATGATATTCATATTCGATCACATATTTAAGACAAATTCCATCCATTGTTTAACATGTGTTGTTGAATCCAATTCCCCAATTTACATCATTAACAGATCCTATTGGTAGTTAACAATGGATTACCTACTTGAATCTAGGCATTAATCTATCAATCAAATCTGTTCAAGTTCCCTTACCTTTTGGTAATATTCTTTGTATGTAATTTTTGTGTCATTCCTCAGTGTGAATGTGTCTGTTGGATGCTTTTCCCAGTCTATGTCGTCCACTCTGTATGTTTTGTTGTTATACCTTAGAGGGTAAAAGATTAAAAACATGTCAAACAGTATTCTCAAAATATCTTTCATACTTTATTCTTTAATAGTTTTTTTTTCAAATTGGAACAATTCAAAGGTCAATCAGAAAGAACTGGATTAATTAAATGACATGTGTCAATCTTTAAAGGCACATCAAAGGAGGAGTAAAAATAAATTACTGAAAAAATATATCGATTTCTTTTATTATGTTCATAAAAGTCATGAGAATTAGTTTAGGAATGCATTGAGACCGTAGTAAATAAACTCATTTAAAATAAGTTATTTTGTGCTTGAAATATAGTTGTCTCCAATTTAATCATGTTTATCAACAACCTGTTTGTTTACATATTCAAAATAACAGATTTTGATTGGTTGGTTAAAAAATGTGTGTATCAACTGTCAAGGTCAAAGGTGAAGAATCAGGAAATCTGAATTATAAAACTTGCTAATCTGGGTTATTTCTGATTTACTTTCACATTTAAGTTGTACTCATGGTGTTTTCTGGTGATAACTTTTTTAATCTGTCCAAAAGTTTACTAAATAATATAGTTTGATATAGCATTGATCTCCTTTAATGGGCCTTTAATTTATAATTTAGAGTGTTATTAAGATCTTAAATGTTTATATAAGAGGATGGGTGAATAAACTAAACAGATTATTAGACTCCTTGTAAAAAATCTTGAATGACACTAGGGAAAAAAATAAGACAAAGAATGTAACTGAGCTCATAATTCTAACTTAGATGGGAAATAAGGTCTCATATATTCGCATATCTTTCTATAAAACAATACATACCTTGTTAGAACAATGGTGCCAACTAGTTTCCTTGTACATTCATCATAAAATGTGTTGGCATTTCTGTTATACATCTCGTACATAATGTCAAGCACAGTATCAGAGCGCAGAATTTTGTGGGAAATGTCACAATTCAGCAGAACATTGTTCTCATATTGAAGGATTGAGGTTATGAATCCTGGCATTACTTGCAACCTGAAACAATGACAAAATTTTATAAGCATAGATTTGCAGGAGTACAGGTTAATTCAACTTATCATTGAAAGTCAGAAAGACGGAAGAATTGTAAATCTTGATTGATAACTATGTAAAGGCAGATACATGTGAATTGTGACAAATGAGTCGTAGATCAAATTGTCAGTTTCCAGGCTTTCTTTAGCACCAGCTGGGGAATAGAGGAAACACAATATGTCTTGATTTTGGATCTCCCATAATATCCATTTTAACTTTATTGATGTTCTATAATTTCTGTACACAAATAATGCAAGAATGCCCAAATCAGATCCTTGAACTGTAAAGATGAGAAAGGCAAGTTTTTAAGTTTAAGATTTCCCTGTTTAAACTATTTCACTACTACATATATAATCATAGAAACCTTTCCCATCAACTTTGTTTGCAAAGGCAAATTTGCACAAGAAAAAATAATCTTCTTATAATATTATATATATTTTTTCCAAGCAAACATATTTTTTTTAACCATTTTTCATAACTTAATTTTATTTTGAATATTAACATCTACTTCAATTTCTATTGAATAGAGAATTTTTGAAGTCAAAGACAGATTGTAAATTCAGTTTTATATCCTTTTCTGAAGTCTTTAACATACTAAATAAATAGATTAAGCTTACTTGTGTTGTGGTATGGACACAGCCAGACTTGGGTTGTAGTAATTCCGTCCAATCTGCTTCATATCAATCATTGCAAGGACTCTGAATTAAAATATCAAAATCAATTAAAGATCACCTAACTTTGTAATTGTTTTATTGCATTATCATAAACATCATAGATAAAATTCAAGAACAGCTAAAATAAAAATTTCCAATAGAATATCACCCATGTCTGAACCAACAAATTCCTCTAGATACTATAACCTGTTACCAAAATATATCATAAATCAAATTTCATGTTTAACTGTGAACCTTGAACCAAAAAATCATATTAAGAAGCTCATGTGCAAATCTTCTTTTTTTTCAATAAAACAATTTAAAGAAAAGACCGAAAGGCGTCAAAATGCTTAGAAATAATTGTGAACTCTGAACTCTTCTTTGGCAAAACTGGGCTTTTTAGCGCTATGTTACAAAAGGCAGCTTATCCAATGGAAAATTCTTTAGAATCATGCAGTTTTTACTCGATACTTCAAAGTCACACAAGCTTTTTGGTTTTCCAAGTATACAATTTTAGCAAATACAACTCTATAAAATAAACAGGCCTAGGACACTTCCCATTTCAAGAGATAAAATGACAAGGTGAGGTGTAATGGAGAAGGAAACTAGTAAAAGCTATACAGTATGAAAAAGATACAGCACTTACCTACGGAAGATGATATTATACACCTGGATACACTGTGGAGAACTTGGGGGCAGTTCATTGGTCAGTTTGATGGTTATCTGGATATTTGTCTGATCAGTATTTCTTATTGAATAAACCTCTGTAACCTGAATAAAGAAAGATGCATGTGTTCATTTATCAGTTTTTTGTCTTTATACCCACTAACAGGTAACAGCAGCCTTCCCAATGTCATAGTGTCCTTTTTTTTCCTATTCCCAAGTAAACAACATTTTCATAACAAATTGGACACATTATTGATCTGTTGGAGAAAATAAACAAATACAAGATGAAAACTAAATCAAGGTGTAAATATTTGCTTTGAAAATAAAGTCCCATTTCTCTAGAAGAGCTCAGTGCTAATCCAGTGTAAGAAACTGTAAAATATGCGCAAAGTAAATTCTAAAGTTAGGGAAGAAGGTGAGCATACAATCCATAGTACCCTCCAATAATATGAATACCAGTATTATTAACAAAGTGTTGATAAAAATGCCTGGTGATACCAAATCAAAACAGTTTATGATGAATGAATGAACAACCTAACTGAATAAAACGTCACATTTGACCCCCACCCCTTTCCGTTAAAGAAAGTCTGCTTTAAAAATTCATATTACTTGAAAATTAAGGAGCCATGTTTGAATTTTATCGATACAGCTTTTTAAGCTACCAATGCAAAGATTCAGTTGTTTTCCTGTTCATTACCTTAAAACATAATCTATCAAAAATTTAAAAAAAAATACTCATATATCAAGACTACAAACAGTAAAGCTTACCTCATTTTGTAACTTCTTAGGAAGGTAGAGTACCATCCCATCAAATGCTTTAGTTTTACCCAACAATTCTTCATGAGAACACAGCAGGGCAATCCTCATTTTCTTTGAGTCTATGTCAGGTCTGAAGTCTACCCTATACTGATATAAATGCCAATCTGGAGCTTGTTCCAGCATGAAATAATTACTGGATAATGGGATCTGTCGTCCAGAAGTACCTGAAACAGAGACAATATCATTTTGTTAGTCAATTCATAAGGTCAATTTTAGAAGAATATAATTACACAGTTTTGTTATTTGTCTTTTCTTTTACTGATTAAGGTAAATAAACCAGTGTGGCAGACAAGTAGGGTTGGATATTGTTAACAACGAAACAGTCCGATACGGATACTGATACCAACGAAGCGATCCGGTATTTTAATTTGTTTAGGTTAAACTTATTTATTTTACATCAATTGTGAAACAAGTTCTTACAACTTAGATTAATCACTCTCGATTCTGATTCGTGGATACCTAACCAGTAATCAAATGTGGATTAATGAAAGCTTGCAAGGCAGATCCCGCTTCTCACGGATTCGAACCTATGACCCTCGTATCCAGAAGCTGACACTCTACTCCTGGACCACTGTCCTCCACCGATAGTTTCATTTGAAAAATATGCTGTTTTGCATGGTTTGTCATTCCCAAAATCGACCTGTGTTTGTTCCCACATTTCATGAGAAAAGTTGCTGTTGATCACTCTGTGTAACAAGCCAGAGGAAGCTGTTTTGTGACCGCGGTACTTGCCCAGAGGGTATCTAAATTTCGGCCATGTTTTCTCAACCAGGTGACAGATATGTGCATGATTGGTTACCGATTTTAATGGGTCTAATTAACCTCGCTGATCATTCTTTTAAACTGTCAAGTATATCAGTTGAAGGAGGGACTTTTCATGACAGGGACGATTTGTTGGAGTTGGTAATTTTCAGCTTCATTAATTCAAATTTTGATTATTTATCTAGATATTCTGATAAAAAGAGGGAAGTAAATTGTAAAGTTTGGTTAAACAAGAGTGCATGTCCTTTCTATTTATAAATAGCCTGTAAAATATGGGAAAACCTGAACCATTACTTTTTCAGGCGTTAGCCTTTCTAGTGTGGACCGACGTAGTTTTAGATTTTAATTGAAGGTATAACAAACGTGGTTGCGTCCCAGTGGACACAGGTTGAGTGAATTGACAGGTCCTTCCTAATGATTAATGCGAATTGGACGCAAGATCTTGCGTCCCTTATATCCCTGTACTTGTCCTACAAACTTCATCTAGAAGTGCTTATAATTGCAGATCTATTTTTATGCCTACCTTTTTTATCTGTCATATGAGCGGGTCTGGTGTGGGGTTCATCATATCGTGATCGTCTCTCTCTCTGCTGTTGTCCCTGTGGCTGTCCTATACCCAAAGCTGCCATCTCATCTACAGGAGCCCTTGCTCCTTCACCCCCTGCCATCCCCGGTCTGGGCTCACGCGCACCACCCCTGTAAGATGCTCGTGCACTTGCCTGGGGTGGACCACCATTTCCATTATCAGGGACCACTTGTTGCTGGAGGAAAGAAATACCACTTTCTCATTGCACCATCATAACAAAGGGTGTATAATTATATTCATCCTAGTAGCAGTAACTGGATATATGAGATACCTTTTAGGCTCTATATCCATTTAAATCATGTTCATTCATATGTCTTTACCTAGGTTTCAAAATTAATATCGGGTGAAAACTTTGGGTTTTTTTCTCTCAAAAAGTTGATTGAACGATAGAACCTTTTACATCTTCCTTTTTAGGCAAAAAAAAAGTTGTTTGTTTAGGTTAACCCGACCATACCCAGCCAAACCTAAAGATTTTATTTGACCATTAGAAAAAAATCAATTGGCACTGTATTTTTAACATATATATATATTTGAAACTTCTAGCGCATTTCCGACCTATAGGCCACTTTACAGATTGAATAGACTGACTACATCTGACAAATGTATGTTTATTCGTCACCGTCTTCTATCGGCGCTTAAATAAGATCAAAATGCATTTTCATGGATGCTTGTCTGTGTCAGAAGACACTTCTATACACTTTTCTTTAAAAAGAACTTTAGTTTGTAAAAGTGAATCTCAAAAAAAAAAAAAACCCCTACCTACTGATTTTGAAGATGTTACCCTAAACAATTTATTTTTTTTAGGTCTTGTGTATTTTTCAATGTCGGATTCATTGCTGTGTCCAAAAGTTTTCAATTTTGTTACAGTCACTTTTGGATTAACCAGGGGGTAAAGAGATATTAAAAGGGTTTTTTGTCGGTTCTAAGACTGATTGGGATTCTGAGATTTCCTGATCCCTGTATCGACAAGGGTCAAACCCGGGACCAAGTGTTCCAAGTCAAACAAACACCTTAATCATTGGGGAAGGACCCTTCTCTCTTTATAAATCAAAGCCTACTAAAGTTAAGGAATACTTAAGCCTGAAAATCATTACTTAAACCACAAATTTTGACATCTTCAATGTGAACAATGAAGGAAAATCTAAAATATCAAAGCATGAAACAGGAACAGTGATTTTTTCTAAATCAAATCAATGGGCTTTTCCGCGCATAACTTAAAAATCAATGGGTTTTTCTCTAAAAACATGATTATAATGAATGAACCTAATGAGTTTTTTGGAAACTTTATGTGATTTTTTTGGCCAAAAATTATCACTGGACCAGGCCTGAAAATTAGCAAGCCAGTAAAATACACTTAAATATACTAGCCAAAACATGTTCAGAATAGCCTGAAATGAAGCCTGTTATATAAATATTTCGTTGATCCCCTAGCAGATAAATTGACTGGCTAAATCAAAACTTAACACCCGTCACCTGAATGTAAATACAGCAGAGCACCAGATAAGATGCATATTCCCCTATACAACTATTCTTGTCTTGACAAAACTGTGTTGAGGAAACCCAGAGTCAGAATGGCCTTACATAAAAGAGTTAAAGAAGTTTCCACAAAATAGGTTTTGCTAACTAGTTCTTACTGTATTATAAGCAAGAGAAGACTTATGTGTAAGGGAACATACCACTGGGGGCTGTTGAGGCCTTGGGGCTGCAGCCTGATGACTTGGTTCTTCTCCAGGACGCCTTGCCTGCTCTTCAGTATTTCCTCTGGCTCGTCCCCGTGCCCTACCTCGCGCTCGACCCGTCATATTGCTGAAATGATAGAAGATAAGATTGGTCATCAATCACACAAGTTTAGGTGTGAGGGAAGGATTTGATGTGATTGTTCATTGACCTGCTTTCCCATATAAATGCTGATAGACATGAAGGCTCTCTTCACACCATTTATGCAACTGTAGAACAGAACTGCCGAGAGTGCTGCCACATAGGATTGGCCCCTAAAATCCATGGATCCCGCGCTCTGAATCCTTCTAATGGGCCCATAGATTAGTCAGTTTTCGGATCTCAAAATCACGAAAACTCATTAAATGTGGCCGCTTAAATATCACGGCTGTGTAACTCACATGGCGACACATGACATCGCACTGTCATACCGCAGGAGGTACAGTATTTTTCATTGGTTGCATATGATGCTGTCAAGTTAGATAACCAATTGTCGCTCTTGTATTATCATGCATATATTACCAGGGCTCACCCTGGCTTGAAAAAAGTCTGCGCCAGCATATTCGCCAAATGACAAAAAAAGGAGCCAAATTCAAGAAGTAGGAGCCAAATGGCTCCAATTAAAATTACTTGATTTTAAACACTTTTCATGTTATATGTACATATGTGTTAAATCCTCCTGGTAAATTGTTTTCTTTTTGTTATGTTACACCATTTGTATTAAAATTGTATTATCATAAATATGTAATGCTATAAAAAAAATATTAAAAAAAAAGCAAAAATGCCAGCTACCCCCCCCTTCCGAACAAATTCAAAATAAAGATAGTTTAAATAACAGAAGGTTACGCTTGCTGTGAGTGACAAAAGAAAACGAATCTTTTATCTCAGATAACATTACACCATCATCAAGACTGTTTTGTTTCTGAATTCTCAGTTTTATTATTTTAGAAATGTCCGATAGATAAATGAAAAATTATCATGATTTTAGGTCTCTTTGATTCAACTCTCGAGAAGATTCCGGTCTGATTGTTCGAATGATTAATAAATGAGGATTGCAATATGAATAGTACCGTCGCATCAGCGAAGGAAGCAAACTGTCAATATCAAAATACTTTACAAACTAACCCTCTTTAAATTCTCACATTCTACCGTGCATCATAACACACTGGACGGAATGTGGTAAATATAATCAGTTTTCGTGGAACAACCGCATCGAGTCTGTCTACCAATCAAGCGTGTCGAGTTGTTGACAATCCGATAATTACACACCTCAGGCATTGTCTGACATGGGGATAACAATTAGCGGATTAATTTTGGGTTTTCGGAGATACTGTTAATTGTGTCAAAAAATTAAACTGTCTGTAATATCCGGACAGGTTGAAATAAGGTAAAGTTGAATGAAAAAACATGCGCCAACCAAATTCGCCAAATCAGGAAATCCTTCGCCAGAATGAAAAAATATTCGCATTTGGCGACCGACAGCGCGAGCCCTGATTATATCTCCATCATGGATGAAAACCTTGCAAAATCTGCATCGAAAATTTCAGCGACAAAACAAACGATCCTAAGTTGCTTTAGTTCACATTGTTAATCATCAAACCCTACCAAAGCCCCAGGCTAGCACTCATACCGATCATGAGGTAGCAACAGTAAGTTTAGATACGGAACCGGATCCCCAAAAACCTTTTCAGCGCTCATGGTTGAGATATTTTATGGTTGAAATACAACGAAGATAAATATTACTTACTGTGCAAGGTGTGTATACACCATCATAAACACAATGCTTTCACCTTGGGCAACAATAATTTTCACACAAGCACATTGATGATGTATGAATAATATAAATAACACCAATATGCCATTTCAGCGAAGTTTAACAGCCACCATACACCAGCTGTTGTGAAGGTAAATATTGTCTCGTTGATAGGGAAAGTCCTATTTCAAACAACTTTGGTAGTGGGCCCCTTTTTTTGCCAAATGACCCTTCTTTTTTAAGTCAAATGGGTCATTGCCCCCTCATAATGAAAAGTTCGGCAGAACGCTGGTTACAGGTAGCTATATATTATTTAACATGGGTGAAAGTTGAAGAATTTCAAAAACCTGAAATCTGCAGTTCATTAACCTGAAAAGGCATATTTGCTATAGCATTATATAGGGACAAAAAGTCTCAAAAACCTGAAATTCAGGAATAATCCTGAACACTTTCACCCATGTATTTTGGTCAAATTACCTCCCTTTATTAAAACATATGCAACGTTTCATAAAGCTTGAAATAACACAAGGTTTAGGGGGGATAGTGCTGTTAACGAGAACTTAAAAGGTAGATCTTCACCTTACCACTCACCCATCTCATTGCTCACTTTTTGCATTTATATTATACTTGTCATGGTCAATAAATTATCTTGCATTAAATTTCATTAACATTTCTTTTATCTCCAGTTAAACGTTTTCTACTTCTTAACAGAAACAGCCGTCACTTCCCCTTGATCTGACGACCAGGGCCTCCGCTGCCGATCGCTAATGTTGCCAAATGCGAAAAATCTCATCAATTCGCGACATAAATAACAGATTTGCGAAAGTGTTGCGACAAACCGTATTTGCCAATCATGCATGACATAAGCGACCCGGAGTAATAGCCAGTTCCCGTACTGGAGTTATCGAGGCATTCTGCGTGTATGAACACAGAAACCAGCCCGGTAATGACCCGTATCTTTCGCAGTTTGCACGCAACCGAGTTGGTACACAAATTACTGTCACTTATCGGATTAAAGTTAAATCACTTCATATGACCCGTGCAGTAACAGTTATGTTTGAGCCGCGTGTGTGAAATTGCCCTGACACCTATCCCTGAAACTGGTGTGTCAAATAAACAGTTTGACGCCAATGCATGATCGGAGACAATGTGAAAATTAGACGACAACTATCAAACACTGTCGGGTGTTGAAAATTAAAGACGGTGAATAACGTACCTATTTTAGGTATGTTGCTCGTTCATCACAATGAAGCATTTACTACAAAGTTGGCGAGATGCATTCTCTTTATAAACTGACTGATTTTGCAATTTATTGCCAATTGAAAAAAAAAATAGAAAAAAAATAGACCTTTTATTTTAACATTGGTTTCTGTCAATTCCAAAGATTGTTTCATTTTCTTTTATAAATCCACTCAGCTCAATTCATATGAGTTATGTGTTTCATGTTTTTTTGTATAATTTAGAGGTATTTTCAGACAACCCTTATGGTATCTTTAAAATACATTTATATCAAACGCAAAATAATGAAGCATGGGGGGACCATTCTTGCTTGTCTGTTATCAGGTGTTATACAGTTTGACATCAACTCTTTATTGACATCAAAATATTTCTTTTGTAAAACTATTTAATTACCACATGGGAAGAGCCTAAGGCTTCCCCATTAAACAGTAGTGTATGATAAGATAAATAAAGTAATGAGCTGCTGTACATAGATTTAAAACATTATAATGAACAAAAAGCTTCTTACTACTCATTTCTAATAATTACCGTCAAGCCTCCAATTTTAAATTGGCTCAACTTTGGGCTCCACTTTCTCAAATTTGGCGCCAAAAAAGTCCAATTTGCGAAAATGGTTGCGACAAGAAAAAAATTTCCAGGGGAGGCTCTGGACGATTGGTCCTGTTACAAAACTACTGGATTTCAGGGCTCACCCTGGCTGGAAAAAAGTCTGCGCCAGCACATTCCCCAAATGACAAAAAAAGGTGCCAAATTGAAGTAGGAGCCAAATTCTTAGCAAATGGCTCCAATTTAAATTTTACGCAAAATTTTGCGAAACTCTTTTCTGTTTCTGATTGCATTGACGGATTTGGATAAAACAAAGTGTTTTTGAAAAAAAAAATCATTCCTAGGCACGCTGCAGTAGAGGTTTTAGAGATCCTGTCAATTTTAAGTGACTTTTGGGTGATTTATCGGAGCACAGGGTCTTCCCCAGGATTTTTTTCAGGCGCTGGGGAGGATGGGGGAGGGGGTCATCCCCCTCCCTTTTCGATTTTTTTTATATATGTGTACCAAAATGGTGAGTTTTAAGGTATGTTGTGAAAATAAAAGACAAAAGAAAGTGTCCCATAATATACAGGGTCTTCCCCAGGATTTTTTTCAGGCGCTGGGGAGGATGGGGGAGGGTCAAGGGAGGGGGTCATCCCCCTCCCTTTTCGATTTTTTTTATATATGTGTACCAAAATGGTGAGTTTTAAGGTATGTTGTGAAAATAAAAGACAAAAGAAAGTGTCCCATAATATATTTAAATCAACACATTTGCTAGACAAAAAAAATGAGTGATAGTCTACAAAATTAAATTTTCAAAACTCCATATACAGTACTTCAATGTGCATTTCTATTTTGAATACTCTACTTCTCATTGGTTTTGCTTTGAACCATTCATCCTGAGCTTTTTTAAATTGGAAATTCTGTAAGTCTATAGGACATGCATGCTGAATCCCTTTAACAGTCTGAAATGAAAATGTGAACCTCTATTATTATTATCTTTCAGACACATCTTGAATCAGAAGTATATAGAAGTGTTGAGCAACATCCCATTTAAACAAAATATGTCCAATTGGTGTCACAGCCTCCCCCTCACATTTAATAGATTTATTCAAGGACATGTATCCATCTGGTCAATATGGAGTACCAATGTGATTCTCATAGCAAAGAGCGTATGGGCTCTCGAGAACCATTGTCCCCATTCAGCATAGATCTTTGTTGACATATAAATTAAATCACAAACATGATTTATTATTTATCGTATTCTTCATGTCAGAGTACTGTGAAGGTTGCAAGAAGACTACATCAAAATGAATAGTGTTTTCATAGGTGCAAAGCAAAACAAAATTATGAAAAACTAGATCAATCATAGAAGCATCCAACTATTTTACAAAATTAAGAATGTTTCCATGACAAGCTAGATGTTTTCCTTCGTTAAAGTTTATAACAAACTTTTTTTCTGACATCCTGTGTTACTTCATGTCAGTTGTTAATTCTAAAGAACCATAACACCATACTACATGTATATTATTTAAGTATTGAGTATTGCAGCCAGTTTTTATCCTTTATCGAATATCATCTGATGGCTTGCAAGTGAAAATTCTCCATCAGTACTATTATTACAGCCTTACTTAAACAGAAATGTTCTTTTTAAACAACTCACACAAATCCATAAGTGGCATGCAACTAATGGTTTGAGTGAGTTTTCTTCATCAACCAGTGAAGATTCCTGAAGGCAGCCATACGGCTTGGAGGATCAAGCTTATTTGAACTTTGATACAGGATTCCTATGTCTGGAGGCTGGTCAAAGTCTTTTTGCTTCTTTGTGCTTGCGTCTTTTCATGTCAGGTAACATAGTCATGACTAGCCAAATACATAGCAATCTGCATGTCTACCCGAAATGCCTTTTACAATGGGGCATCACTAGGAATTTGTTAAATTATTTCTCACTAGTCTATTCATTAAAAAAAGACAAGTTCATAGATAATCATGGTGTCACAAATTATTATTTTGTATGCAACATTTGACTCTCTGTCAACAGTATTTTATGTATTGTATACGGGTTTCCTGGGATTCACAGTACGAGACTAGGGCTCTGTCATGTCTTGCCTGAAGGATCAAACCAAAACTCCAAGTTACAATTCCTTCACCTTAACCACTTGGAGGTTTGTTCATTGTTTAACAAAGTGAACATGACTATAGCTGCAGTGTCAATACCTGTAGACATTTTTGCATACAAGAGGCACTTAACACAAAGTCCTCATATTATAAAATTGTTCGTAAGAAATTCCAGAAATGAGGAGCTTGCTCAGGTTCACTTGGTGTATTTGTCACATTGAGCTCAACAAGTATTTTGACGTTTGAAAAATTACGTTATGCCTCAGCCCACCAGATGATCATTTCATCTCAGCAGTTTATGTATACAGATACTACAAAACCGGTTTTGGGCATATTTATAGTGAAACTAAGTTGCCGAGGAACTGAATTTTATAACTTACTCGGTCAAAATAATTCGATGTGAAGAAAGATATTGCCGGATGCAAAACTTTCTCAATATTTCCCGATCACGTCATATTAGTTTGTCTAATAACTTACCATGACAAACCAAGGAAATCGGCGATGTGGAGATGGATGTCTGAATCAGGTGTTTTTACATAAAGTTCCCGTCTATAGTATCATAGAAAGTGACAGAAGCAATGTCAATTAAGTAAAGTCTATTTCTCACTCCAAGTGCGATCTTTTAACACGCATCATAGATCTTTCCTTTTAGGACAAAGCACGTGCCATAACGCCAATACACACGCTCATGTCTGTACCTATGACGACGTCGCATAAACCGAGTGTGTAAACGCCTATCGACTTTTTTATCAGCTGTTAGTTACTACTTTATAGACTGGCGGTTTATCTAGAATATACTGCCATTGACGTTGACTCCATTTGGGGTCAATTTAAAGCATTGCGGACACATTTAGAGCGCCGCGGGAGTCAGCTAAGGCGCCGCGGGAGTGCTTATTTTGAAAGTCAAGCGCAGCGGAGCCGCGGCGCTTTACGGGGCTGGGGAAGACCCTGATATATTTAAATCAACACATTTGCTAGACAAAAAAAATGAGTGATAGTCTACAAAATTAAATTTTCAAAATCCATATACAGTACTTCAATGTGCATTTCTATTTTGAATACTCTACTTCTCATTGGTTTTGCTTTGAACCATTCATCCTGAGCTTTTTTAAATTGGAAATTCTGTAAGTCTAGAGGACATGCATGCTGAATCCCTTTAACAGTCTGAAATGAAAATGTGAACCTCTATTATTATTATCTTTCAGACACATCTTGAATCAGAAGTATATAGAAGTGTTGAGCAACATCCCATTTAAACAAAATATGTCCAATTGGTGTCACAGCCTCTCCTCACATTTAATAGATTTATTCAAGGACATGTATCCATCTGGTCAATATGGAGTACCAATGTGATTCTCATAGCAAAGAGCGTATGGGCTCTCGAGAACCATTGTCCCCATTCAGCATAGATCTTTGTTGACATATAAATTAAATCACAAACATGATTTATTATTTATCATATTCTTCATGTCAGAGTACTGTGAAGGTTGCAAGAAGACTACATCAAAATGAATAGTGTTTTCATAGGTGCAAAACAAAATTATGAAAAACTAGATCAATCATAGAAGCATCCAACTATTTTACAAAATTAAGAATGTTTCCATGACAAGCTAGATGTTTTCCTTCGTTAAAGTTTATAACAAACTTTTTTTCTGACATCCTGTGTTACTTCATGTCAGTTGTTAATTCTAAAGAACCATAACACCATACCACATGTATATTATTTAAGTATTGAGTATTGCAGCCAGTTTTTATCCTTTATCGAATATCATCTGATGACTTGCAAGTGAAAATTCTCCATCAGTACTATTATAACAGCCTTACTTAAACAGAAATGTTCTTTTTAAACAACTCACACGAATCCATAAGTGGCATGCAACTAATGGTTTGAGTGAGTTTTCTTCATCAACCAGTGAAGATTCCTGAAGGCAGCCATACGGCTTGGAGGATCAAGCTTATTTAAACTTTGATACAGGATTCCTATGTCTGGAGGCTGGTCAAAGTATTTTTGCTTCTTTGTGCTTGCGTCTTTTCATGTCAGGTAACATAGTCATGACTAGCCAAATACATAGCAATCTGCATGTCTACCCGAAATGCCTTTTACAATGGGGCATCACTAGGAATTTGTTAAATTATTTCTCACTAGTCTATTCATTAAAAAAAAGACAAGTTCATAGATAATCATGGTGTCACAAATTATTATTTTGTATGCAACATTTGACTCTCTGTCAACAGTATTTTATGTATTGTATACGGGTTTCCTGGGATTCACAGTGTACGAGACTAGGGCTCTGTCATGTCTTGCCTGAAGGATCAAACCAAAACTCCAAGTTACAATTCCTTCACCTTAACCACTTGGAGGTTTGTTCATTGTTTAACAAAGTGAACATGACTATATAGCTGCAGTGTCAATACCTGTAGACATTTTTGCATACAAGAGGCACTTAACACATAGTCCTCATATTATAAAATTGTTCGTAAGAAATTCCAGAAATGAGGAGCTTGCTCAGGTTCACTTGGTGTATTTGTCACATTGAGCTCAACAAGTATTTTCACGTTTGAAAAATTACGTTATGCCTGAGCCCACGAGATGATCATTTCATCTCAGCAGTTTATGTATACAGATACTACAAAACCGGTTTTGGGCATATTTATAGTGAAACTAAGTTGCCGAGGAACTGAATTTTATAACTTACCGGTCAAAATAATTCGATGTGAAGAAAGATATTGCCGGATGCAAAACTTTCTCAATATTTCCCGATCACGTCATATTAGTTTGTCTAATAACTTACCGTGACAAACCAAGGAAATCGGCGATGTGGAGATGGATGTCTGAATCAGGTGTTTTCATATAAAACTCCCGTCTATAGTATCATAGAAAGTGATAGAAGCCATGTCAATTAAGTAAAGTCTATTTCTCACTCCAAGTGCGATCTTTTAACACCCATCATAGATCTTTCCTTTTGGGACAAAGCACGTGCCATAACGCCAATACACACGCTCATGTCTGTACCTATGACGACGTCGCATAAACCGTGTGTGTAAACGCCTATCGACTTTTTTATCAGCTGTTAGTTACTACTTTATAGACTGGCGGTTTATCTAGAATATACTGCCATTGGCGTTGACTCCATTTGGGGTCAATTTAAAGCATTGCGGACACATTTAGAGCGCCGCGGGAGTCAGCTAAGGCGCCGTGGGAGTGCTTATTTTGAAAGTCAAGCGCAGCGGAGCCGCGGCGCTTTACGGGGCTGGGGAAGACCTTGAGTACATTAAGATGAAATCAAATGTTACATGTGACCGTTCGTTTATATGAATGTCAGGGTTCACGCTGGCCTTCGCAAATGGCGCTATTGGCGACAAAATCAAGAAATGGCGCAAGAAAAACAAATTTGGCGAAAGTGCCTGGCGCCGACTATTTTCCGTGATAATTTGATGGTTGTTTACCGCATGGTTGCCGATCTCGAGTCAATATCGATTTGTTTTTACTGTAGAGCCGAGAACCATGTATCGATGGTTCCCGTAATCGCAGTACTTTGAATTAGAACTCGGGAACCAGCTTGTTTATCAAATGCGATTTCCGATTCGGGATAATCCTGTTTTCACACTTGTTCAGTTTATTATCTGTTGATTGTCAAGTTTGTTGAATGTGACACTTTCTTGTGTACACCATTTAGTCATTCGCCAGCCTTTACAACTTCAATTATATGGAAATTATGACTTTGATTACTTTAATTGCTTTTCAATCAAAATGTTTGCCCTCGCGCCCGCTCCTTTTAAAGAAGATGACATCAAATTTCGACGAAGTCAGTTGTGTTGATTGACAAATAAATGAAATTCTTTTATGCACCGAAGTTTTGGTATATAAAATCCGCGATTTTAAGTGACACTTAATTCTGATCCAACACAAGAGTGACTTTAAATCGATCTTCTCAGTCGTTGAATATGCCTCCCACTAAAAATCAAATAAACATCTGACAAGGAGGCCTGGAAGACAGGAAATAGTTGGTTATATGACGCCAAGGTGAAAGTCATGTTTCTGCTATGTCCTGTTTCAAATGTTGAGTGTGAGAGAGGATTTAATCCATAGAACCTAATGAAAACAGCACATAAAGATAGAACAAACCAACACTTGAGAACCTCTTTAGAACCGTAGGTGACTCTGATGAAGGATTTCCCCTTCTACAAAAGACTATTTTGGCTCAAACTTATTGAATTTGGCTCCAATTTTTTTAATTTGGCTCCAACTTTTTCAATTTGGCGCAAGTGTTGGCGCAAAGAAAATTTTAGCCAGAGAGAACCCTGATCATCTTTAATGAAAAGGGTAAAAAAAACATTCAATTGTGATAAATAGCCAATTTGTGTATATCTAAAATACCTATTTAGTGCCTGTGTGTATTTTGCGTTAACCGCCGGAAATAAGGCAAATTACCCCAGGATTTCTGGTGTATTCATGTACTGCTTACGAGGTATATCTACCGACTTGTTACGGGGATTGCCAAGTAGATACGATTGATACTGCCATTGACGTTGACTCCATTTGGGGTCAATATAAAGAGCTGCGGACACATTTAGAGCGCCGCGGGAGTCAGCTAAGGCGCCGCGGGAGTGCTTATTTTGAAAGTCAAGCGCAGCGGAGCCGCGGCGCTTTACGGGGCTGGGGAAGACCCTGGAGCGGGTGTCAGATCGCCGTTGTATACCTTTTCTCTTATATAGCATATAGAGCATATATATTATCGAAGATTGTTCCAAGCTCCTGTGGCAAAATGGGAGTGTAGTAAAGGATAATTGTTGGATATATGTTGAACATAGTGTGCAGGTAAGAAGTTTTAGCTAAGATCCCTACCAATAGTTGTTTTTTCGTATGCTGGTAAAGAGGCATTGCTGAAAAAAACGTTCATTGAGGTGATTTAGTGCCGAAACATCCGCTGCTTCTGTTCTCAACGATCTATTCCCAATGAGCCAAGTTTGAAAAAAAATATTGTGTGTTGTCGCAGATTTCTCCGGATTGACTGGACCGATCTTGTTGAGAGAGGTATCGTTAGACGCAGTAATCATTTGGCTATGCGGGACATATAGAGAATTGACAGACTAGCGATTGTATAAAAAATTATGGACTGATAAGCGCGAAACGTCAGAACTGGTTTCCCTTTGAAGTTGTTTCCCTTGTGTATATATATATAGTGTTAATAAAGGTATTTTGACATATCTCCCTGTGAGCCCCTGTGGGTCAAGGTTAGAAGTAATGTTCCTACCGTGTCCTGTTTGGGACACGGTAGTAAATCCGCCCTCTTAGCTCTTTGGAGCAGGCCGGTTGTGTATCACAACCGCTACAATAATTCAAATATGGGGCAACTAAATGCAACAAAACTTCACCTGATTAAACATATGCATAATATCTCATACCTCAGAGTCCAAAAGTTAATAGTTTTCCATTATTTTAAGAGAATAGAAGCATTTTTCGTATCTTTATATACGATTGACATTTCATTTCTCAAATCAATCACTTCCGGTTTTCATTTGGATATCCAGGACTATCCTGCAACAATTGACAGCAAAAATTGGGTCAAATTGGGCAGAGCTAAACCTGTAGGGGTATTCCATATTGGAAGTTGTAGTAAGGTTGTAAAAAAGGCGGGAAAAACATGTGTTTTCATTGGATGAGCCCCAAATGCTTAGTGGGTAATTACCATATTTTTAAAGCAGAAAGTGCGAGAAGTTGCGAAAAAATCAAAATAGCCACTAACGGTTTGTTTCATTCAGAACACCTCGGCCATTTATTAAAATAACCTCGGAGGTAATGGGGAGCCATTTTTGAAAGTAGGTCAGCAACGAAGGGCCAATCGTATCAACTCGGCAATCCCCGTCACAAGCCGTGGATTGCCGAAAAGAGCTGATTGACAAAATATGAAACAAAGATGTATTGATATGATCATCTTTTATGAAAAGGGTAAAAAAACATTCGATTGTGTTAAATAACCAATTTGTGTGTATTTAAATACATATTTAGTGCCTGTATGCATTTTGCGTTATCCGCCGGAAATAAGGGGAATTACCCCAGGATTTCTGGTGTATTCATGTACTGCTTACGAGGTATATCTACCGACTTGTTACAGGGATTGCCGAGTAGATACGATTGGGGTTGTTTCTCACTAAATTTCACCAACAATTAAGAAATATAACTTAATTAAGAAATTTTAGCTTCTATGAAGCTGTTTGATTTGATATTTTAGACAATACTATGCTAGGGTTATCATAAAAAGGTTATCTATCACATGGTTGTTAAAATTGATTTTGCTCCAACAAGTGATGAGCAAGGAATCGTAACGTCGGTGGCAACCAGATAGCAGCCACAAGACGTTACGACATCGTATCTAGGTGTCTAAAAATTGGTATTTCATTTTGTACGAAAATATCATGATTACCAGACCAAAAGTCAAAGGCGACAATGTATTGTAAACAAAATTCTTGTTAACCATTGGTTGAATAATTCATTATGATACAGTATTATATACATTTGAGCATTGTATTCCTCCCAAAAGTTTGACTATTTTCTGGGCAGAAGACTCGTCCAAATCGGCATGTAAATCAATATTTACTTCACGTTTACTACTTCTGTTATCTTAACAGAGGTGTGAAATCAAAAATCATCAAACTTTCGAACATACAGTGGGATTTTATAGCAAAAACTTCGATGATAGAACTATCGGTTAAAAGCGAAACAAAGTTTTGCAAGAGACGGAAAGTCCGCCATCTTGATTTGGATGGTCGCACATGCACAGCTGTTTTTCGTAATTTCATTTGTTTCTCTACAGTGTTCACTAATATCCGTACAAGTTGATACTACATTCATATCGTTAAAGCCGTTATACATCATTTCATAAATTAAATAAGTCATATTTACCTTCTCTATCACTTTAAAATCGTCTGAAAATCTTTATTTAGATCAGTCCGTATCGGTCAGCACTCGATCCACTCGCGGGAACCTCTCTGATGTGAGCGTTTTGATTGGCCAAAGAAAACCCCAGTTCCTTCCAAGGGGACATTGAGGTTCAGGATGGGTTCAAGGGTCCGACAAAGGTTATTTTTTAACATTTCTGTCCAAAGAGGATGCTGCCATTGTTAAAATGATCTTTAGTTGTTTATATTGAAGATTTTATCACCACGTATTTACTTAGAAATGAATTATTCTCATAATAGTGTATCTAAAAATAGATTTTCCGAAAATGATTTTTGAAAAACTCCAACCTATGAACAGAGACATAGCAGAGACATAGATAATGTCTCTGCTATGAACAATCTACATGCGCTTTACATGAATAGGTCTACACATCAGAATACCTGATCGAATTTAAAGGCCGACTCACTACTAGAGCGAAATTTATAAGCTTTTACGATACTTATAGAGTGATAGACCTACCATAGTTAAGAAATTTTATTGACCCCCATTAGGCCTCGATTCGAACATGGTGGTGCATGAGCATTCAAAATTAATAAATGAAATTCTTGGATACTTGGAGGAAAACCAAATAGATTGTTGAGGAACATCATGGATTTATATATAATTAATATCAAAACATTCCTTCACTACCATAGGCGTAGGAACCGCGGGGGCCAGCGGGGGCCACTGCGCCCCCCCCCCCCCATATCCAGGCCTTTGGGCCGGAATATACTCCCCCCCCCCAATTTTTACAATGGAAAATGAAGATATTTGAAAAGAAAAAAAGAAAGAAAAGAAATTCAACAGCAGAATAAATATAAATGTACATATTTCTTTGGTTTATCTAAAATCAATTCGCCTTTTGTTACGAATAATAACCAAAATATTTTTGTTGTCATCATCGCAAATGGAAACTCAGCTCACGGAAATACCCGAGTAGTTTCGATTAATGAAAACAATAATGTTATGAGTTGGTAGATGTATGAATAGTCTTGAGAAAGTTTAAGAACATTTATTCTTAGACCAGTCCTCATCAAAAGCTAGCCCCTGATGAAAACGCTCCTAGGCTACGCCTATGACTACACAACTTTTAGAATGCATAGGAGGGGGATCATGCATAGAAGATTGGACAAACGCAATTGATGATTGGAATAGGTGGATGTAATTTTCCTCGACTTCAAAGCAGCTTTTGACAAAGTAGGCCCTACCTCACCAAAGATTAGGCTTACTAAAAAGACACGGGGCTATGGGATAAAGGGGACTACATGTACGACTACTTCCTGCATTCTAGTCACACAAGGTAGAACTCTGTAAATGGACAAACATCAATGGCCATGAAAGTTATTTCCGGAGTTCCGCAGGGAAGCGTTCTTTGGCCAACACTCTTTATTTATATCAATGACTTACAAAGGGCTGTTAATTGTCAGACTAAACTTTTTGCTGATGAAACAGACTATTTTTATGGAACTAACAGGGATGAAAATTCATTATTTCTTCTGGATCAGATAATTAGTGAATGTGAATGGGGAAAGAAATAGCAGCGTATATTTATTACAAACAAATGCAAATCCTTAAGAATTTATCATCAGGTATGAAGGAAGAAGAAACTCGGTAGGCCTAATATATTAAAAAAGATGCAGAAATAGACGAAATAAAGATTGTTACAATGGAAAAAGACATAGGAGTAACATTAGATAAACAAGTTAACATTTAATGAACATGTTAATAGTAAGGTTAAAAAAGCAAATAAATATTGAGGTTTGATTGCTTAACCCTTTACCCAACGCCAAATTTTAGATTGTCCCAAATTGAAAGAGTTTGCAGACGACATTTCAAAATGTGATGAAATTAAAAGTCATACCAGCGCTGGCAAAAACTGTAAAGCTGGGTAATATGGACGCTATATTATGAAAGAATATGTTGAAACATAGCGAAAATCACAGAATCATTACAATATAAAGCCTGCACTATTCTTTATCTATTTTTCAAAGTGCTATTATCTTAAATTGGGTGCCGACCAATTAATCTTCATTGTTTACATTCGAGTAACATCTAAAATAGCAAGGAATACTCTCATTAATGAGTGGCAATCACCTGGTCAGAAAAATCACGCGAGACACATTAACATACTGTTATTTATCTAATATTACCAACATGAACATTCAGAATGGAGAATTTCTTGGGTTTTATTGGTTCCCAAAAATTCTCGGCTGACCTTGTTTTATTGCTAATTGTAAACAAACCTTATTGTATTTACTATTTTAAAAGCATCATGTGAACGGGTAACAGTCTCAATTCCTCGGTATACGGGAATTTAAATTACTGTTAAGCTAATTTTCAATTATTCTAGAACTTTCACAATTTAAGTGTAAATGAGCGCAAGTATGGCTTTAAATAAATATCTTCTCTTAGGACAGAAAACATTATGGAAAAAGGAGAAATTGTGCGATAAGAGCAATTTCTCCTTTTCCCGCGATGTTTTCCAGAGTGGTCTGCAACAAACTGGTCAAATATCGTTCTTGTTTGGTAATGGGTTAAAGCTTTCCGTATTTAGACAAGAAAGTAGAACTAGAGGGCATATTTTCAAAACAAACAACAGAGGATGCAGGACTGACCTCAGAAGAGCACCATTTTCACAAAGGGTAGTTGGCCATTTGAACCGACTCCCGGATCATCTTGTGAATGCAACCTCATTAAATTCATTTAAAGAAAGTTTAAGTATGGTACATTTAGGAGGCTCCTTCAAATTCGAACCAGAATGTTTAAAGTAGAACATCTGTCAACAATTTTAATTAGTTGTATTGTTTCCCTACAATATAGAAGCATGCGTATTATTAAACAGTAAACATAAGTCAAAATTAACCCTTTACCAGACGCCAAATTTCCGACTGTCCCAAATTGGAAGAGTTTGCAGACGACATTCCAAAATGGGATGAAATTGGAGAGTAATTTTCTGATAGAGGAGAAAACATTGTGGGAAAAGGAGAACTTGCTCATTACGAGCAATTTCTCCTTTTCACACGGTGTTTTCCAGAGTCGTCTGCAACAAACTGGTCGAATGCCGTTACTGTTTGGTAATGGGTTAAATAAGCAGTCCTTTAGGTGTGGACATCGGGGTTTGGACTGCGTAGGGGCTATCGTCTAGCTGCCCTAGTGTCCGTTAGCTCATGTGAGCGAAAAGAACAAGTGTGAACAGGATATTTGCGTAAAGGACTGTGTAGGGGCTGCCCTATCGTTCGAAAGCCCAACATCCTTAATGGATCACTGTCATAAGTAATTAGAATACCATAATGTACTCAATATCAGTAGTATCAAACATAAAATGTATAAGCCAGCAGACTAGTTTGGAAACGGATATTGGGGGTAAAGGAATAAGGACTGTGTAAGGGCTGTCCTATCGTTTGAAAGCTCAAATTTCTCAATGCATCATTGTAATAAGAAAATGAAGGGCCTGTAGAATCCTAAGGATTATGTGAACAATATTCACATCTGGCTCAAAATCTATAGTCTACTAACTAAGTACCCTAAAGGGTTAATCAGCAAATGCAACCATCGGCGTTTAGACTCTAGTAAATAGGGGAAAATGAAAAAGAATAGCAGTAGGCAAATGCATATATGTGCTTTGATTGAAAACAAACAAAATCATTGTGAGAAAATGGCAAGTGTATTACTTATTGACGAAATATACACCTACTCGTCGCCCAATGAATGATGACAAATGTACGCCATCTAGTTTATAAGTTTAACCCTTATAGTACTGGAACCGACTTCATGCTTATGCAAATAGGTTAGGTTCAGGCCAGCCGCCAAGTAAATTTGCGTCTGACTTGTGATCTAACCTGTTTGCTACTCTGAGTAAATATGGCGATTTTTTTTTTAAATTTCATGGACAATGTGTACGCAATTTTCCTGTCCCACATCGATCTACTCACTTCATGATATCGAGATAGTACACATGTGCGCCGCCCACTGGAATAAGTGTCCTATCAACATATATTTTTTATGTGGGCCTGCAAATTGATTTACAAAAAACGACTGTTGCCGTATATATACTCAAGAAAACTCTATTGTGGATTGTATGTATCAGTTCAAACACATTCTCTCACACAATGTTGACATGATTTACCCAGGGTGATGAGCAACATCACTCATTATCAGAGGAAACCGCTGGTCAACCAGCAATAAATCAAGTATATGGGCAATTAAGTGTGGCGCCCTTAACCCATCTCTCCATACTGTCTTATCATTCTGCTGCAGGGGACTTGAGATACCAAATGTGGCAAAGTAATGGCTTACTTCAATGAGCAAACAGTAAAACTTCTTCATGTCGAACTTGCCAATGTCAAAGTCTTCTCTATGTCGAAGAAACTACATGGTCACGAAGCATTTGTTCTTTGTTTTCATACAAATCAGCTTCTCTGTGTCGAAATTCCCATTGTCGAATAGTTCTTTGACTACCATTTTTACCTGTCCCAATTTCACTCTACCTGCATTTTTCACACCCCATGTGTCGAAGGGTTTAATTTGGGGTGTTCAAAGTCAAATGCCTGTTACCTTATGGGTTTATTCTCGATTTGTCGACTCGCACCTTTTGTTATCGGGGATTAAGGGGCCTTATAAAAGGGACATATAGGGTCATAATTACTTAAATATAAATGCTATATTGAAATAAGTGGATATTCCTTATTTACAAATCTAAAAATATACTTATTTTTAAATGGTGTTCTTCATTTTTTTAAAATCAATGTTGAAAAAGGAGAAATTTATAATTTCCAACACTAACAAGTGAAATTAAGAAAAAAAAGGTCAAAATTTTGTGTTAAAATGCCTTAAAATACGCCATAGTTCTCTTGTGCTTACTTGAGTCCTTTTAACTCAGAATTTGGACTTAGAATTTTCGCTAAATTTTCGGACTTAGTCATTGTAGCTTAGATCTCGGACTTATTCATTAACTCAGATTTCAAACGTAGCTCACTTTTCGGACTTATAATATTTTAGGTACTTCTTGCCAACTTTTGCACAGGAAACCTATGGACTTAGCTGTTTTGGATTTTTTTTTTTCATTTTTGCCTAGGAAACTACGGACTTAGTCATTGTTTGACGATATTTGTTCCTAGACTGCAATGCCATCCCTTCCCAGGAAGCTAGCCTGTATTGTTTTCACACCTTTCATGGTCTGTTGGTTTGTTGAAACAGTCACAGATTCGTATTTTGGACAATTAGCTAATGTAAACGGAAAACGCAGAGCCCGGGCGAGTGATCTGACCGTTTTAACCTAACATACAAAAAAACTATCAAAAATAAGTAGGCCAAAAGACAGAATTATTATTATATATATGGGTTTTACATCACATCACAATTATTTAAGTTATGTAGCGATGCCCGACTCTTAATGATGGAGGAAGACCCCATACTCAACTGCCCACAAGGGCTGGTCGAGGCGGGTAGAACCATCGGCATTCTGTAAGTCAGTCGGGAGACTACCTCTTATGAAAATTCATATCCCTCATCAGGATTTGAACCCACGCGTAGAGGGGCCATGTGATTTAGTGTTCTGTACTCTAACCACAAGGCCACGGAGGCTTTTTGATTAAAAAGGCGTCTGACATTCTCACAAGATGGCTTATCAGCACCAGGTCTCATTACAGAGCATGTAATTAAAACCCCCCACGTGAATACTTCAATAACCCCGATGGTAGAAGTCTCAGAACACACTTGTGACACGAAGGAGAATTAGAGCATATTTTATTGCCACAAATGTGCCACGAGATAGCATATAAATCACATTCCTCACTTTTTGATGACTGTCTGTGGATGATTTTCATTTGGTATCTCTGATGTGAGGTGGTAAGTGTCAAAGTACCCCAGCTGGTTAATTCAAGTTGGCTGATTTATAGCGCGTTTCCTTCACCTGGGTCACTGCATACCCTATGTGTGGAGAACCGACCGTCACCCGATTAACCCATTACCAAACAATAACGACATTTGACCAGTTAGATGCAGACGACCCTGGAAAACATTGTGGGAAAATGAGAAATTACTCGTTAATCACTTTTTGAAATGCCGTCTGCAAACTCTTTCAATTTGGGACCAGGTTTACTTCAAATTCGCTACACATGGCCCCGTAGTTATACAAAGTGTCTGAAATGGGTTTGAAAGCATCCGCATTTATCACAATAGCCCATTATTTCATTTTGATGTAAGTACCATAGTTGTTAATTTACCATGTGAGATATCATTGTGCAAATGAAAACGTAAAATTGAAAGCGTACAGGTATATTTAACCGACTAAAAACTAATGCGTAACATTAGAAATTGGAAAATTCGCTGAAATGCTCTAGTTTTCTAGTAAGACGAGAACGGAGATGGAAAATAAGACACTGATAACATGAGCTGCCTCAAACAATAATTCATAGTTCTTTGGACGCAAACTTGTTAACCCATATATGGGACATTATCCTTATGCATACTGCAAAGCTAGATTTCGTATCTAAGAATAAGATCGTGCAAAAAACCATTTTAGCAATGAATGAATTGCTCGGCACAATATGAACTATTTTGATGTTTGTCAGTGTTTCAAAGAAAAAGAAGTAAAATGCTATGTACAGGTGAATTGAAAGAAATGTGCACATGAAAGATGGGATAGAAAAGAAATCTCATCACCAATTTAAAGACGATCTTCATCAACGACTGTATTTTCCGGAACTAGGTCCGTTAATCGTATATGATTTCCACCGTTCCCTTGATAGTTTCGTAATCTAAACATTACAAAAATGATTGTGAATTGTGTCCGTTCTAGAATTACCTATTCTTCATATGTTGTGTTGAGAAGATATTTTGTACAAGAATCAGCAAAGTGTTTCCCAGTGAATGGTAATTTAAGTAAATACCTCAAAAATACACGTAATAACACTTTACCGGTTGGTTCGCCCCAAAAAGTTTCGTACCATTTCACATTTTCAGTCAAACTGAACATAAAAATATCTTCGCTTCGACCTCTGAATTGTACATTTTAAATTATAAAAAAGAAATAAACAAAACAATGTCTTCAATTGTTTGTTTTTCAAAACCAGCAAAATCTTTCCTGCAAGAGTAATTGATCTAACACACATGTAAAGACACTTGGCTCGTCCCGAAAAGTTTCGTTACATTTTATATTTTCAGTCAAACTGCACATAAAAACATTTTTTACTTCAACCTCTGAAGAAAATATTGAGAAAATTTTGCATTGGGCAATATTACCTGTGCCATAAAACTTTCGAACCATTGCAGGAGATATTGCCGATGTAATTTATTTTCAATATTTTCCAAATCCGATTTTGTCACATTAGGTTGACTAGTTACTGGACTTATATTGAATCAGAGCAGACAAGTCTACATCGTCATTTAGTTTTAAGCTCCTAAAATGAGTTTTACTTATGGTATGACAAGTTCAAGTTTCCTTTATAAAGGCCAAATTGAAGGGTGAACTGAAGATATTGTAGAACTCCTTCACATTAATTATTAGAACCTTTCCTGTTAAAACTTTTTTGCATTAGGCCTCTGATTGTTAAAAACTACCTATTTTAGTGAGATCAATGTCTTCATCTTCATATTCAACATTGCACTGTCAAATTCATGTACAGTTGTGCAGCTGCTCCCAAGGGAGAATTACGAATTGACATCTTCAAAATTAGGATGGGTACAAATTGACCTAAATATGGGTACCATTGGCCAAATTTGGCTGGTTACGAATTAGCTTGAGTACAAATTGACCTGGAAGCACTCAAATGACCATATAATACAGCATGAGAGACCCTTATAGGATACACAACTTTATGTCCCTGGAAAGCTACACACTCCAGTGATATGAATGTTTATTTCTATGTTTTATATTCTCCATTGTCTACTCTGAAGGTAGTTTAGATCATGAATATGGATGTGTGAAAGGGTTAGAGAAATATCTATACTTCATCATCTTTTATGAATTGTTATCCGATACCGATAAATATAAATTACTTTTCCTTTATCATGTTCAGAAACATTATAAAATTCATTCTCGATCTCTTTCAGAAAAATGCACAACAAGCATACGTGCCAGACAGAGCCATTCTTTAACTGGGAAAGAATTAAGGATACAATGCTTATCAAGTAACATACAGGTAAGTGAAATAAACTTGTTATTATATGGAATTGCTCGATCTAAGAGTTCTTGTTAAAAGGACTATCTCATAGATTGAGATTGAAAATAAATTGTCTTTTATGAATGAAGTGACTTTACAGATCTATTAAGTTACAGAAATTTTATATTTGATACATTTTTCATCATCTTTCATAACGGTGTACAGTCGAGCCTCATAGTCTGAACGTCGTTAAATCTGTTTTATTTGCCATCCAAACAGAATTTGTAGGGAACGGTCCTTACCTTCTTTAAATCCATTGTTTAATCCGGAAAATCCGCGTTCCGGTTCAGGACAATAAAAGTCGGGAACCAAGCCTAACTTATAATAGTATTTACGCATGACTAATCCGGAAACCAGCATAATGATTTTTTTGCGGTTACCTACGTTTATTGACGATATGGTAAGCCAACATTCACACCTTTGGCAAATTCGCACGTATGCTTGATCATAAAATGTCGCCAAGTGTAGTGTAATGAAAGTTGTTGATTGTTTGTAAATCTGTCGTTTAGTCAGTTAACTGGTCTAACCTTATTGTAATTATCGTCGCGTGCAGAAAGTCGAGTTTGTAAAAGGTGTTAACTCCAAGTCTTGCTGCATTGACAGCGATCAGGAGACAATGTCTGGCAATCTTTTTTTTTACTTCATAGTAATTATTATGAAAAATGGTGTATAGGTAAACATTTCACTGGAAACTCGCCGATTATTTAATTAAGGATTATTCGTTAATACGAACATTACTCCTGGGAACGAAAGTGTTCGGATAAATGAGGCTAGACTGTTTTGGAAATATAGCACATTTATGGTGCAGATTTAGAAGACTAGTAATATAAATACGCTTTATTTGTAAACAATAATTTTTAATTTTTGTCATATGAAATAATGGAATAGGCTAAACTGTGTCTTTGACCCAGATTTGAAAATGGTTCAACACTCTTATCAGATGACGCAAGCAAGGTGTGTCTAAATCAACCCAATGCTATTCACAAATTAAATTTTTCAGTAAATGCACTGAAGGTAATAATGCTTGTTTCACAAGTATTCAATGAAAACACAGGTTTTAAGCATCTTTAAAATGTAGATATTGCAAATGGTCATTTATTTAGTGATCAGGATTGTTTGAACATCTTTTTAACATTTCTTTACTTACACAACACAATCTGTGAGAGTTTATTTAAGGAAAGGTTTTTGAGACAGTTGCATGCAGTATTTAAAAAACTGTTTGAAAGGATCATTTTTTTAGGGTAGTCATTAGAAATTGCCTTGTCTCGAATTCTTTTAAATAAATATGTACGCAAAGGAGACACCCCTTACCATGACCTCTGTGGATTGTTTTCAACAAGTTTTCAGTTAAGGATGTGGAGGACAGTGGTCCAGGGGTAGAGCGTTGGCTTCTGGACATGAGGGCCATGGGTTCGAATCCCAGGAGTAGCAGGATCTGCCTTGCAAACTTTCATTAATCCACATTCGGCCCAATTACTGGTTATGTATTCAGGAAGCAGAATCGAGAGTGATTAATCGAAGTTGTAAGAACTTGTTTCACAATCGATGTAAAATAATAAGTTTTAACTAAACTTATGGATGCCTTATTTTTGCAGGCCAGTTAGAAGCCAGTGTCAAAGAAGAATGTTCATGAACATTTTGTGTTTTGGGATTATTGTCCTTTTTTGCTTGTACATATTTTATATGTTCCAATCAAGACATTAATTTAGTTTCAGCATGTACAAACAATATCAAACTGATAAAAAAAATATATCATGAAAATGATCCTTGTAACTTAAAACGTCAGAACTGAAAATGCATATACAAATACATGTACAGTCAATCTTGTTTTAAGCGACCAATCTTAAACAGTGTGAGAAAGGCAATTTGGTATCGGTGCAGGATGCAATTCATTTAGGAAAATCTTACAGGAGCTTTTTGAATGACTGGGATCCATAATAAAACCATTAGTTGTCTATAATAAAATAGTATTAAAGTCTGTTTTAAATGATTTAATTGTACGGTATAACCATTTTCATTTTAGTCCAATAAACTCTACAATCGAAGAGAAAGACATACAGAAAGCACTATTGCTGCTGAAGAACAAGAAAGGTCTGCAGGTAATGTCAGATCTGTTAATGGTTTTCATCTTTACTTTTCTACAATTTCTTAGCTGGAAGGTTACTCAAGTTATATACATTGTATAACTCAGAAGTTATTAAAACAGCTTTTAGCCCAAATAAAGAAACAAAATTTAATATTGACTCTTAAGAGTTTTAAATTTTATACTCTGACAATATACTGTATCCCTCTGAACCAAACCCAAAAGCTCATTCTCCGATTTAGAATTGTGTGTTAAAAAACAACAACATGTATACTACCATTATACCATAATAAAAAGAATATTTTGATCTCAGAAACGAATTTATCAGTGGCTTATTAGAACTCTGGTTATTTTTGGAATTGTCTTATGGGTAGCTTTTGTAGAAATAGTTTCTGTGCTATGACAAGATTGTAATATCATATGATTTTCACCTTCTTCTTTTATCAGTTTTGATTCATTCTAACCAAGAATATGCATCATGTTTTTACTTCAAAATTGTGGATTTGTTGTATAGCCTCAATTCGTCCAATCCCAAAGGAGAGAACATTAGAAGATTAAGTTTAGGTTGTAATGATGAGGTATTTTACACATTGTAGGATCAGAATCAGCTGTTAGTTTTACATCACGCTCACACACTTGCGGATGTTTACAGACACAAGACATCGGTATGCATGTCAAACTCTGTGGGTGGGTGCAGTCTGTTCATTTTGGCGGGAAATTCGTCCAGCTGAGAGACTGGGACGGATGGATCCAGCTTGTGTTCACAGAAGAGAAGGTAAGAGGTTTGGAAATCTCCTTTTTGTATGTCGGTCATATTTTATACCCTGTGTTCACCATTTGAACCAATGTATTCAATAGAAGCATGCTAAACTATGGTTTTTCAGCTCTAAACTTGAGGTTTATTCTGTCAAATTAAATCTCATTACATTGTTATGACCGGAAAATGATATGAAGAGATTTGTAAATCTCAATATAAATGATATTAAGAACTTTGGAAGAGATATTTTCTCTCTCTTTGAAAATGGCATTTGATATAGAACTAGTTTTTGATCTTGTTGAAAAAGTAATATGGTCTTGCTATCAAATAAATTGAAAGAGGATACTAATGTAAGAGAGTAAATGTAAATTTATGGATCAGTGTAGTGTTTTTTTATCATGGTAAAAGAACAAAGACCCATGTTTGATCAATAAAACCTAATGTTTGTATTTCTTTTCTTTCAGGCTCAAATGCTAGAGCAAGTTAACTCACTAAAACTGGAGAGTGTGATAGAAGTCACTGGTATTGTTAGAGAAAGGGAAAACATTAATACGGTCATTATCTCTGAATCAATAATTTGTTGCTATGTTTCACATTCCTTTGTACTCATTAAAATGGTATCTTTCATATATCTCCCAATAGCCCATAAGCTTTTCTGAAAAAGAGAAATCTTTTTATTCTTCTTATTACATGAATTGAGAAAGCCGGATATTTTCAATTGTTGATGACAGTTTTTAAGAAAAGCTCATACCTTAAAAGTTGCATTGCCATCATCAATTGAGTAATAGTCCTCTCTGTTATGTTTTCTTACAATTTTAACATTCTTTTGGTAAGACAAATAAAAGAAATATAACAAGAATTGCAAGCAACAAAAAGGGTTTCCTTATTAAATGATTCATTTTCAGTTGAACCAGATATATTCATTGATTAAAGAATTAAGGTTTGGTCATTTTGAATTATGTTCTCAGAATTTATTAAGTAATTAGAGTTATTTTTTTTGTTTTATTCAGAATACCCCAACAGGCAGTGTAGAAGTCGTGGTTGACAACCTATCTGTTCTCAACAGTGTATCAGAAGATGTACCCTTTATCCAGAAGAATTATCATAAAGTAAGATTGTCATCAGTATAACATACATGTATACTATTTCCTTTTTAAGGGGGTTTCAGTGACCTAGTGGTCATTAAGGGGGTCTCAGTGACCTAGTGGTTATTAAGGGGTCTCAATGACCTAGTGGTTATTAAGGGGGTCTCAGTGACCTATTGGTTATTAAGGGAGTCTCAGTGACCTAGTGGTTATTAGGGGGGGGGGTGTCTCAGTGACCTAGTGGTTATTAAGGGGTCTCAGTGACCTAGTGGTTAGTAAGGGGGGGGGGGTCTCAGTGACCTAGTGGTTATTAAGGGGTCTCAGTGACCTAGTGGTCATTAAGGGGGTCTCAGTGACCTAGTGATTATTAAGGGGTCTCAGTGACCTAGTGATTATTAAGGGGTCTCAGTGACCTAGTGGTTATTAAGAGGGTCTCAGTGACCTAGTGGTTATTAAGGGGGTCTCAGTGACCTAGTGGTTATTAAGGGGGTCTCAGTGACCTAGTGGTTATAGTACTTATCTTGAAATGTCAGATATCTCTCTATGTGGGTTTAAATGCTGGAAGTGGTTTGGGGTTTTATATAACAGTCTCCCTGCTAACTTATAAAGGGTCAATTTGTTGATGTACCATTCAGTCATCAGGGTTTTCTCAATTGCTTACGAGCATTTTGAAATGAGTGAAACATGCTAACTTATTGTCATTTAGATTGACTTTATTTTTAGACGTAATCCCTTTCATAAAGAAAGACTTGCACAAAAAACTTACATGCTTAGTTCACTCCCTCAGGAGGACTGTAAGATTATAATCAGCCCAAATTGAAACCATTGATGGGTTTCCTTCTAACTTATGGTTCATTTGCTTTACTTTACTTATAAAAATAAGTTTTCGTGATCAATACTCCCTGTTTGGCAAGTGGATGAAACATTGCTGATATTAATTTGATGGGTCTATCTAGATGTTCAACTTAAGCGTGAGCTAGGTAAAGATTATTTGCAAAGAAATGAGGTGAACATTCCAGGGCCATCTTGGCCCTCTTGTTTCTGACTAGTTTTCCATAAAGGGTGTCTGTCCTGAGTGTTCCATTGGTTATTCCTTTACCAAACGACTGTCCCAAGTTGAGAGTTTGTAGACAAAATTTCAAAATGTAATGAAATTGAAAAATAATCTTCTAGTAGGGTAGAAAACATTGTGGGAAAAGTAGAAATTGCTTGTTAAATGTTTTCTCAAGTCGTCTTCAACAAACTAGTTAAATGTCATTATTGTTTGGTAATGGGTTAAGCTGCAAATCCTAAGTTCAAGCCTGACTGGTACTGCTGGTTTAGTCACTCCAAGTACTTGCAAATCCAAGTTAAGCTGCAATATAACCTTAAAATGGTATTTGTGGCATTAAAGAAACAAAACATACTAAAAAAAGAGTACAGTGAAAGGACAACTTTTATTTTCTGTTTTAAATGTTTCAAAGATATACT
The DNA here is from genome assembly GCA_947846245.1 of Cerastoderma edule. Taxonomy (NCBI): domain Eukaryota; kingdom Metazoa; phylum Mollusca; class Bivalvia; order Cardiida; family Cardiidae; genus Cerastoderma; species Cerastoderma edule. The sequence goes on from OX401411.1 coordinate 1,862,207, forward strand.
TTGGTTCCTTTACATATCTATAAAGAAAAGTATCATATACTATAAATTGTTCTCTTCCTCTTAACAGGTGAATGAAAATCTCCAGATGGAATACAGATATCTTGCATTACGCTACAAAACACTTCAGGAGAACTTACGTTTGCGTTCTAAAATCATCATGAGAATGCGAGAGTTTTTGGCTAATAAACACAGTATGCTTGTCTATTTTACATTAACTTTATGCTTCAGTTGTCATCTTTAGCTACATTCTTTTTATTTGATTGTTACAATTGGTATGGATTGGGTTGAGAAACTATTATATCTACTGTTGGTGAGGCAAAGATCAATTTTATCTTCTTTGTTTTGAAGAAAACGAAAACAGAAACCTATGGAAAGAATATTTTAGTCAACTATGGTGTTCTTGTTAACAATTCAACGTTTTACCAAATGACAAATTTTTGACTGTCCCAAATTGAAAGAGTTTGTAGATGACATTTCAAAATGTAATGAAATTGAAAAGTAATCGCCTGATAGGTCAGAAAACATTGATGGAAAAGGAGATAAACGAGCAATTTCTCCTTTTTCTACCATGTTTTCCTGAGTCGTATATATTTTGGTAATAGGTTAAGTGTACCTTCTATGGATCTTTGTTATTATAATTTTATGCATTACCAATGACCAAATCATAGTTCCAATACAAAAAGATGATTTATGACACAAGCTTTATTCCATATCCCTAATACAAATTTTGTGAATGGTTAGAATGGAAATCCCCAGATGTCAATTCTAATGAAGTTTCAAAATGATGTTTTCTTTGAAATATACGGAAGAACTTGTTTTAAGAGATAGAATTTACCCTTGAGCATTCTATAATTATTGTTTTTTTTTTTTTTTATAATATTCAATGGAAATATTCTCAATTTTCAAGGTAAAAACCTTGTTTGAATACTCATATAATTTAGACATTTGAAAGTGTTGTTTTGTTGAGATAAAAGAAAATTATATTTTCAGACTTTGTAGACGTAGAAACCCCAACTTTATTCAGAAGGACTCCTGGAGTAAGACGTTTTTTTTAATAGATTAACCCTTAGAATGCTGGATAATTTTCTATAAATGGATTTTTGTGTCGTCTGCTTTCAAAACCCTTAAATATCTGCATAACTTTGATGAGGAAAGATGCTCAGAGTAGCAAACAGGTTAGATCACAGGCCAGCGGCCTGGTTCTAACCTGTTTACATAAGCATAAGTTGGTTCCAGCACTATAAGGGTTAAAAACACACGAATAAAGATTTCTGAATCAGATCATTTGAATAAGATGATTTGTAAAATTATGCCATACTGCTGATATGTCATTTAATGTATCTATTTTGTCGTTTTGACTAAAGCCCAAACAACCTTTAGATACAGTCTTGATACAGTGCCTGTAACATTTTGATCAGAAAGAGTCTGCTTTATTCAAATTCACCCCTGCATGTTTAATTCTAAGACCTGTTCACTTTTGTAAAACTGAATGATTGTTGAAAATAGGACAGAATTATACATTGTTTAAGTTGAAATTATCAGCAAAGAAATAAAAATAATAGAAAAAAGAAAAAAAGTTGTCTTAATAAAGTTGTCACAAAAGATTTAACTCTTTATGATCTGCTACATTTTTACTTGAAGCAGATGACTTTAGAAAAGCTTTGTAAACATTTGAAAAACCTTTCAGTTTTGCAGTTATGATATGTGAATACATGTAGATTAAACAATCATTGTGGCAAGGGAGAAATTGTTTGTGACAAGCAATTTCTCCTTTTGCCAGAATGCTTTTTGAAAGTCATCTGCTGCAAAATGCAAAAATATTTGGTAAGGTGGTGATGTGTTAAGAATCTGCTACTAGAAAAGAAAAACTGTTTTTGAGAAGTTATTTTACTTTTCATCTTGATTTTATTTTTTCCAATTACACATGAATATCATAGTTGTCATATACAAATATACAAATGTTCTTTATAGGCCTCTGCTGCTGCTGTTTAAATGAGGATCAGAGGGAAAATCTGAGATGTGAATTTTCATCAAATAGAAAACCTTTTCCTTATCTAAGGAATTGTGGCTCTTTTATGTTGAAGGCAACAGGGTACCGTTTTACTAAACAACTTGAGGAAAATATTTGCTTAAGTCAAAACCGATACACATAGACACTATCTTAAAGAAAGGTACACGATTGTAATGTGATACAACATTGGAAACGTCCCTTAGAGACGTTTCCAATGATGTGTTACTTTGCAATATTGCCTATCCCAATATATAATTAAGAGGGAATGTTTTTTTAACTTACGCACATTTTTACAATGAAATGTTTAGTAAAACAATACCCAGAAGATTACAATTGATAGCACATCCAGAAAACTTTATGTTCATTATTTTGGGTAGAAACCATTTTGTCACTAGGAGCGATTAGTATTTTCATCACAATGGTTTCAATACATCCAATGTGTAAAAGAAGAATAATTGTGAAAGGGTTTAACAGTTGTGTTGAGAGAAGAAGATTTTTTAAACTTGTAATTTCTCATTTTGTCACAATGGTTTGTACCCCTAAACACCAGATTGAAATATACTATTGTGCTCTAATTAGTCAAGTGCTCAAAAATCTCTTATGATGAAAAGTTATATCACTTGATGGTAACTGTTTTTTACCTTTTTAGGTCTATTATGAAATCTATTTCATATAGATCTATAATGACATGTCAATCAATTTCAGGGAGCTAAAGAGTTTGTTGTCCCGACACAGCACCGAGGAAAGTTCTACTCCCTCCCTCAAAGTCCACAACAGGTTCGTCCACGTTCTAATTCCTCACATTGTAACTTGTAACTAATTCAATTGATTTACTTCTATTGGGGTAAAATCATTTCAACATATTTTCAGTTAACCCTTATAGTGCTCTGGGCTCTTCATTGGACCAAAATATTATGAGCCATTTTGGCTAAGCTACCCAAATTTTCTTTAGCCACTTGGATTTTTGCAAAGCCAAATTTGGCTAAGTCTTTTTAGCCATTTTAGCAGAAATATTAAATATAAATTACAGTTCATTTGTTCAATTTACAGACCAATTATTGAAATAGGCTAGAATGGTATTTATCACATAATAAAATAAATGATGTGTAAATTGAACAAATAAATAACAGTTCTTGTATCAGCCACTTCATTGTGTGGTTGTTCTTAGTAGAGTACTACATCCTATACCTCAATAAATGTTTACAGAACTTTGGGACAGGGTTAGAAAGACGACAGAAAATAATTAAACTTGCATGCATGCACCTGGCATGATTCATTTTTTAAATAAAACAAAATAAACATTTAAAAAAAGAATATAAAATAACTTTTGATTGTTAATAAAACAAAATAAATTAAACATTTTAAAGAAGAATATCTAACCTTAAAGTTTGGAGGGTATGCTGCAGCGTTTATGTGATCTGGGAGTCATTGAACTGGCAAGTTGACAGTACTTGTACAATAATGACGTTCTTTTTACTAAATGTGGGAGTTCCAATGCATTAAGATATGCTCATAAAAGGTTATATTTCCTTGAATGTTTGTTTTAATTACCATTTTTCACCGGGAGTCCCTTTCCCTCATGTTGTTGTTGTTGTTGTTTCGTTGTCCGTAAATTCCGTACCATGGAATTTCGTTCTGATATTGCATCGATGTAATCATTTAAAACGCTTGATATATTGAATGTTTGAATGTGTTTACACACAAATAATGTTTTTTATTCGCGTGCTTTTTATTGCAATAAGTCCCATATCACCTTTATGAGTATCTTTTTTAACGCAGTGAGCTACAGAAATAAGTATCGAAAACGTTTTGGTGCGATTTATTATTCTGGTACCGACTTTAGTGTGACACATAAACTGAAACCGGGAACCGGCCTGTTTAAACGTTTTCATTAGACGTTGCTATTGGAAATATACAGAATGTCTGGTCTCCGGATTTTCTAAAAGAGCGCTTTCACTAGAAAATCGGCTAAGGAACCAAACACTTCTATTTATATTTAAGCTGTTCAACGTCAAACTATTCAATTTTAATTAATGATTACCACTCGTAGTGGCGAAAAGACTTTAGCCATTCTTCCCACTTTCGCCATTACAGACTCTATACAAAATGGGGTCAATTTTACTTTCGCCAAATTGACGAAAGGGTACATTTCTTTTTTCGCCAAACCAAGTTGACTTTCGCCTATGGCGAATGGCGAAGCTTTATGAATAGCCCAGGTGCTGGAACCGCCTTCATGCTTATGCAAACAGGTCGGATCCAGGCCAGCCGCCAATTAATTGGTATCTGGCCTTTGATCTAACCTGTTTGCTACTCTAAGTATCTTTCCTCATCAAAATTAAGCAGATATTTAGGGTTTTGGAAAGTAGCTGACACAAAAATCTTCTTTTAGAAATTACCCAGCATTCTTAGGGTTAAATTGCAATACCCAGCTCATGAATGCTGGAGGAAGACCCAAAGCCGAACTGCCCATTATTTCTGTGCACAAACTTTAATAATTGATAGCTGTAATATGACCTTTGGTAACTCTTAGGTAGTTTCCATCCCTAGAATTTATTAAACAATGCAAATATGATTGCTGAATTTAGATCATTAGGTTGCTATTCTAAAAAAAATACATAAAGAAGGGAGGGGACGTCCCTCACCTACCCTTCCCTTCCCTCTGTGGCCCGGATGTTTAGGACCTTGAGGCATGCCTGTGATAGAAACTTCTATTGTACCTGGTCAGACTAGATATTGGAACAGTTGTACATGTCTTTCAGTTCAAACAGTTACTTATGGTAGGAGGAATAGACAGATATTTCCAGGTGGCGAAATGTTATAGAGATGAGGGTTCTAGACCTGACAGGCAGCCAGAATTTACACAGGTACACATTATTGGCACCTGTATGTTCATTATCTTACTTACTGCATTGTTCATATTATAACATTTTATTGTTTTCCTATCAGTGAAATACTGAGATTTCTCAGTGTATCAATTTTCAATTTTGTCAATAGTGATATTATCAGTTTTGATGGAACTTTTTGTTTGTAACCATTTCTTTGCTTAAAAGTCATTGCTAAGCTTTTGCATACGTAAAGTGGGAACGATGTCATAGGCTTTGCTCCTCCCATTTTATCCCATTTGGCATTTATGGAGATAATTTGGCAAATACATTTTATGTAATGGAATAAGATAAATAGAATAATCAACTCCATTTGATTGTTATCAAAAATATGTCACTTGAATGGGTTGTTATTACATAGAAAATACTCATTCTTCGAACTCATTTTTCAAATTGATAACAACCCATTCTTGTGACATATTTTTGATATCAATCAAAAGGAGTTGATTTTCCGTTATTTATCACACTTGTACCAATGAACTATTGTGACCAACAATTTCTCCATTCCACTGGTAAAGGTCATGCCCAGACTGATGACATAGCTATTGCCATCAAACAGCATGGAGATGTAGTCCTGTAAACAAAATACAAACAAAACATGCAAGAGAAGACAAAAAATCACACAATATCAATATACATGTTTTTAGTCTAAAAGTAACACTTTCCTATGGAAACACCTTTGAAGTGGGACTTTCAATATTTCAAAGAACTACCTTTTAGACATCTCTGAAAGCTCTTGCACACAAAAGATGGAATTGCTGAATTCTTGTCACAGCAGTTTGTAAAGACTTCTGCAGCAGATTTGTGAAAGTGAGATATCAAGCTTTTAAGATTTTTATGAGAGAAGTTTACATTGAATTTTGATGGTTCTTCAATATTTTTCACAGTGGATTGTCTTTTGGAAAGGCCTCATTGCCTAGCATTGTACTGGTTAACTACCCATGACAAGATTTATAACTGAACAAAACTATTGAAACTCACCCAAAGTGAGAGTTCTACTCAGCGTCTAGATGGAGCCCTAACTGGCAGATCAATCTATTGAGTCTTTCCTAAACCTTCCTCAATCACTATATAGACCGGAATTGAAATATGACTTAACATTGTTGAAGGGATATGTAATCCCTTTGATTCAAATCTTATTTGTTTTTCAGTTAGATTTGGAGATGTCATTTGTGACCCGTGAGGGAATAATTGAGCTTATAGAGGGTCTATTGGAGCACTGTTGGCCTGAAGACAAGCCAAAACTTAATCTACCATTTCCACAGATGACTTACTCACAAGCTATGAGAACATATGGTTCTGATAAACCAGATACGAGATTTGATATGAAGGTATTAAACCCTTTACCAAATGCCAAATGTTCGACTGTCCCAAATTGAGAGAGTTTGCAGACGACATTTCAAAATGTGATGAATTGGAAAAATAATCCTCTGATAGGACAGAAAACATTGTTGGAAAAGGAAAATTGCTCGTTTTCCAGAGTCGTCTGCAACAAAGTGATTAAATGTTGTTATTGTTTGGTAATGGGTTAAATGATAGCATTAAGATATTGATACTAGAATCATAGAAGTAGATTTTTTTGTGATATTCTTATAAGCGCTGTCTGTGTTACAAATGGCTTAAAATGTAAGGAGAATTGTCGCAATGCTATGATGAAAGTAGAACTTGATATGAACGTACATGTATATAAATTACAGTATTGAGTTATTGCTTAACCCTGGAATCTTTGATATTAATTTTTTCACAAAAGAGATTGTCCTGAAATACCTTTTCTGCAGATAGCATTTGAAATTATCTTTTTACAATGCTTTTATCATGTCATATATGAAGATTCTAAAAACCATCTTTTGATGGTAAGATTTTACTTGTTCTTCCAAACATTTAATGTATCAAATGCTCTAGCAAATCATAATAGTATGATATGATAGATGTCATTAATTTGATTTTGTTTTTCATCTCTTTAGACTATTAGTGCAATAGATGTTTCAGTATAATCACTATCTTGTAATTCATTAAATGGAGGCGGGATGAGATATTAGATTACAATGTACTTTTGCTTTTCAACAAAACAGCAACCGACATCATAAGAATAAACTACCCGTAGTGTATAAAAACCAAGTGTGACATGTTGCAAGTAAACTAAATTGATTCACTTTTGCCAACATTTTACCCCATGATATAATTGTATGATAATTCAAAAGGGCTGTTTTGTATAAAGAAAAATTAAAACTGCTTTGAGAAAACGCTTTGATAATACTTTAGATAGAGTGTCTGTCCAGTTGTGATGAAGAAGATAAAACCTCCCAAAGAACCATGGCGATCAAAGTTAAAGATACCACAGTAAGTAGAATAGCCTGTACATTGTCTATACTGTGATAATCATGTGTTCATCTCCCAGATTGCCAACAACATCATTTTGTGAGCAGTCTGAATTGAAAATGAAAATAATAAAGTATAACTGATGTTTTAAACAGACTGACAAAAAAGGCACTATAAAAGGCACTTTATTTTTAAAAAATTGTCCATAGAATATCAGATAATAAGATAAAGTATATGCTACCCAATCTACTAAATACAAAACACATGAAAAATAGAAGTTAAACATTTTTGATTTCTTTCTAAAATTAGCTGCTGTAAAATATTAACTATAACAATCCATGTTGGTATACATTTGTTTATCCATTTGTGCAACATGTAGTGAAATATTCTTTTAAGTTGTAGTAAATTTGTCAATGGATAAACAAAAACATTGAAACAAAACAAAGTTGGTGGATTGTGATTACACTTTTTGAGATATGTACTTTGTAATGAAACAATTGAAATATCTATAAATGTTATTCTGACAAATTCATTTGTAAAATGAAAATTTGAATATATTAATGTACTCTTTTATCCATGTTTTATCATTCCAGAAGCATATATCGAAGACAAAGCTAAATTCCTTTCTTAAAACTGTGAATTATAAACCCAGGGTAAGTGTTTGGTGATACAACTCAGTTTGTTTTGACTTTTACTTATAATAAAGGAAGAATCCTTGATTATTAAAGGTCCTTGTTCACAGAAAAGAAAAATTTAAAAGTCAAAATAAAATGTCATAATTGAAACAATACAGTGTCTGTATTGTTATTTGATGTACAATCAAAAGTAGCAATTGAAAGCATGATATGTTGAGCAAGCGATAATTAACTAATTATGAACATTTTCTTTGAGGTTAAACTCAAAAGCGATGTCACAGCTTGGATAAAGATACATATTAATACACTGTTTTCACAGTTCTTTAAAGAATTGAAATGATCTAATTTTGCTTCCAATGACCATTTTTCAGTGCATATTGTCTATATTACAGCTGTTGTGCAGTTATAAAGAAATTAATTCTTTAATTTTCAAATTTCCTCACATATGTGAACAAGCACCTTTTAACCCTTTCCCAAACAACAAATTTTCGACTGTCTCAAATTGAAAGCACTTGCAGACAACATTTCTAAATGTGATGAAATCGGAAAATAATCTTCTGATAGGGCAGAAAACATTGTGGGAAAAGGAAAAATTGCTTGTCACGAGCAATTTCTCCTTTTCATGCAAAAGCACTATTTTATTGTCTTCCAGCTCTGAAAAGTTGTGTTTATGCATTTAACCATTGGCTTGAAAAGAGTGTTGTGTTGAGGAAATATGAGGAGCATTCTAAAGTGAAGTGAAGGCAATGGTTTATCTGATGGCAGTTGAAATAAGTAAAAGCTCTTATCCCATTGATTGCATATACTTAAGGAGGTTCACATACCATGTGTATAGGAGTCTTGTGTATACAGTATTTTTAAAACTTATTAACCCTTTACCAAAGGCCAAGTTATTGACTGTCCTAAATTGAAATAGTTTGCTGATGTGATGAAATAGAAAAATAATCGTCTGATAGGGCAGAAAACATTGTGGGAAAAGGAGAAATTGCTTGTCGAGAGCAATTTCTCCATTTCCCACAATTTTTTCCAGAGTCGTCTGCAACAAACTGGTCAAGTGTCATTATTGGTTGGTAAAGAGTTAAGCAAGACTTATCATATTCATTAAAGCTGTTTAGACAAGAATATTCTGTTGAAAAGATTTTACCTTCTCTAGCAGGCAAAATGGCAGTTATTGCAATCAAATGACTTGGAAAAGAATGATGTGATCACGAAGGAAATGGTTTTACAAACATGGGATTATGGGATGGATGATGTCATACTTACAGCTACTGGGAACGAGGCTGCATGTGTAAGTTGTTTTCTTCTGCTACTCACTTCTCTTTATGTTATTTGAAGACTTTGGTAAATGACATATTTTGATCATTTATTCACAGCTCTCTTTGATTTTGTGTTGGATCTTATGTGGAGCATTTAGATTATTACACCCTTTACTTCAAGTTTACTTTGCTCATATGAATTTACTGTGGGAGAATCACATGGCCCCTGACTGCATGGGCTCAAATCCCGGTGAGAGCATTTTGATTTTTTATGAGAGGTTAGTCTCCTGACTGACTTACAGAATGCCTGTGGTTCTACCTGGCTTGACCTGCCCTTATGGGCAGTTGAATATGTGGTCTTTCTCCATCATTAAAAGTCTTGAATCAAAAACAAAACTGAAATACTGTTGATGTGATAAAAAAACACATATAAAGAAACAGGAATGTGCTTCAAAAGACGTACCTAACAAGGGAACAAGTTCCCCTCTTTTAACAGTAGAGTTGCTCAATATCATGAATATAATTGAGTTTCGTCTTCTGTATATTCTTTCTTCTGTGGCCTTCGCACAAATTCCCATTACGAAATGAATAACAGAGCTTATGATTATAAAAATAATGTGTTTTAGTCTATTGGTTTTCTGAAAACATGGTAATCTTTTACCAATCAATACCTGTTCTCCTTTCTTCTGCTAATTTTAAGTCTTTCCGGTGTAGTAACATTAAAAATATTCCCTTTCCTTTATTGACAGTGCGAGTTACTGGGCATGTTGAGGTTGTTCATAGCTGATGAGTTAGAAAAGCAAGGTGAGTAACGATTATTCTTTATGATATGTCTTTGGGGATGTTAAAGCAGGTGATTAAATGTAAGATGTTCAAAGCAGGACTATAGAAAGGGTTTTTTATTTATGTGAAGTAGTTACCATAATCTTGCAGTGAATCCTTGATATCAATATGTATAAAGGTTTTGAAAACTAATTGAGCCTGTTAAATTTTCTTGCTTTCATTTACTAAAAATATATTTCTCTGCAATTTGTAGCGATAAATTAGAGCCAATTATAAATGATAATTTCCCAAAACAATTGCATGATGGATAAAAAGATTGAGACAAAATTGTAATGGAAAGAGATTCGTCCATGATAATGATATTCCATGCTGGTCTCAGTGTTAAAAATACCTTAAGTTTGCAAAGATATCTGTATGTTTGAAGGAAGGGATCAAGGGGATATTGATCAAGCTGGTTTCTCTCAAACACTCTCTCAGTGATTAGGATAGCGTTGATACAGAAAGGTTAGGTGTTGGTCAATTCTGGGTACATACTGGTTAGAATAGAATTAGAATAGAGAGAATATGGTAATTAAAGTGCAATTTTGCAAATATATTATTATAACAAAGTTAAGTTATACTCCCATACAAGCCAGTACAAAGTTTCAATAGAAAGCTTGAGGTCAATTGATCTATACTGACTTGTAATAAAGTGTTTTCTGATTTTGTTGTTCATCTATCTTTTGAACATATGATGGTGTCTCACTACTTTAAATGTTGTCTTTTTGAGACAATCAACCAAGTGTACTTTTGAAGAAGTACAGGGATTCAAAGATAGATCTTTTGTCTGTCATTCCAAGAGTGAAGTATTATCGAAAATTATGCAGAGGGAAAAAACATATTAAGCAAATAATTCATTTATTTTTGTAAAATGGTCATGTTTAAATTAATTTACAGGTCAAGTTGTACGAGAGCAAAATGCTTTTAACTTCCTCTGGGTCGTCGACTTTCCTTTGTTTGTACCAAAAGAGGAGGGAGGAGGTATAGTTGCTATTTTACTAACTATTTCCTTGCTCAAATTAATTTGCTGCAGACAAGATAAAAACTGATCATGAAAGAGACATGATTCCCCCAAATGTATGACTGATGCAAGGTTTCAAGATGATTTTACGGTTACAGTCTCTTTTACAAAGTTTGATCTTAAACCTTCCAAATTAAATGAAAATTATGAACTTCGGTTCTTCATAGCATCTGAAATCTTAATGATTCCTTTTACTGCAGCAAATCTTAGATTTTTTTCTTCTCTTAATATAAACATCTCTATTGGTTTGCTGAAAAACAATGATGATATTGCAATGATAGTAATATAGCAATGATAATAATGTAGCAATGATAGTAATATTACAAAGATAATGCTATTGCAATGATAATGATATTGCAAAGATAATAATGTAGCAATGATAATGATATTGCAAAGATAATGCTATTGCAATGATAATGAGATTGCAAAGGTAATGATATTGCAATGATGATAATATAGCAATGATAATGATATTGCAAAGATAATAATTTAGCAATGATAATGATATTGCAAAGATAATGATATTGAAACATTGCTTATTAGCTTTAAAGCTTTACAATCTTTCCGGGAGAACTTATGTTCTTAGATACATGTTTGTTAATTTGCCTTTAAAGTTGTGCAGTAACATACAAGTCAGGTAATTATCAAAGAAATTGCTAGATAATAATAAAAGAAAGTATTTGTAATTGTTGACCAGGTCTCGAGTCCGCCCATCACCCATTTACTGATGTTCATCCAGAAGATAGTCACCTACTGTACACTCAACCAGAAAAGGTAATCCTGTCTAGCTAGTATGGGGACAGAAATGTTTCTTTAATTGTCATTTATACTTAATGGATACACAGATGAAAAATCAGAAATTTCAGAAAAATTGACACATTTACTCATTCAATACACATTCCTCATTAACAACTGCATTTCAGGTAATTGATATCAGAAAGTCCATCTTTCCGCAAGCCTCATCAATATTACACACTGTAAAGTTAAATATCATGTTCTCGACTACAGGTCTATTGAAAAGAGATATGTAGTTATTGATATTAGTTAAACACTCCATTGAAAAAGAATCAAAACCCAAGACAGATATTTTTTCAGAATAAGTTAAGTTTAAAGGAATATATAGAATAAGAAAGAGAGTGTCTTAGTATTTTGTTTTTCTCCCAAACAGGTCCGAGGTCAACATTATGACCTTGTGTTGAATGGGAATGAGGTTGGAGGCGGTTCCATCAGGATTCACAGTCCAGACAAACAGAAATATGTTCTACAGGATGTGTTAAAGGTAAAACTAATAAGCATGCCTGTTTTAGCGATAAGTCTGTTTTTTATTTGAATGACAAATATGCAAACTTTTGGTTTTATAGTTAAAAGATTTCATGGAAAATAACACAGCAAAAAAAAATTAGTTATATGCCTAGCCTTTTCTGCGAATGATTACATGTACATAATTACTTTCTCTTCAGATTACTCCTTTGAAACCAATTTTACCTATTACCCCACTCTATATTTTGTAATAAGTCAATTTCCAGTTATTCCAACAACTGTTATATCAAACCATTTCCCATTCTAATTAATGCGCTTGTCTGGTTTGTTATCTTTAATTGCATACAAAACGTATTTGGAAAATTCCGAATTCTGTTTGTTTCAATACACACCCTGATTTATGCATACATTACAAAATTATTCACATCTCTACATTGAAATCAAAAAGGAAATGTTATTATCCATACTTCATAATATTGTAATATATATTTATAAACAGGAAGATGTGAGAGAATTGGAACATTTGCTGAAAGCGTTCACGATGGGCTGCCCACCACATGGGGGTATTGCATTAGGTATGTGGGATTTGGGCTCATAATAATCACATATATTATCATTCACCATGGGCTGCCCTCCACATGGGGCTATTGCATTAGGTATGTGGGATTTGGGCTCATTGTTATCACATATATTATCATTCACTATGGGCTGCCCTCCACATGGGGCTATTGCATTAGGTATGTGGGATTTGGGCTCATTGTTATCACATATATTATCATTCACCATGGGCTGCCCACCACATGGTGGTATTGCATTAGGTATGTGGGATTTGGGCTCATTGTTATCACATATATTATCATTCACCATGGGCTGCCCTCCACATGGTGGTATTGCATTAGGTATGTGGGATTTGGGCTCATTGTTATCACATATATTATCATTCACCACGGGCTGCCCTCCACATGGTGGTATTGCATAAGGTATGTGGGATTTGGGCTCATTGTTATCACATATATTATCATTCACCATGGGCTGCCCTCTACGTGTTGGTACTGCATTAGGTATGTGGGATTTGGGCTCATTGTTATCACATATATTATCATTCACCATTGGCTGCCCTCCACATGGTGGTACTGCATTAGGTATGTGGGATTTGGGCTCATAATAATCACATATATTATCATTCACCATGGGCTGCCCTCCACATGGTGGTATTGCATTAGGTATGTGGGATTTGGGCTCATTGTTATCACATATATTATCATTCACTATGGGCTGCCCTCCACATGGTGGTATTGCATTAGGTATGTGGGATTTGGGCTCATTGTTATCACATATATTATCATTCACCATGGGCTGCCCACCACATGGTGGTATTGCATTAGGTATGTGGGATTTGGGCTCATTGTTATCACATATATTATCATTTACCATGGGCTGCCCTTCACATGGGGCTATTGCATTAGGTATGTGGGATTTGGGCTCATTGTTATCACATATATTATCATTCATGCCTAGAAAAATATCTTACACACCATGGTTCGTAGATCACAAGATAAATGTTTTTTGCAACATAACTACTTTGAAGAAAATTAAAAGCATACTAGCGCTCAGAAAAACTGCAAAACTGGGTAAAATGAGATATAAATTATGATAGAATATGTTGAAACATAGCCAAACACCAAAGGATCATGACAATATAACGCCTGCACTATCTATTATCTATGTTTCAAAGTGCTATTTTTACAAATTATGTACCCACCAATTTAACTTCATTGTTTACAATCAAGTAACATCTAAAATAGCAAGGAGTGCTCAGATTAACGAGTGCCGATCACCTGGTTAGAAATTATTCTAGAACTTTCACAATTCAAGTGTAAATGAGCACAAGTAAGGCTTTAAGCAATTGTTTATTACCATCCGTCAGCATCCATGATAATTCTCTTTAGGTTTCAATGATAACTCATAATTCTATTTTCTATTATATATATAAGGATAAGCAATCAACTAGTTAAAAATATGGCAAACAACAATTTTCAAAAAGTATTGTGACAACAGAAATAGCTTGTCATATTTCATAAGTCACAATACAATTACGATGAACCTTAGTTAACATTTATTTTGGTTTTGAAATTAGAGTTACATTTGAATTTCAGGATTAGATCGCTTGTTGGCATGCATTATGGGAACAAAGAGCATCCGTGATGTAATTGCTTTCCCAAAATCAGCGGAAGGTCGGGATCCAATGAGCAATGCCCCAGCAGAAATTACCAAAGAGGAACTGGATAGATATCATGTGTCAGTCAAACAGAAATAAAGGAGTTTTATTTACATTTTGTTCATTGTTTTGCTGTTTAACCCATTACCAAACAATAACGACATTTTACCACTTTGCTGCAGACAACTCTAGAAAACATTGTGGGAAAGGAATAAATTGCTCGTAACAAGCAATTTCTCCTTTTCCCACAATGCTTTCCACTCTATCAAAGATTATTTTCCAATTTCATCACATTTTGAAATATCGTCTGCAAACTCTTTCAATTTGGGACAGTCGAAAATTTGATGTTAGGTAAAGGGTTAAATCTAATTTTTCAGTTACATCACAGCAAGTTTATTTGGTCTGTGTTACATACCAGGACAAGGGATGGAAAAAGTGTTTTGTCTAAGGGTACCCTTTCAATGAAATGATTTGCAGTGGAAGAAGAATGAACCAACACCCATCTACAGTCTCTGATGCATACCACCACAATTCTAATTTTCTGTTCTTCTTTCAATTCAGATCATTCCTTATAGAATTCTATGGCTTATTGAAATCAAAAGTATCAAACATACCCCCTTGACCAGAACGTGTATGCTTGCACTACATGTATATATGTTAGCCCCCATGCTTATGAAAAGTTGACAAAAGAAGCATGCCCTCTCTTTCACCCCTTTACCATGTTCCCCCCAACCCAACGGATAACATAAAGCTGGTATATCTCCCCTTCAGTTTTAACAGGAGTCCTCCACCATATAAACATGAAGAAAGTCTTAAAGCCAGAATGTCAGCCAAATGCTGGAAAACTGGGTAAAATGATTTATGAATCAATATGTTAAAACAAAGCAAAATAATTATGACAAAATTACGCCTGCACTATTTAATAGTGTTTTATCAGAGTACTATTTTCACAAATTGTGTAGCACATAATTTGACTTCATTGTTTACGTGTCTAAAAATAGCAATGAGGGCCCCCCAAAAAATAAGTGGCGGACACCTGGTTAGAAAAGTCATGTGATACACACAAGATTTCTGTCATTTATCTAACAACATGAATAATCAAAAAAGATAATTTCTCCGATTTCATTGTTCCCCAATGTTTTATGAAATTTAGCCCAGCAATTCTTGGCTGACCTCGTTTTACCGCTTAACAAACCCTTATCACCTTACTAATTTAAAAACACTGCATGAACATGTTATGGTCTCAGTTACCCTTTAAAAGGGAATTTAAAGTATTCATATGTTAATTGCCAATTATTCTAGAACTTGCACACTTTCACTGTAAATGAGCGCTTTACTCCCTTTAATATTGGCATGCTTATGTGATTGTTACAAGATTAACGGCTCAGGAGTTGATCTATTTAAAGACCCCAATACAGTTTCCCTTGCTTAAAAATTCCAACTTGAACAACTATGTATATTATTATATTAAGTTTATTCACAATGACACAACATGAGTTATTAAACATTGGTAATTGTCACAATAAATGAACATAAAATGAACAGTATTTTCTACACATATTTTTGGAGGGTGAACAAAAAACAACTTGAACAACTATGTATATTATGATCTGCAAATTTATTCACAATGGCACAACATAAAGTAATAAACATTGGTAATTGACACAAAAAAATTAACTTCAAATGAACAGTGTTTTCTACATTTATTCTTGGTGGGTGAACGAGTGTTTTTCAACAATTGAGCATGTCAAAAATAAAATGTTCTGTAAAATGTCAAGATATTAAAACATAAAATGTGTAAAATATCTGGTTTATCTATTTAGAGACAAACCTTCTACTCGTAATGAATAAGGAACAAATGTGTGTAAAACAGGATAGAGGTCATCATGGAGATGACAAATACTGATGGAAACAAAATTGTGAAAACATTGTACAAGCAATAACTCTAACCACAAAATCCTTAATGAAGAAAAGGGTTAAGTTCAACCTGCAAGGGAGTGGCGCAATCTAATTCTTATTCATTTGCCTGTGAATGCCATATTCTGCACTTGTCTGTATAATGGTAACATAGTAAATCTCAGCAAACATTCCCTTGTCCGTAAAGGCTTTTGGACAAGCTTGGCAAAATGGACAATTTACTTTGCCACCCTGTCTGCACCTGGATTTCACAAGTTATTTATCTCTTTCCAACAACGAAATAATAAAGAATGACTGATTGTTTGGTAAATGATTGTACACAGGAAGACAATAATATTGTGATGTCAAATAAAACCAAACAAAGTAAAAATTCCGTGTCATGCAGTATAAAAGCTTGGATGTTGGTAAAAATTGCAGTGGGTTTGATATTTAATTTGAAACAAACCCTTTAGCAATGATTGAAAATACAACTGAACCAATGATTTGTTGGTATGGCGTTTAAGGCCGTATCAACAATTCTTCAGCTATGTAACAGCTTTCCTGGATCCACCAGTACTAGGCTAGTGCTCTGAAGTGACATGCCAAAGGTCAACCCCACAAAGTCAGAGGTGTCAATGGGACTTGAACCCAGGACCCTCAAGTTACAAGTCTGCGATCTGGGCCACACAGGACCCTAGTTGTGAAAATAAACATAAGATTCTATGGAAATACATGCTTGAGACCATTTCAGAAACAAAGCATTTGAATAAAGTCCATGATGTTCTCTGACCAAAGTAAACTCTGGCCTAAAAAAAACAATCAAATATCAAGTACGTATTTAAAAATCAGGATTTGTGAGGGCTGCATCACTTGTGATCTTCCTAAGGCACAGTGAACTGCAATAAACATATAGGAGCAAATCCATCATTACTAAATACACTGTAATAACCAATCCAGGTAAACATAACATCAAAACAAAACTTCCCGGTATTCCATTATTATCTACAAGTATTCATTAATCTTCTAAGAAGACAGGTTTGGATTTTGTCAGAAATTCCGTAGGTGGAAATAGCAATGTTTGTACATTCCAATGAAAAATGTAGAAAACATAGACAATTATTTTGTAAATTTAAAAAAAAAAAAAAAAATTTGGAAAAAGGAATACTTTAACTCTGCTACTTAAGGTAAAATAGGAACACAAACAATCTGTTGGTAAGTTGGCAAGAAAACATACTGATCCATCAAACTCAAGTGATTTCATGATTTACCGGTGCCCTTTTCCTGATAGAAAAAATCTAAAATCATCTTTAAAATACCAGGCCAAAAATGAAGCAATACATTATTCTTAAGATGCTTTTACAGGGGCTGTAGAGTGATCAATTATAGAGGAAAAGAACAGAAGGTATATATCAAGCAAAATAAAATTTTCCCTTTGTTGAAATGTCTTGTTTTAAAAATATTTTGCATTGGTGAAAGGGAAAAAGAAGCCCAGTTAATTACAGAGTATTTGGTAATGTTTTATCCAGATTTGAATTCCAATGTGTACATACAGTCTTGCTTAAACAGTATTTTTCATACAAAAACGCTAAAGCAGATGGTATTAACAGTTTAATAAATTACAGATTGCAAAATACTGATTCTGCTTTCAGATAAGCTTTTTGCCTTTTATTCAAAATGCAATCAATTTCTATCTATATGTATATCAAACATACTTCCATATGCAATGATAAATTTCCACACTTTATATAAAGACACATATTATGACAAAAGAGGAATTTATCATGGGGAATCTCAACCAGAGCTTAAGGTGTCTTGAAACTTTAAGAAAATTTAATTGTTTATAACTTTACAAAGCTGTCTCAAGGTACCAAGTACAAGTGTATTGTAGAAGTTTACACGTTTAATCAAGACTAAATGCATTTGCTATTTTTTGTGTGATTATTTCGTCTTCTTTGCTTCACCAGACATCTTTGCACCACTAGACTTCTTGGTTCCAATGGATTTCTTTGCACTGTTTGAGGTCTTAGTTCCATTGGCTGTCTTTTGTTTTGACTGTTTTCCCCGCCCTTCTCTTTGTCTCATAACAGCCCTGTACTTCAGAACACAGCATATGGTTATAATGATGTTTACCACATATGTGCTGATGCAGACCACACAAAAGTCTTCAAGAATGACAAATAAGACGTAGGCCAGGTACACACAGGCAACTAGAGAAAGGCCTGATGTTGATAAACCGAACCAAAGAGTAAAGCTGGATGTGTTGAATGCTGGAATATAAAGAAAATATTTCTTTTATCACAATCATCTGCAACATAGCTGAAAGAACTTTACCATCTTTGTAGCTTACAATGTCTGAAAACTTTGTGATAAATTCTAATTTTATTTCGATGGATATGTTTCAAAATCAATTACGCAGTTATCTGAGAACAATTTTTATCTTTTTTTCATAACCATTGAAAACTCCATTGCTTAATCTTATCCTTAAGAAAATATCAATTACGGATATGTGAAAATACGCTTTAGCATCAAATAAAGTAATTAAAATGCGCTAGAAACATATCATTTAGAACTTTTAATTTTAAAACCGTGTTTAACTATAATTTATAGTTAAATACGGTTTTAAAATTAAAAGTTCTACCAAATCAATAACATGACTGGTGCTGCTTTCATCTACAACAGTTACAAAAACTCCCATGTGTGAGAACAGGTTGAATACTTACCAAGAAGACCATGGGCCAGGTAATTGATCATTCCAAAGACGCTGTTAGGTTGATTTAGTACACTATCTTTCGAAAGGAAACGGTCAACCAACCCAAACCCTTTGCCATATCTATGGGACAAAAAGAAAACATAAAATAAATTTAAATAACCATTTAAAACTTTATTTGCAATTTTGGCAAACTCTTAAACATAGAAAAGCTTTACCCTATCCCATTGGATTTGAAAAAGCCTTTCCAAAAAAGGAAAAGTCTTCGCAAATGGTTAACACTTGATGTCTGCCGTTGCCTTCAAATAAAATTTGTAAAAGGTTGAAATGCTTTCTTAACCCATTTACCAAAACAATAACAACATTTAACCAGTTTGTTGCAGACAACTCTGGAAAACATTGTTGGAAAAGGAGAAATTGCTCATAAAGGCACTTTCGCTCCTTTTCCCATATTGTTTTCTGCCCCTTCAGAAGATTTTTTCTTTTTCATTACAATTTGAAAAATCACCTTAAACTCTTTCAATTTGGGACAGTAGAAAATTTGGTGTTTGGTAAAGAAGTTAACCCCTAATCCCGCATTGGGTCACTTTGATGAGACTTCATAAGATTTTAGAAATTATTTTCAGTGTTCTCAATAAGAACAGGCCGTAGCCCAGAATGACAGATATTTAGAACCCTCATGAACCCCCAAGTGGCATGTTCAGATTTTGTTTTGGCATGTTCAACCAATTCTTAATGAGGATTTCTCAGAACACTGTGTTTTAACAATACATTGGTTGAAAAAAAATTCTCCTTTTATCACCCTATCATAGAAATATTTTCATCGTCTGCTGGTAGAATCAACACTCTTTAGTAGTCCAGAGTACCCATATGGGATAGAATGGTTCAAAAATTACCTTGATGAGAACACCTTGGAACAGCTCATCTTGGACGAGATGTCGCAGAGGGCTCTGAAAGTCGGGTCCGATTCCACGGAGATCTCCACATAATACGCGTACACAGACAACACGATCCCCACCAAACTCGCGATCGCAATTCCAACCATTGGTCCACGCGACACTGCTTGACTAGCCTTCATTTTTGAAAGAGATCTGTGCCCAAAGACGTTCAATAAGGAACGGACACGTAATGTTCGTTGAGTTGGCTTCTTTTAATTTACAAAAAAATAGTGATGCTTCTTTTGTTTTCCAGCTTTCCACAGATAATCACAAGAGGCGTGGTACCAGCTTAACAAAGTACTCTCAGTATCTTACATTTTATTTCGTTATAATGAGAGAACTACGCCTCTTATGTGTGTCTTTTGGTGCGAAGTTGTCATTGATGCAACAACCAAACAACCTGTCAGATGTTTTATGTGCGAT
This sequence comes from Cerastoderma edule, assembly GCA_947846245.1. Classification (NCBI taxonomy): domain Eukaryota; kingdom Metazoa; phylum Mollusca; class Bivalvia; order Cardiida; family Cardiidae; genus Cerastoderma; species Cerastoderma edule. Next base: position 1,882,595 of record OX401411.1, read on the forward strand.
TATACAATACAAGTCCTGAAAACAATGCAAAAGATATGAAAGTACGAGTTAGTTTTGGAACGCTTTAAACTTTGGGTGTGCTTGGTTCACCAAAAGAATGGACGCGTTGTTGTACCGGGCTATTTAAGGACATGTTCTACAGTTTTATAAGAAAATAATCCTTTCATAGAATTTTCTAAATTTTTGATATGTTATTTTAGATTCTGTTGTGAATTAAAAAACAAAAAGAAAAATGCAGGTCGACAAGTTAGTTTTTTCGTAAAATGACAGTTTCCATGGTAACAGTTTGGGGCAAAGAGGTCAAAAATCTTCAAAGGTAATAACAAATGTTCTGGAATGTGTATTAACACAAAAAATATGAATTCATATATTCAATACTTTATAATTCAATGATTTTTCAATTGTTTACGCTTTGAACAATTTTTGTGATTCAAATCAGTTTTTCAATTTTTTGTATTCGTCAAAAAACAATGAAAATTGATATGTATATTACAAATAAATGAAGATATTTAAAAATTCCTTTCATAGCATTTTCTTATTTTTCAGTATGTGATGTAAAATTTAATCTTGAAATACAAAATGCCCCCCCAAAAAAGTTTATGTTGACGAGTTAGTTTTTCTGTAAAATGACAGTTTCCATGATAACCATATTTGAAAACCTTTTTTAAAAACGATTAAAACAACTTTAAATTTGAAAATTAGAAGCTGGGGGGATAATTTACATGAGAAATATATAATAATGTTAATAACCTTTTGAAGTTGTATGGATACTATGGTTAATCTTTGAAAAAAATTGCATACAGTAAATTTCATCCGAATAAAAAGTTTATCTGACTACTATGCAAGTACCTCCTCGGTAACAGATTATTATCTCCCTTGGATGTTCAAATGAAGTGCGCAGATAAAACTACCGAGAACGTCCTTAAAAAAGAATAAGAAAAAAAAGCAGACAATCCTCCTCGACCCGAGATTCTCTGTTATCTATGTCTCTGATAAAAAGTATGTTTAACCTCACTCATTCTAATCTTACTGGCGATTGATGATCATAATATTCGAATTTCAACAAATAACTTTATTTTTTCTTTTTCCTGGACAATATGTACGCAATTGCGATTCTTGCGTAGAGGTAGCTACGCGCATGCATATGGTCGAAAGTTTTTTCTATGTTAAGATGACTTATGAATGCGTGTCCAAACCACTGAGTATGTGTATTGGGTATACCCAGTGTTAAGCTTGGAAAGAAGAATGTGCCTTGGGTGCAGAAGATATTCCAGATAACGTGCAGTTTTGATCAATAGACGACAGTGTTTTTGCAGATGTCTCTGGTTTTTGATAGTGTTTTAATGACCATCATTACCAATCAATTTGACATTTGACCAGTTTGTTGCAGCCAACTCTGGAAAAAACTGTTGGAAAGGAGAATTGCTCTTAACGAGCAATTTCTTATTTTCCCACAAGGCTTTCTGTCCTATTAGTAGATTATTTTCCAATTTTATCACATTTTGAAATGTCGTCTGCAAACTCTTTAAATTTGGGCCAGTCGAAAATAAATTTGGCGATTGGGAAAGAGTTAAATGATTGCATGTGATTGTGTCTTTGAGAAGTTTATTTTTCTCGGTTCCTTACACATGCTTTCGTGTTCATTTGTGGTTATCAATGTGTTTCTCTCTTTATTCTGACAGTTTAGTAACTCGGATGATCCAGGTTGGAACTGTGTATAAACCGAATTATTTACGTCTGAATTATTCGGACTATCACTTACCAATACCCTGTTTTAAGAATCGCAGCAAATGACACTTTGTTGCATTATATTGGATCTCAGCGTCCTAGTTAGAAGAATTCGCCCCATTCAATGATTTTTCCCTTGCCCAGATACAAATTATCAAACGAGGTATATCATATATCTTGTCATTTTCCTTATAAAATACAGTCATTTTGTAAGGTCGTATCGTTTGATGATATCATGATAAACTGTGAGGCGCACATAGTTTTGAGATAGAAATTGGTAAAATCTGTGACATACGTCTTATATAGAGCGTCCAGACCAAGTGTGGGTTGACAATCAACATGCGCAATATCAACTATTTGGACTTCTTTTCAAATATGTTGTCTGCTGTAAAAGAAGAAAAGGTGATGTAGTGTCAATATATAACGTAGCCTCCCCGAGTAGCCTACTGAGATAACTCTATTTCCGATAGCTCCTTGTCCGAAATTATACTATTGAGCCATGTTTCCGATAGTCCAATAATGTCAGGCTCATATGTATAAATTAGTGCTTGAAGTTCATAATGCATATTCACACTACTCTGAGCATTTGTATAAAGGCATTTCAAATTAAAGTATAACGTTGCCCTACAAGAACATCTCTGACTCCATGTAAATGATTAACAGCAAAGTAGGCATAGTAGCATATGTCTCCGAATTTCTAGAATCAGGAAACATGACTGGAAACTTAAACGCTCTTACATGGACATAACTTGATTCTAGTCTTATTTTTCAAGAGTCCCGGCTACCGTTGTGGTAGAACTCTCATCCACCACCGGTGGTGATCTCGTCCGTGTCCCACAATTCTGATCACATGCCAACATTCTAATGTGTTCCTGGATTGGCACCATGAGGCATCAGATGAGGGACCCCACAATAGTTTTTACGATTTTACCATTCGAAATCTTGAGCCTATCTTCACCAACCTACGAAAATATCTTGGTGGTCTGGGATAGGCCTACCGGAGTTTCTCAGGTGGTATACAGATCTCAGAACTTGTCCTCAGTACACTTAAAGGTAAGCAGCAAGTTCCCAATTCCCATGGCATTAGTGATAACGAGTGGGCCCTGAATGTCTAATGCAGGGTCGTCCACGAGGTCCTCTCTGTGTCAGTCTAATCAGGCGATGAACGTATTCCAGACTGCCCAAGGTCTATGTTTTCTTTCTCTTTCCAAGATACATTCCGTATGGATTGCACTGTGCACACAGCATCTACTTGACATATTCCTACCGACATTGAAACAACTAGCAATCTGATAACAATGCAGAATATTGATCGTTCTTGTTACATCCAAACGTGAACATAAAACATTAAATTATTCTTGTTTACCAAGCGATATGTAATTTTTTATAAGCCAGTTAACAGCTTTTTATGGCTTAAGCTTTAGCAGTTGGCTCCACCCTTAGTTTTATAATGGTTATGATCCCAAGATTAACAAATCTGACACAAGCAGTAACTGGGCTACATATAATGAAATATCTTTGCCTAAATCATATGGACTAAATAAGGTTTGAAATCGATTATCTAAGACCAAGAACCAAGTTTGCGATTCAATAGTTAGACTAATCGAACGAGCTAATTTTCGTCCAATCAAATTCCAGCATCACACAAAATGGTGGAAAATGAACATGATGAACGATCAAATACGACGTCCTGAACAAGTTTCTCCCAAATCTAGTCCTCGAGGCTCAAGATCACCCGCCTATCCACGCCCTGATTCATCAGGGACTCTTAAGACTACAATAACATTGGGCAAAGTGCCCTCTGTGATCCACACTGGACCGTTCTACCTGGTCAAAGATGTTCCGGTTACTGTCGGTAAGTTGGGTTTACAACGAAATGAGAAAAACGCTGTCACTTGGTTTTGTCTTTTTAGTTCCTTCACTCGGGTAAAAAGTATCTTGAACATAAATAAATTCACGTAGGAGTAGAAATATCAATCTTTATATGACATTTGTTGGTAGAAAATTTAATTGGATTTCATCCTCGATCCATTAACACTTCGTCACAATTGTCTCTCGCTACCCAATGGTCATTTGGTATAATTTGTACACTGGTGAGTTTAATCATATCCTAAAATGGGCAAAGACTGTCTTTTTTTCTTTTTTTTAACTTTTTTTAAACAATGTTCATGAAATGTTCTTGACAATAATATTCCTACACATATGTCATAAAAGTGGACTGTTGCAATTAGGATACGATCAATGTGGGTTTAGGTGTGTAATGATTGAGCATTTATGAAGACTTGTAGAGATGTATTATTATCAAGAGCATACATGCATTTATATAGTCATTATTATTTATAAGTGACCATTGAATGACAGTGTTTTTGACTGACCTGTGTGATTGCACTTATAAGAAGTCTCTTTTCTTGGTATGTTACATTGTATTTCCCATCATCAATCTGGCTATAGAATCTGCTGCCGGAAGAGATAGCTTCATCCCAAACCTTGGACATTTTCAAGGCGCGACTGGGCTGTGGATAGTGGGCGCACTTAACATTTTTATCTGTTTTTAAACCTTTCACGACGATCGTCTCACAGTCACCTTGTAAATGGTTCACCAGTGCGTCGAGGCTCCAGAGTGAGCCCTACACTTGATCATGAAGAAGAGGAAGAAGATGTCAGTAATGGGGTGATGAGGTGATGACATCTCCTTAGATTGTAGTTAAGTCCCTGCTTGCCAACAAAGGTTGGAGTAATTTAATGTTCAAAGTTTGTGGAACATATATAAACAATGTATAGAGAACAAGAGGGTTTATATTAAGAAAATAACAGATTAGATCTGCTCATTTGGTTACAGGATCTTCACTTTTGTGTTAAGACTTCTGTGAAATGAGAGATTTGTTACTGAAAGCCAACCTTTCATCTTCAACCTTCCAGAAGAAAGGTTTCTTGTTATTTTTCATATGAAATATAATAAGTAAGATTCTGTTGATACAGAGATCTCTTGAACTTCTTTTGTTATAGATAAAACAGAAATTACCGGATGCACCAACCTCATTGAGCTACATGGTCTAGAGCACACCTACAACAGGTTCTGCAACAAGAAAGGGAAAGAAGAACTCAGCTCATTCCTGCCCCACCTTCCCGGCTTTATAGATGCCTCAGGACACCAGGACAACAGGTACATGTTTAATATTCAATCCTTTTGTGATAATCTACAGGGTTATAATGCAAACAGAAAACTTTGTACTACGGAAATAAAAAGAACAGATTCTATTTTAAGACAGCAACCTAACACCACTTTTTTGCGTCTTGCAGCAGATGACTTTCAAAAAGCATTGTGACCAAAGGATAAATTGCTTGTCCCAAGCAATTTCTCCTTTTGCCACAATGCCCTTTCAATCTTTCCACATATTACAACAGCAGAACTGAAAGGTTTTTTCACATATTTACATAACTTGTCTAAAGTCCTTGGTTTCAAGTAGAAAAATATCCTCTGCAGGTGGTAAGGACTTAGAGTAGAATCAGAACATAAACTGGTAACGAATTAAGAAATGACAGAGAGAGAATTTAATGTTGGATATATATTCCTATTTTTCCAGAGTTATTAGTGGTAAATGATTTAGGTATTTCAGGGTTGAGGAAATTGTTACATTTCTCAGACTTTGCAAGATGAAAGCCAGTACAATGTCATAGAGGGTATATGTCACAGTGTGTAACTGTTTGCAACTTTGTATGATTTGTTGCTATGGTGACAGCACTAAGATAATGACATCTTTTATCTGGGTTGCTTTGCCTGCATACTTTTCTATGGCAAAGACTTGTCCTATTTTCAGGGTGAAAGTTGTGTATTGTTTTAAGATAACTTATGCAAATTGAAAAATGCAATGTTATAGTTTACATACAATGTTATAGGGGATATGCATGACAGATATTACAGCTGTGATCAGTGAATGATCAGATACACAGTTTTGTTTGTGAGAAGTTGCTTTGTTGTGGATCTTGACACTAATCATGTTAATTGACCTTTCAGTTCTCTCCGGTCTCTGATTGAGAAGCCACCGATTACAGGGAAGGAGATACAGACGTTATCTAACAGTGCTCTCACAGGCTTCAGGTTACACCCAGGACCGGTAGGTGTCATACTAAACCTCTCTCTTCATCGTAATGCACTTCCACTACTGTGTCAAAAGGACAAATTGATGATGTTGAGTAATTAAGTCTTGTATTAAATTATAAAAGAACATGATTGTGTTAATTTTTCAAGCTATATTTTTGTTGATGACAACATTTCCCTTGCGTACTATGCAGAAGTTAAACCACTTTGTGGAGATAGATGTTTTATGATGATCCTTGAAAAATATGAGTTTAACCCCCACGAAACATGGGGCAATGTAAATAGTGTACAATCAATCATTCATACTTTTTATTGTTTTCTTCAATTTTTACCAGTCCAAGTATGCATATGGGGAAATTGGCTATACAATTATGTATGTAATTGAGTTAAAGATTCTTATTTTGACTTATGAGTAATAAGACCAATAAAACCCAAGCAAACAGTTTAATACTGTTTTTTTTTTGTTTTTTTATACAGTATTTGAGTTTTATTGCAATGCCTGGTTCACCTATCAATGCATCTTGTTTTTCATTTCTTCACATGTAGAAGTTATTTGCTAGGCAGTTATTAATATATACAGTATACATGGTTGTTGGTGAACGGTACTTGTATGTTTTTATTTTCACTGTTTTAGATACCAGACCAATACAAATTCATGAACCAGATGCCAACAAAGAAGAAACCTAAAAAACGCAAACGAGAATCTGGTGGCAGTAGCACAGCTCTACAGGAAAGTACAGGTATGTGTCAGAGTTTACCTGATAGCTCTTATAGATATTTGTTAAAATGGATTGTTTGTGGGTATGATGCAAAACTTCTGTTACCAAACATCAACTCCCCCCTCTTGAAGATGTTATTGTTTTTTATGAAATTTATAACTTGTTGCTCTACCAAGTTAGATATGGCAAGAGTAATCAAATGAAATTAGCATTTGACGAAAATATTTTCGTAATGGTTTGGGCCTATTCTATTGAAATATTCTTGTCAAAAACAAAAAAGTTTCCATAGAGAGATTGCAGATTTGTTACACAGGAATTCCAATGAGACATTTGTTGCTGCTTCTGGGTGACCTTTTATCTATATCTAAGTACTGGTGAAAACCCTGTCTAAACGGAAAGAGCTTTTCAAATGTAAACTCTTTATTGATCACCTGTCTGTTGAAAAACCGCAGGATAGGGACTTGTAAAAACATATGCTTAATTGTAGCCCTGTCTTTTTGTTAGGGTAATGCTGGTTTGTACATGTGTTATAAATTCTTCATTATAAGAGGAAGTAGAAAATAAAACAAAATGAGATGTGTAAACGAATATATGTATAGTATTATTAACCCTTAACATGCTGAGTAATTTTCTTAAAATAGATTTTTGTGTCATCTGCTTTCTAAAACTTTAAATATGTGCTTAACTTTGTTTAGGAAATACTCAGACTTGCAAATAGGTTAGATCACAGGCCAGCTGCCAATTTATTTGGCGGCTGGCCTGGATCTAACCTCTTTGCATAAGCATGAAGTTGTTTCCAGTACTATAAGGGTTGAATTTTGTTTTCACTATAACTTGTAGATAATATTGCTGATGGAAGCCATGAAAAACAAAAACACAAGAAACCTCCTAAAAATCCAGAAGAGGCCCCCAAGGATCCTGGGAAGAAAGACGACAAGGGACGAAAAAAGAAAAAGAAGAATAAAAAGAAAGGGAAAGACAAAGATGAAGGTATGTTTAATCTCGGTTATTGTCATTTCATCTTAACAAATAAATTTTGTTGATTTTTTACTTGTCTAAATTAAAGCAGCAGCAGGACAAGACGAAAATGTATCAAAAATATGCATTGCTGTGTCATATAGGTTAGAAATCATTGTAAGTAAGGGAGAAGTTGGCAATTATGAGATTTTTTTTTTCAGTGAATGTTCTTGTGTTATCTGCTCTTGGTTAGAAATGCATGATTAAGAATGAAAGTGTAAATGTTCATGTGCTAATGAATTCATGCCGAGTCGTTATTTCAACAATTAATGTTTACTGTGCTTGAATTCTAGATTTTTGCTAAAAGAAACTGGATTGTTTCATTTCAACGACATTTTATGTTGACCTTCAAATTTTCACTTCTGTGAACAGGCAACTAAAAAAGCTTGTGCAGACTACAGCAATCAAAAACATTGTGACATAAAAGGAAGAACTCCTGATGTGTATTCTGATTTATCATATCTCAGTTTTCATTGGATATATTTTTTATCTTAATATTAGACTTAAATGTTATCTGCTTCAAATTATTGTGACTAAGGAAATATTAGATTCATAATTACTGTATTGTTATGTTTTATTTATAGATGCCATGTCATGATGAACAGATGTTGGGGAAAACCAATGGAAAAAACATGTTTTAAGTGTACAGTCTTCACAGAGTGTTGGAACATGCTACAGAGTGATAAAGAAATGTCACTGTTGGTCATGACTGACTAGACTTGTGCAATATATCACCACCAGAGTTACCTACCTTGGTAGTATTTGTGGCAGAATGGATTGACCATTATGTGGTTTGAGAGATTATGTGCTGAAGTGATTTGCATTCCAGATGAGCTTTCACTGAAGATCTTGCAATGGAATATTTAATTTGACCATTTTGTGGCAGATCAAAACATTTCAGGCAATGAATAGAAAATAGTTTGTTGTTTTAGGAAAGTTACATAGATATATTTGTTTTGATGGGGGTTGCTGAGAAAAGAAACATTGTCGATGGCACATTTGATACCTCTTTTCCTAGTGGTATGTACACCTGATGAGTGAAGATGAGTGTTTATTTACGATCAATTTGAAAACTTGGTAAAAAATATCCATGTGCATGGGATGTGTGATCTATGCAAAGGTCCAGACAACGGGCATAATTCAGTTGTTATCTTATGAATTTCTGCTTTAAAACACATATTTTGACTCACTTGACTTCACAATATAAGTTTCACTTCAGTGGTTTTGAAATATTGGGTGCAGAAGACATGATCCCTGATAACTAGGGTGCAGAAGACATGATCCCTGATAACTAGGGTGCAGAAGACATGATCCATGATAACTAGGGTGTAAGACATGATCCATGATAACTAGGGTGTAAGTGCTTCATTATAGCTCAAATTAATCTTTTGGAATATTCAATATACAGTGATGTCTCGTTAATCCGAACATGTCCGTTCCCAACAAAATGTCCGGTTAACCGAATAATCCGGACCAATGAAGCAGAGCATGTTCCAATACACATTTAGACATAAACGGTCTGTATGCATGTGTATACTTATAACCCATTAGCAAACTCCAAATTGTTGACTGTCCCAAATTGAAAGAGTTTACAGACGACATATCAAAACATGATGAAATTCAAAGATGATCTTCTGATATGGCAGAAAACATTGTGGGAAAAGGAGAAATTGCTTGTCACGAGCAATTTCTCCTTTACCCATAATGTTTTCAAAAGTCATCTGCAACAAACTGGTCAAATAATTCTGTTCCCTTACAATTTCATTCGGATTGCGAGACATCCGGATTATCGGGGTCTGGATAAACGAGTCTTCACTGTAGTCAATTAATACATCAATTGAAGGTTTTTACTAATTTATTAACACAGGATTGTTAGGTCAGACATAATTCATATGTCAGTAGACATTAGACAGCTTTAGAAGGTGAAGACTTTAAAGAACTGGTTTGCATTGTGTTTGCTTGTTTCAGTGTTCTTTTAATTCATCTGCTTCTGGGGTAACTTGTTGATATAACATGGGTCATCTTGAAAAAAAAAGAGAATTTTCATTCTTATTTTATCTTTTGATCCCCTTATTATTGATTTGTACTATGTCTATTAAAAGCATTAATAGATGACACTTTTTGATATTGAATAAAAGTCGTTTTGACCAAAATGGTGTTTATCAATCTAACATCCCATTCTGTATATTTGATGTAGATGAAAAATGGCAACAAAGGAAGTTGACTACTTTTCTCTTAATGATGTTATCTCATTTGAACTTTGTTACAGTTGAAGCATTCAGAAACAAATGTTAATCTCATAAAGGGAGAAATGGTTTGTGGTGAACACTCTTTTTTGGAACAATGGTCTTCTCTTAAACAAAATGCTTATTTTGTTACACTTTTTATTTGTCTCTTGCTTTTGCATTCAATTTGAAGAAATTGCAAAATTATATATGATGCCAATTTCAAACAATTCCATCGTGACTGATAAAAGGTGGTTTCATACAGAGTTCTGGTTTTTATAAAGTGTAAATCACAGCATGATTAGCAATTTCGGTGACTTATCTTTTAATGGAAACTTAATAAACGTTGACTTCCAGTGAAAACAAACCGTTATTTCAGACAGCTTTTGTGACAGTAAAAGATACCAACAACAAAGGAGATATAACATGTCAATCTGGTTAGAAGGACAATTTTCCCTTTCTTTCTTGGGCCCTTAAAACTGTTAAACAAGTGGAGAACATTTTGGCTAAAATGTTTGAAGCTCTAAAGAAACTTGGAATCACTACCTTAGTGAATAGTTTAATGTTTATACATCAATACAGTTTGTGATGTATTACACAAACACTTAATCAAGAGGCTTATGTGAGGTGTGAAAATAGGCCACTGCAAATCGAGGGTTGAATGCAAGACAATTGTAACGAACCGAGCAAATGAACCTCTCAAAGACACAGACACATCCGAACATATTCAAAATAGAAAATGCACTGTCAATCCAAACAATTACTTTAAGATAGTTTATTTCAAGGAAAATCGTCCAAATTTCAAGCCGTTCCGTTCATATGAAATAGTTTTATGCAATGACAAATCCTTGCAAATTCACGCGTTTAGTCACTAATTCATTTTTTTCAAATGGATGTTATTATAATATGAAACATATCAAATAAAGAAAATGCACTGTCAATCCAAACAATGGCTGAAGGATCGTTTATTTCAAGAGAAACACCCATTCAATTTCTAACCAGCAATCGCTCTTCCCGCCCTTTACATTTGTCGTCTTCTATGGTAATAGAATGGCGGATAAGGGATTTCGCGTGATGAAATGTGGGTCATTATGACGTAGGTAAAAAAACGAAGGATAGTCACAAAGTTCAACTTATCCTTATTATTCAATCTCGTTCGTTATACACTTGCCTGTCCATCCGCTGCATTTTAATTTGGGTTCAACAGGTCCGGTTATGACCTGTTATTGTTGTGGCTATGTAATCATTGCAGAGCTTTGTCGTTACCATTGTAGTTTAAACAATGAAGGAGTCAATCTCCCATGCAGAGTTATCGTCCCCCGGATAAATGTGTAGCGTAGCGGGAACCAATTTACTCTGGTAGAGATTGTGAAGGAGTATTCAAGAGTTATTTGCTCCCTCATAGAAGTAAGTCATTGATTTCTTCCAATTTGAAGACTTACAGAAACAATTTTTAAAAAAAGGATGGCTAATGGAAGTTAAAGGAATAACACCAGTAAAGGAGAGAACCGAATTTTTTTTTCAACGTCAAAAACCCTGACTTTCATTATCAAACCAAGAAGAGAAAATACCACAAATACCGATTGTTCAAATGTCCACATTTTACTTGTATGTTTACCCAAATTGAAGTGAATCGTCAGGTTTTATCTTTTGTTATTTAATCCATTTATGACTTGTGGTTTGTCCAAATTGTAAACAACAGGAGGCATCCAAAATCAGCATTTGCAAGATTACAGTTTCTCTCTAAAACTGGTCAGAAACCGTTGTGATATCATATCTTATCATACCTTAGTTGTTTTACATCGATTGTAAAGGAAAGCTTGTTCAAAGCCACTCTCGATGACTGCTTCCTGGATACTAAACCAGTAATCACGCCGGTTTGTGGGTTAGTCCCGGAAATTTACACCCCTCCTAACGAGGATTCGAACCCGGGACCTTCGGTACAAGAGCCCGACCCTTTACCCCTGCACCAATGTCGCTTAAATTGTTCAGGAAGACCAATTTGTCGATTAGACACAAAGGATTCTTTAGACATCATTCAGCAAATCTGTCATATATATTTTGGCACCATTTTCACAACTTAACCCTTTACCAAACGCCAATTTTTCGACTTTCCCAAATTGAAAGAGTTTGCAGACGACATTTCAAAATGTGATGAAATTGAAAAATAATCTTCTGATAAGGCAGAAAACATTGTGGGAAAAGACAAATTGCTCGTTACATGCATTTTTCCTTTGCCCACAGTGTTTTCCAGCATCTTCTGTAACAAAGTGGTTCAATGTCGTAATGGTTTGGTAATGGGTCAAGGATTCTGGCTTGACTTAAGCTATCTGAATGCCGCTGCTCGATTGCTGATTGCAGAACGGAAATAACCGGAAGTGTAAATGGTTGACTGGCGCATAACTATCGATCCACAAAACGATCAATTTTACCATTATTGCAATTGATGAGATCGATTCGCTGCAGATTATTCTTGCCTTTATAATTTATCTTTCCGGATGAGCTATGCCAATCGATCATTTTAGTATCTGGTTCTGATTCCCGCGTTCTTGATTGTTTAGCAATCGTGTACAAAGCCACGCTGGGAAGCCTGTAAAATATAACTCGATCTTAACCCTTTCCCAAACAACAGATTTTCGACTGTCCCAAATTGAAAGAGTTTGCAGACGACATTTCAAAATGTGATGAAATTGGACAATAATCTTCTGATATGGTAGAAAACATTGTGGGAAAAGGAAAAATTGCTCGTCACGAGCAATTTCTCCCTTTCCCACAATGTTTTCTTAAGTCGTCGGCATCAAAGCGGTCAAATGTCTTAATCGTTTTGGGAAAGGGTTAATGAACCTTTTTTATAATGAACGTAAACCTTGGTAAGTCAACTTTCCCCGTGATAACACTAAGTATATTTTTGAATGGTCATAAGCCCCAAATAAAGAAACGAATGACCTATGGAAATGTCGTTTGACGCTATTTATTAACACACAAACAAGGAAAAAATGTCTTCAGGGCGCAGGAGAGTTTATTTGCGGCATTCGTTTTTCGTTTTAGGTGCTTTACAAATATACGAGTGAAACACTAAGAATAGGTCAACTTCCAGGAAGTTTTGATGATGACAAACCAGGCAGAGAGTACTTATGTAAACTCGTGTATACTCGATGTACGCATGGTAGATGAATCAAGAGATTATCAAAGCCAGAGGAGAACTTGTGTCAAACGAAGAATAGTTCTTTGTGTAAGAATGGTTTCTGCACATCACCATCAAAGTGATTTTTTCATCCTTATATAAAATCTTTTCCCGCTGTATGTTTACACAATTCATCAAAAATCCCATATGAAGCATTGACCCATTACCAAACAATAACGACATTTGACCACTTTGTTGCAGACGACTTTAGAAAACATTGTGGGCAAAGGAGAAATTTCTGCACTATCAGAAGATTATTTTCCAATTTCGTCACATTTTGAAATGTCGTCTGCAAACTCTTTCAATTTGAGACAGTCCAAAATCTGATGTTTGGTAAAGGGTTAAGCAGATTTGCATATATTTTACTCGTGACCCGCCACTAATGTGTAGAGTTTAATGTACGATAGGAGAAAGTTTAAGACAGCTCCACGCCTCTTGAAACCTTTTTATGCTACGAACGATTTGTTTGTGTGCGGATTTCTGACACCCTTCAAAACAAGAATAAACATACGAATATAATCGAGCTTTTGCTAGACTGAAGCCCTTCAACACACCTGAGTGTTTGGATACGTTTAAATCCATTCCGCTGTACTGACAGACGGACGTTTACACTTTCACAGCAGACAGACTTTAAGATATAGTAAGAAAGGAATATTTTGCTCAATATAAACAAATTCTTCGCTGTTACAACGGATTCAATGAAAAGCATTTGGTGATTGATATTTTCCTGATCTTATTATTTTCTATATTCAATGGTCATTTAGTCGTCTGCTCGATATAATATGATACAATGGAAGAGTTAAAAGCTGTGATCACTGTCATGTACAATATAATTCCATTATCTTAAGCTACTTGGAGCTCCACATTACTGATAGCGAGCTGGGTATTTCCATTTACATTCCATTTATTTGAATAAAAGTGAAAATCCCATGACATTGAGAACTGAAAGGTTTTCTTTAAAACATTCGCAGCAGATGAGTCACGAAATGGTTGTTCCAATGTTGCTATATGCACATTCAAGTATGCCAAGGATCTTAATGAGTTTGTTTTTGATACGTTAGTAACGTTACGCATGTCGTCTGCAGTTTCTTTTAATATGGCTGTAGATTAATATTAACATGGCTATAGGTTACTTTTTGTCACATGTACTTATCCAATTCCTCAGATGGACTTTTATGAATGGTCCAAAAGACAACATAATACAGCACATTACTTTTTTATTTAAGAAAGAGGTTTCTATAGTTCAATCAGCACTATATATGTTATGATACCTTTTTGAATACAGTTTGTTAAAAACAACGTCTTCTATATGAGAGGAACATTGGACACAGCCTTTGGCTTGCAGCAAATTATCAAGATATTATTGACATTCAGTATAACACTCTTTATTGCTTTGTGTAATGGACGATGGCCACGACGTTACTTTACATTGAACGTGGAACATAAAGCATAATAAAGATCAGAAAATGAAACTTAAAGCATGGAAAATAGCCGTTCCTATGCAATATCATTCTAAATCCACCGAGGCATTCTTCGAAACGACTTTGATTTGAACAGTTTCTTATTTTGCAACAAGCGCCATGAATATCATAGCATATCCTTTCAGTGTACATATGATGCCAAACAGTGATCCAGGGGTCTGTTTCTCAAACATTCGTAACTTGACGCCTACGTTTACAAAAATGTCGTAACCATTGAAACTCAATGGTAACTTTATACAAAATAGTCATACGGTTAAAAGTACGATAACGACATCACAGGCAGTATTCGTGTTCTGTTCACGTCTAAGTTAATGCTTCTCTGTGGAACTATTTGTCTATCTATATTTATATCTACGAGAAGACTTATTGTGCAAACATTTGCAGCCCTCAGGAAAGGACGCAACGGTTGTGAACTCGACTTGACTAGCGGTTCCATTTGGCACGAAAAATAGTACTAGAACTGAACGTGGTTAGTCCAAGTCGTAAGAATTTATTGCAAAACTTTTGTATAATAGAGATAAATATAACTAAGAAGTGTATAATGCATCAATTACTTGGACAACTGCTATGTTTGTTCGCTCTTTTCGATTTTGTGATTTAACAGAAAGATCGATGAAACAGGTGTTAAACCAAAACCAAACAATAACGACATTTAAGTTTGTTGCAGACGACTTTACAAAACATTGTGGGAAAAGGAGAAAATGCTCTTAATGAACAATTTCTCTTTTTCCCATAATGTTTTCTGCCCTATCAGAAGATTATTTTTCAATTCCATCACGTTTTGAAATGTGGTCTGCAAACTCTTTCAATTTGGGACCGTCGATAATGGGGTGTTTTCTCGAGGGTTAAACCAATAACCGATAGGCCAAACAGTGTACTGTTGTCTCCGGCTGACGATTCCAATTCCCAATTCTTCTAATCCTCGTATATCTGTATGGCAATTAGGAATAACCAACGAGTTAATTATTGCCGAAAATGATAATTGATTCTGTATTCCTAAAATTGGCACAGATTTGCCTTTTGAAAGGGCCAATTAATGTTTCCACGAGTACAGCAAATGATAAACCTTTGGATAAAGGCATTAAAAGTGAGAACATATACCGGTGTTTAGTCAGTCTGATTCGAGGTGCAGATGTACACTATATAATGTACACCCCTAACAACCTACGTCATCAATGACATCACAGGAAGTGATATCGGGAGGTTATTTGGAGTGCAGTTTGAGAGTCCGGTAAGATTGTTTGCCTTATTTATGTCTTTTATTTCAAATTATTCCTCCTAAATGTTAGTGCACCAAAGAGACCGATGTTCAGGGATTCTATTCCAGGTCAAGTCATGTATGTACGTTGTGTAATAATGGAGAACACTTCGACCAACTTTTGACACCCGAACATTTTCTTTCACTCTCGCGCGTTTTTTCGTTGCAAAATGTTACGAAAACATGTTTACCAACAATTCTAACGTCACTGAAACATGACCATTAAGAATGCGTATCTTCATCAGCCGGCCTGACGGTATTCCAATGAAAGAAAATAATGAAATAGCTGCATTTATCTGTGTTTATATTTAGATTCACAATAAATGATGTAGGTCACACTTAAAAAAAGAGGTATCGGTCACACATAAATTAGATGCTTAATCATTTCTTCTTTGCTATTCAACTTAAAAGGTTCCATTCGCTCGTATTGAAATGCCATGTACTATAAATAAGTACATGTAGTTTGAAAAAGAAAGCTATTTGAACAGCTCTCTGAAAACATGGGATTTTCACATCTACTTAAAATGTCATCCCGGCTCAGCATACTTGTGCAGTTCGATGTCTAAATGCAATACTGTTGTAACTAAATCAAATAAAAGCTGTAGTTGACAAGAGTATTACACGTAGCCATCGATGAATTATTTGTTCTTAAGTCTTATTATTTTTTCTTTCTTTTTCAGAATAATGCCGCTGTGTCGAATTTGTGGCAGCAACCTCAAGACCGCCTCAGCACTGACTCAACATGAAAAGCGGCACCAGGGAAAGGGACCATATACTTGCTCTGAGTGCGAGCTGGTCTTTTTTAGCAAGCATAACTACGACAGACATAATCAAAGCCACTCTGGAGAAAGGCCGTACCACTGTGATAGATGCAAGAAGAAGTTCTTTAACGAAAGGGATCTTAAACGACATCAGAAACGGGAAGACAAGCAGTTGTCTCATCGTTGCCAGACATGTAACGCCAAATTTGAGGAACTTCGTCAGTTACGCGACCACTGTGGTATTCACACAGGAGAAAAACAGTATTATTGCAAAACTTGCAATAAAAACTTTAGGTTTCTAAGTAACCTGAAAAGGCACGAAAAAATCCACGAAGCTACGAGTTTTAAGTGTAAGACTTGTGGAAAATCTCTCAAGACGAAGGCAACCCTCAAGAACCACATGAAACTCCATGGGTAATTGACATATTCATGGTGTTACGGACAATCATTGAAATCAATTTATGTTTCTCGGTTTATCCAGTTTCATTAAAAGTTGAATACTGGTTGAATTTTCTAGTCCTTTTTAATTACATGACCAAGTGCTAAATCTATAATTTTAAGAATATGTGTTATGGTTCTACATCATCTAGGACGTATGTCAGCAAAGGTTTCCAAATGATGCAATATTTAGACGCATGGGCTGCTCACAAAGTCTGCGAAGTGGACTCCGTTAGTGGTCTATTGTCCGAAAAATTGCGGAAACATTACACATGCACTACCATTATGTCAGAGGTCAATTAACCCTTTAATCCATAGATACTCGTTATAACACAGCTATAGCAGAAGGCGTTGGAAACCATTGTGACAAAAGAAGAAATAGCTCATAACGAGCAATTTCTCCTTTTGTCACAATGTTTTCTGCTCAATTTCAAAATGAGGTTCTATTTTTTGCAAACCTTAAAATTGTCATCTGCTGATTCTTCCAATTTGAGCCAATCAAAACCATTTGAAATGTGGTAAATGGGTTAAGAGCCTTGATGGTATATACGTGGATGTAGGCACATCGACAACGCTCCAGGCCTTTTGCATTTTCATGGGCGCCGTCCCTTCAAACATCTTATATCGATCCGATGTCTAGGGACACGGCTATAGTGCATAGTGATTTTCTAACTGGACGTCTTGATTTTCATATTTACTTATGCATTAATCTTTCAAAGAATCATCGTTTATGAAACTTGGGCCCGCTTTATCAACGGTCTTAAGGCAAAAGAGGTTGCAAGTCAAAGCTTCAGGCTTCTAATTTCTGTTTTCTTGAGCTAATCCTTTCATGTGACATCTTTTTGGAATCGTCTTTTCGAGGCGATTCCAAAAAGAAGTCACGTGACAGGGTTTTATCGAATAATACTTAATTAAACGAATTTTGAAGTTTTGACGTACGACCTCTTGTCGAAAAGCCGTTAATAAAACGGGCCCCTGATGATAACATTGAAGATTAAACTACTAGTAACTCGGGACTTCTCTGATGAAAGGTCTAATTTTGATACATCGTAATACGCTCATTACAAAAGAGCGTCGTGCTGATATATTATAAAACAGAAAATTCACCAGAAAATACTTGAATGGTTGTACGGATGGGATAAGCGACGACCATTAAATCAAAAACAAAACACTTTTTTACGAAGACTATATTACTCTTTATAGATAATGCACGCTTATGATTTTGAGCACACTTTTCATAAAAGCTCTAAATATATTAGTGTTCCAAAGTCGATCATTTTTTTATAACTGTTCCGGTATAGAAAGTAAATCATCACTCAGCCCCATTCTGTCTGTTGTTAAGAGTTTCGACTCATTCAGTCGAGCCTTCTCCCACCTAACTCCAAGTGTACCTTTCAATATGGCATTTCTATCTCTAGAAATAGTTGTTTCCTTCTTCTTCCCTTTCACTCTCTTTCTATCTTCTGTGTCGAAGTAATGGTTTCTGAAAACGATGAAAAATATTTAATTTTGCAATTTCTTACTTTGTTAATAACGACACTCCTATTAGTATGTCACGTTGCACTTTCTATCCCATTAACTCATTATTTCATTTCGATTTCTTAACTGGCTCAAATTGAAAGAATCAGTCGACACAAATTGAAAATTTAAAAAAAAAATCTTTTTGAAATTAGGGAGAAACATTGTGACAAAATGAGAAATTGTGCGTTATGAGCAATTTTCATTTTGTCATAATGGTTTCTTAAGAATTTAATATTGCTGCGTTAAAGTTAGTATGTGTTAGATGATGGGTTAATGTGCCACATAAAATCGTACCGCAAGCTAAGCCCTCGTAGCTTAGTTGGCAGAGACGCTGTATTTACAATCAATGCTTGGACGAAATGTCGTGTGTTTCTGATTATGATAAAGGTTTACAACGCATCAGTAATTATTCAGTTATATCGCGATGTCCAGCTCATAAGTGATGGATGTCCTCATGACTCGATCAAGCATCTCCCTTCTGTAAGTCAGCCGGGCGACTGTAGGGCTCTTAACCCTTTACCAAACAATAACCGGATTTTACGGGCTCTTGCAGATGCCTGTAGAAATCATTGTGGTAAAAGGAGAAATTGCTCAAACTTAGCATTTTTCCCTTTTACCACAATGATTTCTACTCTATAAAGAGCAACAACTTTAAATTTCATCATGGTTAAGATTGTCATCTTCAACTTCTTTAAAATTGGGATAGTCCAAAATTTGTCGTTTGGTAAAGGGTTAAACCTAAATAAGCGTAGATAAGACGCTTAAAAATGTATTATCAGACGAATATCATGACTTTGTCCATAGTATGGATAAAGTCATGGCATTCGAATATCATTCGAATGCCTATATCTTAAATGATTATACTAGTAATTACCTTGGTATAATCCGTGTAATGGAAAAGTTGTCCGACTCAACATGTTCCTCTTGTTCATCAACTACAATGTTGTCATTCGACCCCTTTTCAACTAGAGGGTATACAGTCTTTGCAGACGTCCGGTATGCGAATGATCTGTAAAAGATCACATAAATATATAGCATTCTTCACACGGGAAAGCTAGCTAAAGTCAATCATGTGTTAAGCGAGCACAATCGAAGTTATGTATAATAAATAGACTGTACAACCAGTGAACAGCATGCTTAAGCTTGCCATGTGGAAAGCTCTTATCAGACTTTAAACTTGACTAGCATCCTGTATGATTATATGAACTGGACAATGTGTTAACATTGAGCGGTCGCTTCACACAAGATTCACCTTATAAATAAAGTAACATGCTTATTCTATTTAATACCTTAGATGACATTTATTAAAGCATGTTACTTTTACATCACTAAGTTGCCCTATTAATGGACTTATATTAAAAAGGATACCAAAGTTGATTCATTTGTTTGTGTAAGCAAGTATCTTAAAGAAAATGTAGGAGAGGAGGTGACATTTCATGGCTCCTTTTTTATAGGAATTATGTGATATTCTTAAGGTTTACGCATGTATAAACCCTGACTTATAAAACACACAGTGATTGAATAAATGGGCTTTATGTCTGATGTGCGCGTTATGAGGCAGTGTTTATACATCACAAACACCGCATTAATATCAGTTAATTACAAACATCACATTGATATCAGTTTTGTTTAAAACAATCTTTTGAGCAGTGAGTGTGTATCTAACAATAAACAATCTTTGTGTACAAATAAATTGGAAAGTAGTCCCGCCAGTTTTGGGGTTTATTGATATGTAAACCTTTTTCTCGACCAATCCAAACGCTCCAAATTGGTTAGATTGAAATGAATTAATGAATGACTGATCATACCTTGTTGAATCAAGCCTAGTGTGCATCTGTTCCACAGCCTTCCCTAGGAATTGTGAGAAATCTTCGCATGTAACTGCACCGTGCCCTCTGGAGTCTTGTAAGGTAAGCTCTGAGAAAAACGTTTCGCCCATCATGGTTGAAAACGCTCTGACATTGTAGGTTCCTTTACGACATAGCGTGTACAACTGTGCTTTGGCATCTATGTTCGATATTAATGCTTCCCATAATTGAATTGGAAATCCTTTTATGTGCATTGTTTTAGGTGGGAATTTTCCAAAGTCAATTCCAGACAAAAGACGATTACGTAATGGTTTTCTCAAATTGATTCTGTCAATGGCGGCTATACCTGGATCGTCCTCTGACATCCACCAATTCCGTATGTCACTACAAAGTTCTGCAGATTGTATATCTCCATTCTCTCTCATAGCATTTTCCACAGTTACACCGAAGTGGGTACGGGCCATAGATACAGACATGGGATCTATAACGTCTTCTATCATCACTGTTGACAAAAATGTCTTCCTGTCTTTGGCAACCCTTTTCCATGCTGTATTACTTATCCCATCAAGAGTTCCCTTGCAGCTGTGTCGTCTTAGCCTTGTAAAAAGATGAGTCGAGTCTACGCACTTTACCTCGAGTTGATGACGATCTTTGCTGTACTCGGGTATGGAAAACCAAAAGTTTGGATCTTCTGTTCCCGCAATTTTCACGTTGTCTTTTATTGGCGACAAACTCTTCCACTGCTGAAGTTTTGCTTCCCAAACATATTCCGCATAAGAGATATTAAGAACGGATTTTGGGATCTTTGAATTTACATTTTCTCGACACAACAATGCTAGGGATTTCACCTTTTTCAAAGACACTTTTCGCTGAGGCTTATTTGCTTTGTCCGAATGCTGATGTATACCAAACATTTCACTTAGAACCACTAATTTCTTAGTTTTAGTATCAGATTCACGTGCTTTAATTGCTGTATATTTTCCGCGTAGGAAACGGACAAACACTTTTAAGTCTGCATCCAACATTTTTTTCAAACACTCATACGACGAGCACGCTTTCAGTATATCAGAAGACGTTTTTTCATTCCACTTCCCATTTTTATTTGCTAAAGAGTCAGTCTTAAGAAGTGCCAAAAGAACAATTGCATCAGATTCATCTATTTTTTGTTTCACTGTTTCCTTATTTGAGTTTGTTTCCTCATCATCATGCGAGTCTTGGAATCTCTTTTCTTCTAGTGAAGTTCCGATTTCTATCACTTCGTCAACGACCGATGCAGGCATAACCTCTTCTGTTAATATATCTTCCAAGCTCTCTGTACTTACATGTACATCAGAAAGTTCTCTTGCCATTTCGTTGTCTACACTTAAATGAGTAAGAAGGTTTGCGTACTCAATGTTTTCATTGTTTTCATCTAAACTTGCTTCTGCAACGGCTTCTGGTATTACTTCTAGAAGAGGAATGTCTTCAAGTTCTGTTTCATTTTTTTTATCTTCATCTTTATTTTTCCCTTTCGTTTCTTGCTTGCGTTGCCATCCCTCTGCTGGCGTTGTCGGTAGTCTTTTGTTCCCATTCGTGCATATCTTTCTGCTTTCATGATTTAAACAGAAGTATGTTTTATTTAATCCTGCAAAAAGTTTTACTATGCCAGACTTCTGCATGTCCATAGCTTCTTTCCATACATCCTTTTGCAACTGAAGCAAAGTTAATGGTTTGTTTTCGTCTGAGCGCACGGCAATATTATGCCACTGTCCATCAAAGCAAATGGCTGGCACATGAACACCTCTTTGATAGCACTCGTTTTGCACATGGGTCATAATTCGTCTCATAGTATTGACATTGAGACTATATCCTTTCGGGAACCAATTGATTGGCGCCCATCTAAAAGGATTCTTGGACCATATTCTGTCAAGATCACATGCAAGAAAAACAACGGCTTCTGTTGCTTTTTCCCGATTGATTTGGTACCCCTCTTTCAGGAGATAAGAAAGCGTTCTAAACAAATCAACTGCATCCGATACTCTAAGTAGCAGCTGACACACACTTGTGACATCTGATGATGCAAAAGCAGATGGAAATTCACCAAGAAACTGGGCTAAATTTGACTTTAACTTTATCTTTTCCTTCAAGGTGCATACTTCACTACTCAGCTTTGTCGGTCGTTTTGGATGCTCTTTTGTATACACTTCTTTAATCATGTTAAGGGCTTCGCTGTAGGTTTCGCTGTCCTTTTCAACTAAAAAGACACTTGACACTTCTGGACGCCAACACAGATAATACATTTCCTCAACGTTGAGGGCATCCATTGTTGCCTGGCATTGAAGAAAGTATCTGAACGGTAAATCGGTATGTAAATGTTTTACTGGACACACTTTATAATGTGCCTCTTCGACTCGAATCAAACTGACTTAATGCCGATATAAGTTCTAACTTTTAACGCCTTTCCTTTCAATTCAAACTACAGCTTAACGACAGTCTACACAATATAACACATTGTCAGACGAAACTGTTGTAAACAACAATCAATACGTTAAATATTTAGCCAAGGATAAGCACTTGTAACATGCATACATTAATCAGACGTGCCACATTTTTTCAGATATTTTTCAGCAAGGTTTTGTCCAATAACGGACGGTCATTTGAAATGTACCATTTATGAGTATGTTAACAGCCATTAATCAATTAGTTTAACTCGTCTACTTTTGTGACTGGTTCAATTTAAAAGCAATGAGCGGGCTACAATAAGTCAACTGTGGACAAGTCTGTTTTCTCACATTGGATTTGTTATTCAACCACGACAGGTGCGCTAGAAAGGGATCAATAGAACTCGGGATCAAGGGTTCGAGCCCCATCGACACCTCTGGTTTCGTGGGAGTGGCCTTTGGCAAGGCATTTCAGAGCCCTAACCCAGGAAAGACATTCTCAGGCCTTTATCCGGAACCAAACGGTGAACAGTAAACGGTACCGATGGCTTTATAATAAGGAAATGGTTAAAAAATAGCCGTCATCTAACGTTCGCTTGTTCGTACCCTGCCTCACACGCCAGACGTACTATTGATAGTGGTACCAGCGGTTGAGTGCATTGATAGCGTTCTGTATATTGAAGTAGCATTTCGGTTTACGTTGGTTAATTGTGTTAGTACAGTACCTGTAAACGGTGGATAATACACGTCTCTGTAACAGTGAGCTTAGTATGGATTAAAATTGTACCGTGTTAAAAAGGTTTTAGTGCCTGTGATGAAATAAAGGAAATTAAAACATGGATAGCAAAAAAGGTATTTAGTATGCATTCAAACTCGTTATCAGTTCATTTTCCAGTGAAATTGCGATATTCAATCGCTTATAATTACACGTTAAATTTAATTAGAGATGACGTTTGCAATGGGAGTATTTACTTATTCTAAATGTATGGTTGCTCGGGCAATCTAAACGTTTACAAGTATCTTAAAAAGTATAACCGGTTGAAAAGTAAGGTGAACATACGCGTACCTTCTTACATCAAGTTGTCTATTATTTTGACGATAATGCAGCAAAAAATTAAGATAAAAATAAAAATCTTAATGGTAAAACGATGTTTATTTTTTTCTCGTAACGAACAATTCCCCCATCACAGAAATATTTCAACTGGATATCACAAGACAAATACAGTTACTTAAGTTCAATGATTGAAGTTTGATGTTGGTTTTAATTTTGAACAGCCACCAATCCCTTATGCTGCAAAAGGTTTAAATTATACGTTGTTACGCATGTATACTTGAATATAGGTGATTCTGAGTATTGTATTGTGCCCCAAATCATAACTTGACTTCTTTTACAAGTCCTATTTGACAGCAAGCGAACAGGAAACAGATAATTGTAATTAGTTAAACATGACACTTTCGGACAGAAACGAACACTGTATCATCCGTCCGATATTGATTTTCACCTTGAAACCTGCGAAACACGTTTCTTTTGCAAATACAATTTTTATTCCTAATAAAGGAGTAGAGTTTACCTATCGCAGACATGTACAACGAATACTGCAACATGTGCCCGTTATTAATATTCTCTTTCTAACCTGCGAAACACGTTTTGTTTTTCAAAGCAAATGTTCATTCCTAAGAAAGGAATAGAGTTTTCCTATAGCAGACATATACAACTACAGTAAATTTTGTTGGGTAATACAATGTACATATATTGCAATCAACATTCTTAATGGGTAGAGCTCCTTCAATCACGTTGTTCAAATAATAACCAATTACCAGGAACGAATTATTTGACATACTCTTTAATTTGTACAGAATAAAAATGTCTAAATGAACCGTACAATGGTCTGTTATTACAACGAAATGTTTGTTTTTAATTACAAAACCTAATTTGAGTTCGATAACTTTAGCTTTATTGTATAGAACTTACAGACACATTCAAAATCAAAATTCAAAACCAATTACTAATTGGACATTTTGAAACTATTACAAATGTGTCAACTTGACAATTGTGTACTCGCATCAGTAACCGGAGTATTATAATATTTTACTGATGGAAGGAATGCAAAGGTAAGAGATGTGTGCTTTAACGGTTTAACCCACAGAATGATGAGTAATTTTCAAAAAATATTTTTTTGTGTATTCTGCTTTACCAAAGCCTTAAATATCTACTTAATTTTGTTGAGGAAAGATACTCAGAGTAGCAAACAGGTAAGATCTCAGGTCAGCCGCCAATTTACTTGGCGGCTGGCCTGGATCTTACCTGTTTGCACAAGCATGAAGTCGGTTCCAGCACTATATGGGTCAAGACCACAAGCCTCTCGACCAAAATTATATAATGGAGTGTCTTTCTATAAAGTACTGTACTCCAGTCCCGGTACTAGTTTTTCTTGCGCGGGGAAGTCGAGCAATAAACCACCGAGTCGGCAACATGTTTAACCCTGTAGACATAGGTCCCAAGATCGAGACTTGACGTGCTCAGTATCATATAATAATAATAACAATATTTTTATTTAAAGAAGGTAACACACAAAGACACGCATCAATACAAAGTATAAACTATACGTCTTAATTTTAAACGTGGCCTTCTGTAACGACACTTTCATCCACTCACTCACTTACTGTCTCACCACTCACCCATACCCACCCAGCTTAAATCTCCCTCCCCCACACACACACACATCTGTGCAAACACCGTCACAAGCATGCATATCCCATAATACAGTTATTGTTCTTAATACAAGACAAAATTGTATTCCTGCCCAATGTACTGACATCAATATGACATGCATGTATACTAAATTCGTTCCGCACCACATATCAATTGAGTGCAAAAAAAAGAAAAAAAAAACAATTAGCAGCTTCGCATGGTCATCAAGTAGAGCTAACTTGAACACGCCAGGACCATAGATAGGTTAGCTGACCTCCGTGATATGAATGAAATGAACCCGGTGTAAAACACAAATCCAACCTGTTCAGCTTTATGTGAACACATACTTTTCAATTGTCAATGAAGTGGTATAGTCTAAATCCAAGATCCAAGTAGATAGAGAGATACATGGATAAGACTGAAAGATTGCAGTAAAATATGTTTAATACCAAACCTACCCCATGGATGGACATCAGTTTAACCCTTTACCAAACGCCAAATTTTCGACTGTCCAAAATTGAAAGACTTTACAGACGACATTTCAAAATGTGATGAAATTGAAAAACAACCTTCTAATAGGACAGAAAACATAGTGGGAAAAGGAGAACATGCTCTTGACGAGCAATTTCTCATTTTCCCACAGTGTTTTACAGAACCGTCTGCAATACACCGGTCAAATGTCGTTATTGTTTGGTAATGGGTTAAAATAAGAGGTAGGTCATGCGGACAACTCAGATATGAGCTGATTAGCATACCTTTTAACTTACCTCCTATGCCAAGGAAATTTCTGATTTTACACTAGTGTTTGTCTTATTTCTAAATGGAAAATGAAAAGTTATATTATATGAGTTTTTATTTCTCATTTGCATAGCATGACATAACATGAATATATATACAGTTTTATTCATAACCTTGGCAATGATTGGTACGGTTAGTCAAAATCTATATCTGCCGGAACTATTTAACCGTCAAAGTATTTTATTTCTTAGTTTCGAGTAGGATATCGATACTGAATTAGCCTCAAGTAAATAAAACAGAAACATGAATGAAGAGTAAATTTGAACAAATAATAAACCGCCCCACACGAACAAGGATCACTTCAATAGGTTTAATCGATTACAAACGAACGTGTCTTATGTTGTCCCTCAATTAACGACTCTACCCCTTACTTCATGTTACTATGATATAACTGCTGCTGACGACTTAAAACAACTGTGAAAATAAGGAGGCATCACCTTACAATTGCTGTTCACTTGGACCAGTCATAAATTCCAATATGATGAAATGGATTAATGAAACAATCAAGCTGACGAATAGCTTAAACCGCCTTTTCCGACTTATCCTGTGTGTCTGTTTGTCTGTGTGTCTGTTTGTGTGTCTGTGTGTCTGTGTGTCTGTTTGTGTGTCTGTGTGTCTTTCTGTGTGTCCTTAGGTCTGTTTGTCTATGTGTCAGTCTGTGTGTCTGTGTGTCCTTGTGTCTTTCTGTGTGTCATTGTGTCTGTTTGTCTGAATGTCTGTGTGTGTGTCTGTTGGTCTGTTTGTCTGTAAGTTTGTCTTTGTGTCTGTGTGTCTGTGTATCTGTTTGTCTGTCGTTTTGTCCGTCCGTGTGTCTGTCTCTCTCTCTCTCTCTCTGCCATTTTGTCTATCTGTTTGTTCCGAATGATGAAAGATTGCTTTTTATTTTCTTAAAATCCGAACGGGAGGGATTTTAGTTCCATGAATAAAACAGTTTTAAAGTCGTGTTTTACGATCGACTTAATGGCTGTAGCGTTTTAGCAGAACTATTCAAAATCCATTGATCAATTCTCGAAATAAAAACAGAGTGAGCTGTCGGGTGATTATTCAACACATTGCCTCTTTAATCCCCTGCGACATTCCCATACGAAACCATCTGTATAAGACAAATGCAAATTGTATTTACCGCTGCAACTATGATTTTGCACGACTCCGCATATACTGAAGAAGACTTTAATCCATTACCAAACAATAACGACATTTGACCTGTTTGTTGCAGACGACTCTGGAAATCAATGTGGGAAAAGAGGAAATTGTCCTGATTTGCGTCTGAAAACTTTTTCAATTTGGGACAGTCCAAAATTTGGTGTTTGATTAAAGGGTTAAAGAAGTATGAACAACATGATAAATGGCTGATCTACTGTTTCTTAACACATGGGGAAAAAGCAAAACAAATTGGAATACAAAATATATTGATGAACCTTAAAAACAAGGATTGTGCAGGATGAAAAATCGAAACTTTCAGGCGCAAGAAAAGGCTGTCTCTTTTAAGTTTCGTTTTTACACTTGATCGGATTAAAGAAGAAAGAAAGAAAAAATATGTAAACACTTTCTAAAAGATTAAACACTCGCTTTAACACAACGAATGCCTCATCCTTATCATATTCGACACTTTGGGAAATAACGCTTCTTATCAAGCAAAAAATTCGATATAACTATCATTTTCTTTGTGGTACTGATAAAAAAGTTAACAAGAAGATTGTGACAAAAAATGAATTGTTCACTAAAAGCGATAGTCTCTACAGTCTTCTGCTAGTTTAGAGTTTTACTAAATATCATACGTTAAAAATTTGCTTAGTTCAAAACAACATTCCATTTTATTTCAATATTGAGATAAACAATGTTGCAACGTAACACACCATTGGAATTGTCTCTCCGAGACGCTTCCAATGACGTGCCGCTTGACAATATTGTTAATAACGTCCTTTAATTTGAGATACTATTCGTTCATATTAGTTTTGAATTAAGCAAATATTTTTAATAAGTCGGATAGTAAAACGCTACCCAGGTCCGTCAAAGTATGGTAATGTAGAGGAAGGGTCTGAATGAGAGACATGAGTTTTCTGAATGACAGGCCTATTCGTAAACCCTTCATCATGAAAATGCCAAAGTTACATTATGGGAAAATGAGTCTTTCTCAAGGAACGGTATGTAAGCATTGTACTGGTTCGCAAGCCAAGAACCATAAATGAGATCGATATTATCTCCAGTAAACATAAAACGTTATGCGAAGGGTTAAAATATAACAAGAAATGAAAACGTCCTTCAGATCAATGGTGAAAGTGACAGTTTAAAAGATAAGCTTTCACTTAGACCCATTCCTCCATAATGGTTCACCACTTAACCCATTACCAAACGATAACGACATTAACCAGTTTTGTTGCAGGCGACTCTGAAAACATTGTGGGAAGAGGAGAAATTGCTCGTGACGAGCAATTTCTCCTTTTCCCACAATGTTTCCGGCCCTATTAGAAGATTATTTTTTCAATTTCATTCCATTTTGAAATGTCGTCTGCAAAATCTTTCAATTTGGGATAGTCAAAAATGTATCGTTTGGTAAAGGGTTAACACATATTGCAGAAGGCTTATAGAGCGAATAGGGCAATAGGAAGAATTGTGCTTGACGAGCAATTTCTCCCGTTGTCGTAGTGGTTTATACCCATTATTGAAAGGGAAATACAATTTTGTAATGAACATTTGCCGACTTCTAATCCTTTTATGTTTTAACCCTTTACCAAACGCCAAACTTTCGACTCTCCCAAATTGAAAGAGGTTGAAGACGACATTTTTAATGTGATGAAAATGAAAAACAACCTTTTGATAGGACAGAAAACATTGTGAGCTATTTCTCCTTTTCCCACGATGTTTTCCAGAGTCGTCTGCAACAAACTGGTCATATGTCGCTATTGTTTGGTAATGGGTTAAAGGTGTGTTATTTAAGGGAAAGTCAATCTCAACTCTCATAAATATGTTACACATAAGTTTCATCTGGCACTTCACGTGTAAGGCTGATTTCCCCTCCCCGACAATTATAAATTGTTTTGAATATATATATATATATATATATATATATATATATATATATATATATATATATATATATATATATATATATATATATATATATATATATATATATATATATATACGGACAGTTAAAACCGAGGTTGAGAATATACGTTTTTTCTGCGATATTACATACTGGTACAAAAATGACATTTTAACGTTTGATGAGCTCGAAATATTTACACTTCATCCTTTCTCCTATATAAATATGTAGCATGCGAATCGAGAAACGACCGTAACAAAACAATTGATCGGGATGATCACACGAATGACATGTATCGCACTTAATTAATACGGAATTTCATTTGTATTAACCCATTACCAAACAATAACGACATTTAACCACTTTGTTGCAGATGACTCTGGAAACAGTATAGGAAAAGGAGAAATTGCTCGTAACGAGTAATTTCTCCTTTTTACTCAATGTTTTCTGCCCTATAAGAAGATTGTTTTTCAACTTCACCACATTTTGAGATGTCGACTGCAAACTCTTTCAATTTGGGACAGTCTAAAATTTGGCGTTTGGTAAAGGGTTAATTATATTGTATTTGATATCGCACCGACAATTTTCCAGTTATAATGCGAAACCTGGCTTATAATTAATGCAAGGAAGACCTCTAACTCAACTGTCAACAAGAGATTTGCCAGGCATTATTTTTTTTTCATAGAACAATCGGGATTCCTCATCCAGGAGGCATCATCTCATGAAAATAGAAATAATAACACCGGGAATTGTACCAATGCAGTGAGGGACTGTGAGATTTAAAACAAAGTCTCTAACCACTAGACCATAAAGTCCCCTACGAGCGATTCTACAAAAAAGGGTAAAAAGAAAGAAAATAAATCTGAAGATGGAGGTCCGTTCCCTCTTTGGGGATCTATCGATGCTATCGACGGGACAACATTAGGGAAAGTGTTAAAGGTGCTTGCTCTCAGATGTGAGGTAATTTGGAAAATAAAGTTAATTTCTTTAAGACTGCTCAACAGCTGTACTTTTTATATGATACGCAATGAAGACTAGTCATTGAAAGCAAACTTAGATCGTTTTTAATCATGTATATTGTGTATACAGTGAATTAATATAAATATGTATTTCTATCCAAAAACGTAACACCACTTTTGAAATCTACCTAATATTAACTGTACATACTAAGATAAATTGACGCTTCCTGAATGTGTTATGTTTTCAATACCTACTTTTAATCACGTATCAATTAGCAATAAAAACCAAATTGTTTAGACGACACGTTATTTTCACTTTCAAGTGCTCTCTTCTGTAAACAAGCACCTTAAATAGATTAGTCGGTTGACACAACTGATTACTCATTCAACTTTGTCACGTGATTGTGCAGTATGTAAGCAATATGACGTTTTTGACACATTTCTTTAATCAAAACTTTGCCAAAAATTCCAAACTAAACGTAAAGACTAACGTGAAATAAAGAAAATCATTAAGCATAATGTTTCTCTTATTGGGTTTTTATAAAATACTTATAATTAGAAATGAAAAATATGTGGCACGCAATTGACAGCTTCTATTCTTGTCAACAATCATTTATGATTAACTAGAAGAAGGTTAAATACAATTTGCAAAGGGTTTGACTCTTAAGTTCGCTGTTTAGAATTAATTAATCAGGGATTGCCATTTGTAGTGAAACGACCTATGCATGAACAACGAGAATAAGGTTGTACTGTTTTAATCCCGATACTCTCCTCCCTACACGACCTGTTTTTATGCCTACTTGCCTTATTTTGACATGAATAATTGTCATTACAAAGGATTTCGTAACTGGTATAATTAAGTTGCAGATATAATGGGTTCAAGGTTGAAAGTATGAAAAATGCAATTTACTCGATGAAACTGGGTAGTATTTCTTTGTTACAGATGGGAAAAAGAACTTTTTACAATGTTAATACAATATACGCACCCATTTGACCAAGATAAGTTCTTAAACATTGTTTTGCAGT
Source organism: Cerastoderma edule (assembly GCA_947846245.1). NCBI lineage: Eukaryota > Metazoa > Mollusca > Bivalvia > Cardiida > Cardiidae > Cerastoderma > Cerastoderma edule. The sequence continues at coordinate 1,913,775 of OX401411.1, forward strand.
TATTCAGTACAATTTCAACTATGGTTTTTATCGACCTTGTGGCATACGATGGCTGTTGTAACAACACCTTTACCATCAATAATATGCAGGCCTTGTATTCTGCAAATACAAGTATTTTAACACTGAGACAACAATTCGGTAGGTCTATTTAACATTAACGTATTCGAAACAAACGTGATTTAGAAATGACGCTTTAATCTCAACAGCCATTACAACCAGCTTTAATGAGTTTCTGACGCTAATGCGGAAATCATATAAAAATCAAGTAAACAACGGTCTTTCAAACATGTACCTAATGAATGCAGTCTACTTCTAAAACAATGTGACACGAAACAGATATATTGCACTCCATGAACAAATAATGACGAGACATAATGACAAACTACAGAAGAAGTAGCTTAAGGTTACTGTTTCCCAATTCAAGTTTTCTTTTCAGCCCTTTACCAAACGCCAAATTTTCGACTGAAAGAGTTTGCAGACGACATTTCAAAATGTGATGAAATTGAAAAATACTGTTCTGATAGGGTAGAAAACTTTGTGGGAACTGGAGAAATTGCTCGTCACGAGCAATTTCTTCATTTCCTACAATATTTTCCAGAGCCGTCTGCAACAGAGTGGTAAAATGTCGTTATTGTTTGGTAATGGGTTAAAGAGAGAGAAGGAATGATCAGTGGCTTGGTTGAATGGTTTTGAAATAAACAGTATTCAATTAATATTTGGGTGTTATATTACATGTCAACCTTTCTTTGTCTTCTGTTGTAGTTACCACTTAACTTTCATTAACGGTTGGGGTTAACTTATTTACTTGTGAATTCAAAGAAGAAAGTAAAGGAAAACTACACAAATACGGTGTGGCTCAGTTTATAAACAAAATGTTGATTTTTTGTTTGTTAGAATTTATGAATAACAACACAAAGTGATGAATTTTCTTTTCTGTGAGTTTAAGGGATAGCTAAATGGACAATACTGAAAGCGGAATTTGTTTTATGAATGTAAGAATCTGGAAAGAATAATAAAAAAAATCGAACGTTTCTATTCTGTGTTCGATCAAAAGGGAATAATAAAGATATTAGGCCAATGTCAAGATAGATGTTGGGCAAAATAATAAATCAGCAGCTGGATTTGTATGTTTGCGGTTTATGTTATTTTCAACAGTTTCTCAGTGAATTCCAATGGCCCGATCCAAAAGGGGATTTTCTTTTTACCATAAACTGGGATTCTAGTTGTAATGCTGGTATTTTTACATAGAGTTCCTGGAAGGGAAGCGATAACTACATATTGTTTTTTATTGACCGATCAGTGTATAGAACCCATGACCCTCTACTCATGGGACGGACCCACTACCTCTGCACCACTGTCCGGATCCCACTGCCCTGGTCCGATTGCAACCGGTTTCTACTGTAACATTCGTGGAACGTTGATGCAAATTCGAGAACCGAACGCATTGTTAAAGAGAACATGCATGTATATGAATAGAAAGCACAACCGATCAGTGGAAGCTAGTGTCTTTTAAAGGAATATTTGCTCGGTTTGTCACACTACATTATATGTGCTTTTAACAATTATGATTTGAGACTTGACTGTTTAGATTTCTTTTTTTTTTTTATATTTTGATAGTGAGTATGCTGTATGTTTTGAATGAACTTACTACAGGAAAGGACTACTTTCTAACGCGCAAGTGGCATTTTCTGTTTAAACCAAGAATAGCATATACGTACCTTTCAAATGGATCACAGCTTTGTTCCTGGAAACTTTTTGAAATTGATACAGTTTAAAATTGGTCGCTTGATTGCACATGACCAATTTTAAAGATATAGCAACTGATGATCAGTTTTGGTTCTGAGTAAAGTGCACCACTAATTGTATGGTGTTGTTGTCATTTTAGGACGTTGTGATCAAGTGATACACGCCAGATGTTGTGATGCCGCACGCATCTAGCTCCACCTCCAAAGTGGAAACGACCGATCAGATTCAAGAACCACGACGATTCACGAATTTCACGGTGACGTCAGAACATGGCGGCTTCAGTGACTCAGACACCGAATCCGACAATGGTGAAGATGACTGTCACAAACATTATGAAAGTACTTCCGGTCACATGTCAATAAAATCTCGTCACCTAATTACTCAATTACCTAAGAATGGAATGAGAGACTGGAGATTCTCTTCGTCCAATTTAATGAAACGTCGAAACGATTATATAGAGGAGAAAAAGAAATTAACAGAGGAAGAAAACTTGAAGGGGACATCAGAGTTCGATGACGTAGAACCTCGATACACATTTGACGACGTTGCCCCTATAATGGCTGGTCAGACGGAGGAAGAATTACACACACCCATAATGACCCCTCCCGCTCCGTCCGAAAACATACAAACTCACACATCAAACTACAAGCGACCAATCTCTTTCAGCTTTTTACACGCTGG